>CAWUFW010007720.1:600000-952500 GCA_963921515.1 Calotriton arnoldi | reverse complement strand
AACTATAAAGGGTGATAACAGACTTTAGTTACATTAGAATTCATTTGTTGATGGTACCATACTAATTTCAGGAAATGTGGTGTGTTCTAAGGTGATTTTACCCTGTGAAAAACCTTCTGCTGGGAAATCATGAATCATGTTTGAGAGAAAACTATTTTCACATGCTTGTCCCATACAGTTTTGGAAGGTGCTCCAGAAGCTAAAATGAGAGCATATTTTCTGTAAATTCACATTATCTTTCTCAGTCATGTGAGAATGAAGTCTGACATTCTCAGTAAAACATGTACATCCAACAAGGGCAGAGACTGTCAGTTGATTCCTTTGTGTTCTACTGCAGCTTCCCAGAGTGTTCTAAAGAACAACTAGAGCGCTAACAGTCTTACTTATGACAAAATTATGGCACACCTGAAGCCATCTTGATTGGAATAAACTGGTAACACTTAACACATTTAATTTAAAAGGAACAAAATGAGGGTTCATTTTGCCATAGAAAGTATGGTTAGTGCTGCAGAAAGAAAAATTAGGACATGTTTTAAGTGAGATCTCAAATATCTTCCTGTTATATTTCAACAGGAGCAGCCTGTCAGTTGATGCCTTTGTGTTCTACTGCAGCTTCCCAGAGTGTTCTAAAGAACAACTAGAGCGCTAACAGTCTTACTTATGACAAAATTATGGCACACCTGAAGCCATCTTGATTGGAATAAACTGGTAACACTTAACACATTTAATTTAAAAAGGAACAAAATGAGGGGTTCATTTTGCCATAGAAATTATGGTTAGTGCTGCAGAAAGAAAATTTAGGGCATGTTTTGAGTGAGATCTCAAATCCTCTTCTATTTCATTAGAAAATTCTGACATGCAGACTGAAACAATCACTTTCGATACCAGCAGTAGACTTCCAGTTAACTCCTGGTGAGCAGTAGCTTTACTACAGTGATCTAATGAACAACTAGAGTGCTAACATTCTGAATTTATGGCAAATGTGTGACACATCTGAAAGCCTTCTTGATGGAATCAAAGTAAAAAACTGAAAGCATTTCCTACTGAGGAGACTGCAGTAAATGACGAAATTAGGAAACTTCATAACAAATAAGTCTCCCAAGATGGCCACCAGAGAAAAAAGAGCCCAAATGTAGCACAAATATCACCCAGATGTAGCCCACATATAGCCCAATGACAGAAGTGTGCAAAACACTTTTTATGTTTAGTTTTTCTGCAGTTTTATATAGTGCAAACTGGTCAGGTATTGGAGCGTTACATCTTACTTGGACCCTTATTGCAGTATTTTCACTGACAGTACATGAGATTGATCTTGCGAAACATTGAACTTTACGATTCTGTTAACCTGAAGTTGCTCTGAACCGGGCTTTGTAACACCCGTTTTTACCTACTGGTTTTAATTAATTCTCACTGAATTGTATTAGGAAGAGGATTTACTGTTTTTATGTACACTTTTATGATCTATGTTTCTAAATCAGATCAAATAAAGTTTAATGAATTCTATGGCAGGACGGAGCGAGGATTATGCATATCTTTCCTCACTTTATTTGCATAGCAGTTCAAAGAAAACGTAACACAACAATCATTAAACAAAAGACTACACAACCCATGAACCATTAGGGGGTAGTCTCCAAGGCAATCTATAGTCCAATCATATCACAGTCCATCGTATATAATATCGTGGCGTCCCTTCCGCTTCCTCTTTCTTCACTGCTCGTCAGTTAAGTGCATTCCTTACATTCTTGGCTTAATCTGACGTTGTTGCTGTTTGTATAGCGGTTTCTTGTGCACGTTATTAGCATTATTGCCTTGGTATTGTTTCATATTCCCTGCGCAGCAGGCTCTTGCCCGAGCGCATTCTCCCCTCGCAGTTTCTCCCGCTGTGTGCTCTGCGCGCGGTGAGATCCTGTCAGGCGCGCCTGGTCCGAACGAGGCAGCTCCGTCGAGCGCTCCCGCTGGTCTTTACGCGCGTTTGGGAATCCGGTCACTCCTTTAGTGTCCGCTTGATTCCTGACCAACCCTCGCCTAATTTTGACACCGCTACGCAGTGATTTCCCCACACGGCCACGTTAGTGACCAGCGCCACCTGGTGGTGGTAATTTGTATTGCACCTCAGTCTATTCTTATAACAGCTTCGGGGAAAGCCCAGCTGTTGGAGCACCGGCGAGGCGGCTGCCTTAAGGATTTTAAGGGCAGTTGTTCTGTGCTCACACCCTCTGCTATCATGTCTTCTCCAGAAGACCATTTTACTCCTCCTACCAGGAAGTGGAGGAGGAATGGCCCCCAACTTCTCCCTCCAGCAGTGGACCAAGCCCTCTCTCTGGCTATTTCTAGGCGCTGGCTCCTCTTAGGGATCAGGTTGATAAGCTCGCGAAAAGCATCCCTGGGGTGTTCAGTGATCCAGATCTGGTGGTGGCGGATCCCAGTAGCTCCCAGATGGGGAATAAAACGGCCGTTAAGCATAACGCGGGGCACTTGGAAGGATTTGATAAACTTACGGAGACCTTCCTCAAGAGTGCGCGAACAGCTAAAACATGCACCCTGCCGGGAGGAGGAGGGGCCCGGAGAAAATTGCGACACTGTCACCACTATTGTAGACTCCGGCGGCGGTTTTCCCTTAGAGGGAGAGGGTGTATCGGAGGACGATTTCTCCTCCGATGAGGATAAGGACTCGGGCGTCCCTGGCGTCCAGAGTCCCACTCCTCTCAGTCCCCGGTTGGGGACGGGGTCCACTCGGACATGTTCGAGCCTACCCAAATTTACCATCCTAGGTCAGTGGAGTGGACACCTGTCGCCAAAGTGGCAGAGTATGTGGTGGGAAAATCCATCAACCCCTTGAAAGGGAGGTCAGGAATAGGATGAGGGGAGAATGCCCCAGGCCCTCACTGAAGGGGATGGTGGCACACACACCTGAAATTGATGAGAAACTATGTACCTTTTTCTCCAAGTATATGAGGGATCCCAAGAAAGGAATTGATAGGTCTTGGACGTGGTAGGGCCCTTGACCCAAATTATTCAATTGACGGAGCGTTCCAAAGAGTCAGGATCCCCTTTGTCCACGGATATTGTGGCTGGTTGGGCGCACTACCCTAAACCTAAAAACACTACCCCCAGCACGACCCCCTACACCACCCAAACACCACTGCACTACCCTAAACCCTAGAAAAGAAACCCCCACCCCATGCCCAATCCCCCTTACCTCTCACTCCTCGTGGTTCCTCTCTCCTCGTGGTTCCTGCTTCACGTCGTCTCTGAGGGGCGGTGCACGTCGTTGTGAGGAAACGGAACAGCCTCTGTTTCCTTACAACGACATGGATCATCTACATGTTTTTTAGAACGCATGGTCATTTACCATACATACCTTTACAACAAAATTCGTTGTAAAGGCATGCGTGGTAAATGACCATGCGTTCTAAAAAATGCGTAGTAATGACTTCGTGATGTACAACGCATGCGTGGTAATGCATGCATTGTAATGGTATCGCAAAGTAAAAAGTCGTTGTAACAGCTGTTTACCGATCGAAGCTGGCCCCTGTTCTTCAGTGAGACGTTTATTTGATTAATTAGGAGGAAGGAATGTGTTTTTTTTTACCAAAAAGTGCATTCCCGGCTGTTGTATTGTGAAAGTGTCCGCGTGGCCTAGTTTCACTTCCGGTGAGAGAGTGGAAGAGTTTGTTTGGATCTAAAGGAGTTCTGTTGTTGGACGGGGCCGGTGCGACATGTCATCAGAAAACATAGCTAATGGAAAGCGTCCTCCCTGAAGTGTGGAGCAGTGCCATGAGAGGTCAACGAGTGTGCGTCCCACCGCAGTATGACCATACCGCGTGACCCATGTGCCGCCTCCAGGGTACGGGAGGCAGAAGCGGCATCGCAGGTCCTCTTGAAGACCGTTGTAGCACTAATTCTACATTTTGGTACTAGGGCATTTTAACTTCGTTGTTCCTGCCAGATACAAAGAGAAGATCCTGTGTTATTCAGTGCCCTCGTTACCTTTTTTGTGGGTTGTGGTGCTTGTCACTTCGCTGCCCCGCCGGTGCACACGACTGGGCACCCCACCTCGTGTGCCATCTGCAGGGCCTCTGCCCTCGGATCACTGGTTTCGGTTTCTGGAGTGGCAACAAACAGTTGCTCCCAAAGGACTAGCCTGAACACTTAGGTGAATATCCCCTGCACCAGCATTCCACGGAAATTCTTTCCTAGCTCTCCCACGTCAACGAGGACGTCATAATAGCACAGCTCCGCTCGCGACACCGTATGACGTCATCGGAGCCATAAGAGGACCTCGTCGGCGTGCTGACGTCAGTTCCACCCATTTTCCGTGCCACCGAGGCAAACAGGGGACCGAGACATTTTCACATGTATACATAGTATAATAAATATATATATATTCACTGAAAAAACCATAGGTTTCAGGCAAGTTATAGTTAGAAATTAGCATTTAAAAACCTTAGAAATTCACTGAAAAAACCATAGGTTTCAGGCACGTTATAGTTAGAAATTAGCATTTAAAAAACCTTAGAAATTCACTGAAAAACCATAGGTTTCAGGGGCGTTATAGTTAGTTGGACATTTCACTCGTACAAAACCATAGAAATTCCCCCGTTATAGTTAGTTCAGCTAACTATAACTTGCGCGCTCCGTAATGCACTGCTGATGACGTCACATATTACATCACTCATGACATGGTCAGTGACATCACTCATGACATCACTGATGACATCACTGATGACATCATCCTTGTGATAGGGTGGCAGACCTCCTCTCACCCTAATATAACCTTTGATACACACACTCAAAAATACAAACTAACATTTTCAAAACAATGGACATACCAATACCAGTTACAACACACCTATTCAGTAATTCCAAGATCTACACACACATCCACTCATTCACCAACAGTCCCTATACAGTCACTCATACATGTACTCACTCATCATATGTACTCATACACCTATACATCCTGTTACACACCGCCACTCATCCATAGAGTTACTCACACACAGTCACACATGCATACAAAGTATCAAACATCCATTTACTTGCATATACAGTTATACACACACTACCACACTTACTTCTACAGAAACTTACACATACTTACTCTCTTAAACAATCACTTATAGAAACACCTACTTATTTGTACAGGAACTCTTCCAATCTCTCACTCTCACATATACTCACTTATATACATCAATACTCACATATACTAGTTTAAAACTTATGTAGTTACTCATAAAGACACTATTGAGACAGTCATTCACTCACTAACACACCCATACACATACTCATCCACCTATACAGTCCTGCACACATGCTGTCTTCAACACATACAAACAGTGAGTCACTCATTCATGCATCTATGCACTAAGTAATACCCCCACCGAACCATACAGACACTCAGACACTCATGCTGATACTCAAAAAACCAACTAATAACCCATATAGACACTCATGTAGCTACTCACCAACCCTTGCAGCCACTTATACACAAAGTGAGAGACTGATACAGATATTTTCATATTTAAACATTACTCACTAACCCATGTATTTACTAAGATACACTTAGTCAGTTATACAATCAATTTTACAAAAAAAAATCATCCATTTAGACACTTATATACCCATTTATTCTTCCATCGACCTTGAGATATACATATATAAAACATATTTAATTTTCAGAAAAACACACATACTGGATGATGTCATCAGTGATGTCATTTGAGATGTCATCAGTGATGTCATGAGTGATGTCACTGACCATGTCATGAGTGATGTAATATGTGGCGTCATCAGCAGTGCATTGCGGGTGCTGTGAGTTATAGTTAGCTGAACTAACTATAACGGGGAATTTCTATGGTTTTGTACGAGTAAAATGTCCAACTAACTATAACGCCCCTGAAACCTATGGTTTTTTCAGTGAATTTCTAAGGTTTTTTAAATGTTAATTTCTAACTATAACGTGCCTGAAACCTATGGTTTTTTTCAGTGAATTTCTAAGATTTTTTAAATGCTAATTTCTAACTATAACGTGCCTGAAACCTATGGTTTTTTCAGTGAATATATATATATTTATTATACTATGTATACATGTGAAAATGTCTCGGTCCGCCTGTTTGCCTCGGTGGCACGGAAAAAATGGGTGGAACTGACGTCAGCACGCCGACGAGGTCCTCTTATGGCTCCGATGACGTCATACGGTGTCGCGAGCGGAGCCGTGCTATTATGACGTCCTTGTTGACGTGGGAGAGCTAGGAAAGAATTTCCGTGGAATGCTGGTGCAGGGGATATTCACCTAAGTGTTCAGGCTAGTCCTTTGGGAGCAACTGTTTATGTTGCCACTCCAGAAACCAAAACCAGTGATCAGAGGGCAGAGGCCCTGCAGATGGCACACGAGGTGGGGTGCCCAGTCGTATGCACCGGCGGGGCAGCGAAGTGACAAGCACCACAACCCACAAAAAAGGTAACAAGGGCACTGAATAACACAGGATCTTCTCTTTGTATCTGGCAGGAACAACAAAGTTAAAATGCCCTAGTACCAAAATGTAGAATTAGTGCTACAACGGTCTTCAAGAGGACCTGCGATGCCGCTTCTGCCTCCCGTACCCTGGAGGCGGCACATGGGTCACGCGGTACGGTCATACTGCGGTGGGACGCACACTCGTTGACCTCTCATGGCACTGCTCCACACTTCAGGGAGGACGCTTTCCATTAGCTATGTTTTCTGATGACGTTTCGCGCCGGCCCCGTCCAACAACAGAACTCCTTTAGATCCAAACAGACTCTTTCACTCTCTCATCGGAAGTGAAACCAGGCCACGCGGACACTTTCACAATACAACAGCCGGGAATGCACTTTTCGGTAAAAAAACCACATTCCTTCCTCCTAATTAATCAAATAAACGTCTCACTGAAGAACAGGGGCCAGCTTCGATCGGTAAGCAGCCGTTACGACTTTTTTACTTCGCGATACCATTACAACGCATGCATTACCACGCATGCGTTGTACATCGCGAAGTCATTACTATGCATTTTTTTAGAACGCATGGTCATTTACCACGCATGCCTTTACAACGAATTTTGTTGTAAAGGTATGTATGGTAAATGACCATGCGTTCTAAAAAACATGTAGATGATCCACGTCGTTGTAAGGAAACAGAGGCTGTTCCGTTTCCTCACAACGACGTGCACCGCCCTCAGAGACGAGGTGAAGCAGGAACCACGAGGAGAGAGGAACCACGAGGAGTGAGAGGTAAGGGGGATTGGGCATGGGGTGGGGTTTCTTTTCTAGGGTTTAGGGTAGTGCAGTGGTGTTTGGGTGGTGTAGGGGGTCCTGCTGGGGGTAGTGTTTTAGGGTAGTGCAGTGGTGTTTGGGTAGAGTAGGGGTCGTGCTGGGAGTAGTGTTTTAGGGTTTAGGGTAGTGCAGTAGTGTAGGGGTCGTGCTGAGGGTAGTGTTTTAGGGTTTAGGGTAGTGCAGTGGTGTCTGGGTAGTGTAGGGGGTCGTGCTGGGGTAGTGTTTTAGGGTAGTGCAGTGGTGTTTGTGTAGTGTAGGGGGTAATGCTGGGGATAGTGTTTTAGGGTTTAGGGTAGTGCAGTGGTGTTTGTGTAGTGTAGGGGGTAATGCTGGGGGTAGTGTTTTATGGTTTAGGGTAGTGCAGTGGTGTTTGGGTAGTGTAGGGGGTTGTGCTGGGGGTAGATTTAGGGTTTAGGGTAGTGCAGTGGTGTTTGGGTAGTGTAGGGGGGTTGTGCTGGGGTAGTGTTTTAGGGTTTAGGGTAGTGCAGTGGTGTTTGTGTAGTGTAGGGGTTAGTGCTGGGGGTAGTGTTTTAGGGTTTAGGGTAGTGCAGTCGTGTTTGGGTAGTGTAGGGGTTCATGCTGGGGTAGTGTTTTAGTGTTTAGGGTATGGCAGTGGTGTTTGGGTAGTATAGGGGGTCGTGCTGGGGGTAGATTTAGGGTAGTGCAGTGGTGTGTGTTGTGAGGGGGTCGTGCTGGGGGTAGTGTTTTAGGGTTTAGGGTAGTGCAGTGGTGTTTGTATAGTGTAGGGGGGTTTAGGGTAGTGCAGTGGTGTTTGTGTAGTGTACGGTGTCATGCTGGGGGTAGTGGTTTAGGGTTTAGGGTAGTGCAGTGGTGTTTGTGTACTGTAGGGGGTAGTGTTTTAGGGTTTAGGGTAGTGCAGTGGTGTTTGTGTAGTGTAGGGGGTCATGCTGTGGGTAGTGTTTTAGGGTAGTGAAGTTGTGTTTGTGTAGTGTAGGGGGTCATGCTGGGGTTAGTGTTTTAGGGTTTAGGGTAGTGCAGTGGTGTTTGTGTACTGTAGGGGGTAGTGGTTTAGGGTAGTGCAGTGGTGTTTGGGTAGTGGGTCATGCTGTGGGTAGTGTTTTAGGGTAGTGTAGTCGTGTTTGTGTAGTGTAGGGGGTCGTGTTTTAGGGTATAGGGTAGTGCAGTGGTGTTTGGGTAGTGTAGGGGGTCATGCTGGGGTTAGTGGTTTAGGGTTTAGGGTAGTGCAGTGGTGTTTGGGTAGTGTGGGAGGTCATGCTGGGGGTAGATTTAGGGTTTAGTGTAGTGCAGTGGTGTTTGGGTAGTGTAGGGAGTCATGCTGGGGGTAGTGTTTTAGGGTTTAGGGTAGTCCAGTGGTGTTTGGGTAGTATAGGGGGTGGTGCTGGGATAGTGTTGGGTTTACGGTAGAGCAGTGGTGTTTGTGTAGTGTAGGGGGTCGTGCTGGGTGAGTGTTTTAGGGTTTAGGGTAGTGCAGTGGTGTTTGTATAGTGTAGGGGGTCATGTTTTAGGGTTTAGGGTAGTGCAGTGTGTGAGAAGTTGGACTGGTATATGCTGTCCACTAATTATAGTGGGCACCTTGCACCAGTCCAAACAACCCCTTATTGGAGATAGGTTAAAGACAACCTTAATGAAAGCTATCCTAGTGGTAGCTATGGAGAGCAGCCTTCAGGCTAAGTCTTGAAGGAATGTAAAGCAGCTTGTTTTACCAGTCTATAATCTCTTGAGTGATCAAATGAAAGAGCACCACACCAGGTATATATTCAAAATATATGTATTTATTGCTAAACACACCCCTCTAGTCTCTTTATGAGGCTAGAGTTCGAAATACATAAGTTAGAAGTTATTTAAACACAGTAATAGCACAAATACACGTTTGGGCCCTAGGGGCGTACCAAACCATATACCAATAAAGTGGTATAAGAACCACGACTGAACTAGACACTAGGCCTAGAGCCTCTAGAAGTGCTTGGACCACAAGGAACCACCCAAGGTAGTGACACAGGGGACCCACGGGGGACGCGTGCAGTGTAAATACACAACCGCGATACGCCGTTGACTTCTATGGAGAAAGTCGTGATCGGGAAATTAAAGAAAAGGGACACTTAAAGGAGGACTTGGAGCAAACCCTTTGAGATCTAGGACTTTGAAGAGTCTCTACCCACGGGAGCACCGGAGTACTCGTGTTACCTCACCCAGGGAAGCCGGGTGCATAGGTGTCTTTCGGGGTCGGGTTTCGTCGTCGATTTGAATGGCGATCTGCTGCAAAGTGCTGCTGGCGACCAAGTGGAAAGTGTCTGGGTGGATCCAAGAGTGGATCGGAGATCTGAAGAACCTGAAAGCAGAGGGGACAGAGTCTGGGTCACTAGCCAGTGACCAGGAGGGCGATGGACAGATGCCCACCGATGTCGAGGGCTTCAGGTGCGTTGACGGTCGTCTTGACTCTTCAGCCACGAGGTCCAGGAGGCGTTGTCGGCGACCAGGAGCAGGATTCGGGCTGGTACACGATGTCTGTCGAGTGCTGAGGTGTCGGCGACCGGATTGGACCCAACAAGCCTTGGCAACAGCAAGTCTCGATGCAGAGGAAGATCGTCGATGGTGCAGACCAGCAAGGTCTGGGGAACTCACCCAGCGAGGGTAAGTGAGGGCAGGCCTGGAGCAACCAGGATGCCAAGTAAGAAAAAGATTGGCCTTCGTTAAGGGCTACTAGCCAACGGGCTAGCGACCGCGAAGGAGCCTCGAGACGTCGCACGTGGATCTGGCTCACAGGATACTCGTGGAGTGGAGGCCAGTGATCTTCGGTGCAGTTGGTGCTGGAGGCTAGGGCTACTCGGAGCCCAAAGCACGACTTCGTGGGAGACCCAGAAGAGGATGCAAATGTGCTCGGTGTCCAGGGGTCACGGTCTCAAGTCACCCACGATAGCTACGGGCCTCAGCTTTGCTGGGGACTCAGGGTAGCCTCGGGGAAGTCAGAGAATCCATCTCTGGTGATGCGATGACTTCGGCGTCCGACGGGAGCTTCAGAAATGCGAACCGGACAGATGCTTCTTTGGTGCCTGCCAAGCAGGGGAGTCACTCCTTGACCCCAAGGGAGATTCTTCTGTCCTCTAATCGTGAGTAGAGCGTCGAAGGTCCAGGATTCTGTTTCAAAGTTTCGTCCAGGGATAATCTAAAGTCCTAAGGACTGGGTTCCTATACTTATACTAAGTTTAGGGGTTGGACTACTCTGTGGCCCCACCTATGGGTGGGTCAGGGCAGAGGGGTGGCTACACCCTTTCCCTTTGTCCAGTTCGCGCCAAAGCAGGGGCTGCAAGCCCCTGATCCGGTTTGAACTGGGGTATGCACAGGGACACCAAGTGTGCCCCCAGTGCAGGACTTCAAAGCACCCGAAAGTGCTCCCGCCCAGCCCCAATACACATTATCCTGTCTGGGGAGGTGGTCACACCTCCCTGGGACAGGAAACCTATTGTCCAGGCCTCCCCTGCCGGAGTTTCGTCCAGCAGCAGGAGGCCAGACTCGTGTCTGTGGCAGCAGCATCCATTTTGTGATGCCAGGGCTTTGGAAAGAAGATACCGGGCTAGCCAGAGTTAACATGTCTTTCCCTCTAGAAGGGTGGAATGCTACCCCCGCCGCCAGAATTGGCGGGGGGTAGTATTCCAAGATGTTTGACACCAAACACGACATGTTTAGGTGCAGCCATTCCAAAGTTAGCATTTAACGCGAGGTTATAATGCGCTTAAGAGTATATGGTCAGGCTGCACTACAAACCGCATCAGAGAAGGGTCTCCGAACGCTGCAGAGGGGCCCTGCTCATGCAGGGGCACCCTCTCACATAGGAACCATGCACTCTGCCTTTAGGATTGATAAGGCCTGCCTTAGGAGTGACTTATAGGTTTATACGTGTATATGTATTTAGTGATATAGGTAACCTATATCACAGTAAGGGGTGCATGCACCACCTTACCCAGGCTGCAGTAGCAGACCTGTGGTGTCAGTTTGGAAGGCCTTCCATGGGTGGCTTAATACATGCTGCAGCCCCTGGGTAGGCCTCTGAGGTACCTATGCCCTTGGTACATAGTATACCATATACTAGGGACTTATAAGGGCACTCCAGATTCCAATCAGTGATGTGCCTAAGGCACATGGAAACCATTTTAGAGAGGAAGCAGCTAGGCTGGGGTTCTGATTAGCAGGGCCCCAGCCAGACTAATGTCGAAAAACAGTGAAGCATCAGCAAAAAGTGGGGGTACCCATGTGAAGCAGATCCTACTCTCCTACACAGTGGTGTTGGTGTACTGTAGGGGGTCGTGCTGGGTTCTAGTGTTTTAGGGTTTAGGGTAGTGCAGTGGTGTTTGTGTAGTGTAGGGGGTCATGTTTTAGGGTTTAGGGTCGTGCAGTGGTGTTTGGGTAGTGTAGGGGGTCGTGCTAGGGGTAGTGTTTTTGGGTTTAGGGTAGTGCAGTGGTGTTTGGGTAGTGTAGGGGGTCATGCTGGTGGTAGTGTTTTATGGTTTAGGGTAGTGCAGTGGTGTTTGGGTAGTGTAGGGGGTCATGCTGGTGGTAGTGTTTTATGGTTTAGGGTAGTGCAGTGGTGTTTGGGTAGTGTAGGGGGTCGTGCTGGGGGTAAATTTAGGGTTTAGGGTAGTGCAGTGGTGTTTGGGTAGTGTAGGGAGTCGTGCTGGGGGTAGTGTTTTAGGGTTTAGGGTAGTGCAGTGGTGTTTGTGTAGTGTAGGGTGTTGTGCTGGGGGTAGTGTTTTAGGGTTTATGTTAGTGCAGTGGTGTTTGGGTAGTGCTGGGGTAGTGTTTTAGGGTTTAGGATAGTGCAGTGGTGTTTGTGTAGTGTAGTTAGTGCTGGGGGTAGTCTTTTAGGGTTTAGGGTAGTGCAGTGGTGTTTGGGAAGTGTAGAGGTTCATGCTGGGGGTAGTGTTTTAGGGTTTAGGGTAGTGCAGTGGTGTTTGGGTAGTGTAGGGGGTCGTGCTGGGGGTAGTGTTTTAGGGTTTAGGGTAGTGCAGTGGTGTTTGTGTAGTGTGGGAGGTCATGCTGGGGGTGGGTTTAGGGTAGTGCAGTGGTGTTTGGGTAGTGTAGGGAGTCGTGCTGGGGGTAGTGTTTTAGGGTTTAGGTTAGTGCAGTGGTGCTTGTGTAGTGTAGGGGGTCGTGCTGGGGGTAGTGTTTTAGGGTTTAGGGTAGTGCAGTGGTGTTTTTGTAGTGTAGGGGGTCATGTTTTAAGATGCAACGCTCCAATACCTGACCAGTCTGCACTACATAAAACTGCAAAAAAACTAAAAATAAAAAGTGTTTTGCACACTTTTGTCATTGGGCTATATGTGGGCTACATCTGGGTGATATTTGTGCTACATTTGGGCTCTTTTTTCTCTGGTGGCCATCTTGGAAGACTTCTTTGTTATGAAGTTTCCTAATTTCCTCATTTACTGCAGTCTCCTCAGTAGGAAATGCTTTCAGTTTTTTACTTTGATTCCATCAAGAAGGCATTCAGATGTGTCACACATTTGCCATAAATTCAGAATGTTAGCACTCTAGTTGTTCATTAGATCACTGTATTAAAGCTACTGCTCACCAGGGAGTTAACTGGAAGTCTACTGCTGGTATTGAAAGTGATCGTTTCAGTCTGCATGTCAGAATTTTCTAATGAAATAGAAGAGGATTTGAGATCTCACTTAAAACATGCCCTAAATTTTCTTTCTGCAGCACTAACCATAATTTCTATGGCAAAATTAACCCCCTTATTTTGTTCCTTTTTAAATTAAATGATTTAAGTGTTACCAGTTTATTCCAATCAAGATGGCTTCAGGTGTGCCATAATTTTGTCATAAGTAAGACTGTTAGCTCTCTAGTTGTTCTCTAGAACACTCTGGGAAGCTGCAGTAGAACAGAAAGGCATCAACTGACGGGCTGCTCCTGTTGAAATATAACAGGAAGATATTTGAGATCTCACTTAAAACATGTCCTAATTTTTCTTTCTACAGCACTAACCATAATTTCTATGACAAAATGAACCCCCTCATTTTGTTCCTTTTTAAATTAAATGTTTTAAAAGTTACCAGTTTATTCCAATCAAGATGGCTTCAGGTGTGCCATAATTTTGTCATAAGTAAGACTGTTAGCGCTCTAGTTGTTCTTTAGAACACTCTGGGAAGCTGCAGTAGAACACAAAGGCATCAACTGACAGGCTGCTCCTGTTGAAATATAACAGGAAGATATTTGAGATCACACTTGAAACATGTCCTAATTTTTCTTTCTACAGCACTAACCATAATTTCTATGACAAAATGAACCCCATCATTTTGTTCCTTTTTAAATTAAATGTTTTAAGTGTTACCAGTTTATTCCAATCAAGATGGCTTCAGGTGTGCCATAATTTTGTCATAAGTAAGGCTGTTAGCACTCTAGTTGTTCTTTAGAACACTCTGGGCAGCTGCAGTAGAACACAAAGGAATCAACTGACAGTCTCTGCCCTTGTTGGATGTACATGTTTTACTGAGAATGTCAGACTTCATTCTCACATGACTGAGAAAGATAATGTGAATTTACAGAAAATATGCTCTCATTTTAGCTTCTGGAGCACCTTCCAAAACTCTATGGGACAAGCATGTGAAAATAGTTTTCTCTCAAACATGCTTCATGATATCCCAGCAGAAGGTTTTTCACAGGGTAAAATCACCTTAGAACACACCACAATTCCTGAAATTAGTATGGTACCATCAACAAATGAATTCTAATGCAACTAAAGTCTGTTATCACCCTTTATAGTTCTCCTTTTGGTAACCCTCAAAATCTTTGATTCACTACAATGCATTTCAATGGGGTACTATCCTGTATATTGGTCCCAAGATGGCTGCCAGCAATTCCAGGATGAAGTGCTGACAGCCAATCAGATCTCACAATGACATGTGTGGTTAGGCTCCGCCCAGATATATATGTGAATTTACTTTTGATTTTCTCAGGAACTACTGAACGGATTTACACCATTTTACCAAAAGGCACGACTCTGAACCAAGGGCTACCTTTTTGCCAAATTTGGTGTAATTCCGTTCAGCAGTTCGGGCTGTAGCTGCGATGAAAGGTTCCTATGGAAAATTGCATGGGGAAAACACGTTTTGGGACCCCCTTTTTCTCGGCCCCCACTTGACAAATCACCCCGAGACTTTCAGGATAGGAGCGGACCGGAGCGCCCCACGAGTTTTGAAAATTTCGCGAACATTCGTCAACCGGCGCAAAAGTTATTTCAAATAGAATGTTGCGGATTTCCTATGGAAAATAGGTCCTAACTATAACTATCTACTGGCGACCGCCAGTAGATAATATATATATATATATATATATATATATATATATATATATATATATAGATATCCACAAAAATCCAATGAATAACGTGCATGTAAAGAAGAAAACACTGGAGCCGCGGCCACAATTCCAAGCGTGTTTAATTGCAACACTAGGTCCCGACGCGTTTCGGAGTTGCGTCACTCCTTTCTCACGGGCAAGGCTTAGTGCATCATTGGTTTCTTGTAAAGAAGCAAGTGCTGATTTCGTGCAATAGACATAAAAAACATACTTATGTTCGTCATCTATGTCAATAAAGTTGTACTAAATACATCAATAAATTCAGGGAATGCAAAAACAAAGTCAACACTGAATCAAATAACAAAGCGTTTCCATTTTGCTGCATAACATGCTCTAGTAGTAGGCTTTCTAGCTTCTTTGATAATATTCATACAGTCTGGTGGTGGCTGTAAATAACCAAACTCTATGACTTCAGGAGCCAAATCGCTAGGTTCATTTCTTTGGGATTTGGATGTGTCATTTGTCCATGGCTCTGAGTGAGGAGACTGGGTGTGAGATATAGTTTTTGATGTGGAACCACCGACAGTTCTAACAGGGTGGTGTACCAAGGTTGACAAGGCCATGTGGGGGCTACTAAGATCAGTGCGAGGGATGTTTGTCTGAGCTTCCGAACCAAACTTATGGAATTAGTGGGAGAGGCGAAAAAGCGTAGGTAAATATCCCTGACCAATTCATCCACAGAGCATTGCCTTTGGATAGATGGTGTGGGAACCTGGATGCTAAGTTTGGGCATTTTGCGTTGTGTAATGTGGCAAAAAGATCTATTTATGGAAACCCCCATTGTTGAAAATAGGAAAGAGGAACTTGGGGATGAAGTTCCCACTCGTGAATTTGCTGCCTGTGTCTGCTGAGCAGGTCGGCAATTTGATGGTCTACTCCTGGAAGGTGTTCTGCTAGGAGATAAATTCTGTGATGAATTGCCCAATTCCAAATGCTTTGTGCAAGGCGAGACAGTTGGAGAGTGTGTCCCCCTTCCTGTTTCTGTAGATAATACATCGCTGTCATGTTGTCTGTGCGGACTAGGACAGTTTTGCCTAGAAGGTGAGTGTGAAAAGCTTTGAGTGCTAGGAACACCACTAGAAGTTCCAGGTAGTTGATGTGGAGACATTTGTGATTGTCTGACCACAGCCCTTGTACTGTGTGATGTTGGAGATGGGCACCCCAACTGGTTAAAAATGCGTCTGCTGTCAGTACAGTCTGTGGAATCGGGTCTATGAAGGGCCGCCTTTCTGATAAGTTTTGAGGGTTCCACCACTGCAGAGAGCGATGGGTGCGGCCGTCTACCAACACTAGATAGGTTAATTGACCCTGTGACTGATTCCACTGACGCGCTAGACATTCCTGCAGAGGACGCATGTGAAGCCTTGCGTGAGGTACAATTGCAATGCAATATGCCATCATTCCCAGCAGTTGTATAAAAACTCTGGCTGGTAATGTTTGATTGGGTTGAAATTCAATCAATCAATCAGGGAATTGTAAGCGCGCTACTCACCCGTGAGGGTCTCAAGGCGCTGGGGGGGGGGGGAGGGGAGGGGGAGGGGTCCGCAGATCTGTTGAGCCGAAGAGCCAGGTCTTGAGGGTCTTCCTGAAGGTGTTCAGGGAGGGGGCGCGTCTGATGTCTGCCGGTAGCTCGTTCCAGGTCTTGGCTGCAATGTGAGAGAAGGATCTTCCGCCTGCTCTGGCTCTGTGGATGCGCAGGGTTTCGGCCAGTGCGAGGTTGGAAGATCGGAGGTTTCTTTTGGGTACGTGGAAGTTGATTCTGTCGTTGAGGTATTTAGGTCCTTTGTTGTGTAGGCATTTGTAGGCGTGAGGATTTTGAAAATTGTAGTATTGTGGACTGAATATTGTGAATCTTGGCTACATTGGGAGAGGCCAGAGCTTTGAAAGTGTTGAGGGAAGCTCCTAGATAAGATTGCACTTGCGCAGGGCACAGATGAGATTTCTGTGCATTGATTGTGAAACCCAACTGATGAAGTAGGTGTACTGTTGCCTGAGTGTGTAGTATACAGTTCTGGTAAGTGCCCGCTTTGATAAGCCAGTCGTCTAGGTAAGGGAAGATATGAGATGAGAGGCTCCTACTGTGAGACATTTGGTGAACACTCTGGGGCCGTGGTGACGCCAAATGGAAGTACCTTGAACTGGTAATGTTTGCCTATCACAAATCTGAGGTATTTGCGATGAGCTGGTGAATTGGAATGTGAAAGTAGGCTTCTTTGAGACCTAGAGTAAACAAAGTCGCCTTGCTGTAAAAGGGGAAGTACTTGTTGAAGAGTCACCATGTGAAAGTGCTATGACAGTATGTATTTGTTTAACTCTGAGATCTAGAATAAGTCTTAATGAGCCATCCTTTTTGGGAATTAGAAAGTAAAGGGAATAAACCACGACCCTTGGTACTGAAGTGGGACTGGTTCTATAGCCCCTTTGAGTAATAGAGATTGCACTTCTTGTTTAAGCAAGTGCTGGTGGTCTGGTAACAATTTGTGACATTGAGGTGGAATGTTTGGAGGGTTGTTGGTAAGCTCCAGGCAATAACCACGTTGGATAATTCCAATTACCCATTTGCCGGTCGTTATTGATTCCCAAATGGGGAGAAAGTCTTGAAGTCTTCCTCCGACAGGTGTGGACTAGTCGGAGGGAAGTGTGGGGAAGTCACTGTTTATTTGGGGAAGGGGAATTGCGGGGTGTGATGTTTTTACCTCTGCCCCACGGACTATTTCCCCTATACCCTCCTCTGAAAAATCCTCTTGTAAAAGATGATTGGGAATTATTTTTGTAAGAGGAAGTATTTTGGTCTGACCCTGTGGACTTGGACCCGCCCCTGTAAAAGGAGCACCAAAAGGAACCTCTGTTTGAGGGAGAATGAAGGGCTCCCATGGAATTTGCTAAATCGGTGTCTTTTTTAATTTTTTGAGCGCTTGATAAACTTCAGGGCCAAAAACATGTTTCTTGTCAAAAGCTATGTTGAGAATGGATTGCTGGACTTCAGGTTTGAAACCCTGAAATACGTAACCAGGCATGTCTCTGGAGCAGGATGCTAGTATTTACCTCTCTAGCTGCAGTGTTGGCCGCATCTAGAGCGCATCTAATGGAAGTGTTGGAAATTAGTTTACCTTCTTGAACTAAATCCCGAGCTTTGGCCTTATGCTCAACTGGGAGTAATTGCTCTATTTCTTCCCAGTAGGCCATATCATATCTTGCTAGGAGACCTTGGGTGTTACCAATACGCCAATGATTAGCTGCTTGTGCAGCTAACATGTTTGCCAGAAGCATCAATCGGTTTTGACTTTTTATCTGGGGGAGGAGCATCCCCAGACGCTTGAGAATTATCTCGCTTTCGAGCATTGGATACTACTACAGAGTCAAGTGGTAACTGACCCTTAATGAAAATAGGATCTGTTGGGGAAGGTTTGTATTTCTTATCTACTCTAGGAGTGAGGATTCTAGCACGTACAGGATCTTTAAAGATGTTGTCTGTGGGGGCGGAGCTAGCCGAGCCAGAAGATGGCCGCCGCTTGAGTGAGCTCCTTCGGTCACGAACCTATCCTGTAAATTATCCTGCATCCAGTGAGGCACAAGAGGCCTGCAACTAGGCACAAACTGACACGGAGGTCCGTGTCCGCTCATCGACCCTTGTTTGGCGGCCGAAAACGAGCTGGGGAAGCCGAAGAACCAGTGCGGCCGGGTGGCGTAAGAGCGGCCTACGAGAGGAGGTACGGAGCTGAAGCTGCGGGCCCGCGCAGCAGAGGGCCGCGACGCTGAGCACGTAATTGGTGTGCTTGGCAGGCTGGGCCGCATCGATCAAATTGGGCTGTAGAATACATGGAGACTGGTGAGCGTGCGCCGCGGACATCGGAGTGCGGCGCGCGGTACGGGGCACTTTTACTGACACCGGACTGGAGAGGCAAGCAAGAGCTGGTGCGCATATCCAAAAGACGGCGGGTCTGGTGCGAAGAGATAGACGACGCGTGCCGAAGCTAAAACCTGCAGGTGGCGCCTGATGACAGAAGGCTTTCCCGACTTTGTTAGCCCCGGAGTAAGTGAGCAGGAAGAAATTGGGGGTAAGCCCAAATCAGAGGCCTACGATTGAAAGACCACTAGCCCCCCCGGTGCGCAACAGGAGAAATGAGAAGTGCGCGCTGAGGGCCAAAGACGTGGTTGGGGCCAGAGGTGCAGGAGGGACATTAGAAGCGGGCCCCCCGTTCAGAGCAGCAGCAATTGACAAGCTATAGCAGCCCCTACATTGACGGCCAACACTTCTGAGACACGGCCCATGCTGGCACAGTGATAGACAACACGTGTGGGCGTTGCAGGGTCTGCCTGTTATATAACACGTAGGAGGGTGCAGTTTGCCACGAGACCTCCGCTGGCTGGATGTGCTGTAGAGGGGCAGAAGTTGTGAGACGCAGACCGTCGTAAATGTAGAGCCGAAAGACCACCGGGAAATTGCGCTGACCCGACTCCGCACATTGAATATTGTCAGGACCTGCGCTGGGATCTGCAACGCCGACGCAGCGAACGAAGCACAAGCAATCTAAATTCATCTGCATGGCATAGGAGCTGTGGACGGGTTGGGTCCCAGCCATACCGCGGACTGGCACGTAGTATAGGTAATTACAAAACAGCGCAGGGTGGAGGCGGCTCTGCTGAGGGCGAGAGACCTGCACCTATCATACACACCGAGTTATTGCTGCAACGTACAACGACAGGGATAAGAAGCAGAAAGAAACTGCGCTCTGTGGGGGGACATTGGCGATCAACCTCAAGGGAGGGCCTCCTTGTTCCTTTGCGGAGGACCATGGGGAAAACGGATAGGACCCAGTCCAAGCTGCAATTAAATCCAGCAAAAAAAACAACCGACAATGGCCAGGACGATCACCAAGCTACGCAAAGCACAGTGACGCCTACTAGTGCCGAAACTCCCGGAGATGTGCACTCAATGTTCTCAGCGATCCAAACCGCCCTTACAAGCATTGACGGGAAAATAGACACCCTTACCTATAGAGTGGATAGAATGTCGGAAATGCTGGATAAACATACCAAACGCATAGACATGGCCGAACGAAGAATCTCCGAAGCGGAAGATGCGCAACAACAATTGGACCAGCGACAGGGCAAGATGGACAAGGCCCTAACAACACTGCTGGCGATGGCCGAAGACTCCGAGGCACGCTCAAGGCATAACAATCTCCGATTCATGGGTATTGCAGAGACAACAAACACAGGCCCGATGGAAAAATACATTGAGGGGTTGCGAACGACTTTGATGGGACGGGAAACGTTTTCCGAGGTATTTATTGTCGAACGAGCGCATAGATCATTGGCCCCGCCGCCTCCACCGGGCGCCAGACCAAGGCCGATCATCGCTAGGCTTCTAAATTACCGAGATCGAGATGCGGCGCTCCACAAATCTAGAGAACTGGGTAGTCTGAAACATGAGGGCATGGATATTTCTATATACCCCGACTTTACGCAACAAGTCCAGGAAGCCCGTAAGAAATTTCTGCCAGTAAAAAAGAAGCTTCGTGAACAGAACATCCTCTATGCAATGAGATACCCAGCACGATTGAGGATAACGGATGGAGGCAAGACGACTATATACAATGAACCTAAAGACGTGCTTAAATTTTTGCAGCGGAGAAGTTCACAGGCCCCCCGAAGAAGATCACCGCAGGGGGGGGTCAAGTGAGAAGCAGGATACATCCGATGTTGAGTAGAGGACTTCTCCTACGGACTTGATTGATATGTGCAAGGTTCAAGATGCAGATATAAAAAGAACACGCCAGTATTACCAGTTACAGAGATAAGTGAAACAAGTTGATATTGGACTTAATTATTCCATTCATATGTGTAAGTTATATGTTTATGACCGATCTATAGCAGAGAATGGGCTATTTGGGTCAGAGTAGAGAAATGTGTAGGCCTAAGGTGGAAATGTAAACCGCAGGGCACTGGATGCAATTAATCTTTTTTAAACAATGTTTTTTGAAGTGACCATCCGTGCGATTTTCGATTGCCGGAAATACGGCTGGCAGCTCCCGCCACTGTGTGTGTATCACACCAAGTTAAAGTTTCAGTAAAGGGACGGGGGTGGGGGGAATTGCTAGGTTTATTGGGAAATGTCTTCGCAGCAGTTTGGGGGCTGACGAAGTGGGAGGGTGGGGTGAAAATTTGAAAATACTGGTCGGCATATATTTAGGAGATACTACATCACACGGCAAAGCACAACATGCACGCTACCGACACGTCCATTTCTAGGGCAATGCTGAGAACGGCAAATGAGACAGGCTGTACTAGGCCCCTGACTTTTTTGACCTGGAATGTGAGAGGCCTTCAGAACCCGCAGAAAATTCGAAAGGTCCTGGCATACCTGGATAGGCACAGGGTAGACGTGGCTTGCCTGCAGGAAACACACCTCACAAACATCACAGAGCAGAAAATAGGATCAAGATGGGCCACTTACCGTATGGCGTCCTCCTACTCTACTTATGCCAGGGGAGTAATGATCCTTGTTCGCCGGGGAACCCCTTTCACCCTAATTAGTTCCCTCAAAGATGATCAAGGTCGATACGTCATAGTACAGGGAAATTTTGGAGGCACTGCATTAACAATAGTCACGACATACGGTCCAAACACTGATGAGCCGCTTTTTTATGCTCAAATATGGGCAAAACTGCGAGGCCTGCCACCCACGCCTATTATATGGGGAGGAGATTTTAATACATGCCTGGATCCTGCTCTTGATAGGTCGACAGGAAATGAGCACTATGGGAGACAATCGGCAAAGGCGCTCAGAGAAGGTATGACAGAATGTGCAATGATTGATCTGTGGCGTTTGAGATACCCTGGTCGGAGGGAAGGTACTTGCACGTCCACAGTACATAACACTTGGTCGAGAAAAGATTACTGGATAGCTACACAAGAAGTCAGTACATGGGCAACTCAGATAGAGCACATGCCTAAGACGCTATCCGACCATGCGCCTGTCTGACTAAGGCTCGCCATCCCCACACATACGCCGCGCCAGTTTACCGTACAAAAAAGAAAGGTCACAGTGGAAGATAATCTAACACAATATGTAGCAATATACACAAATGATCATTGTTACTAAATCATTTGACACCACCATTGGATCATACCATCAAATGGTCTTGATTTAATTGCATCAACAATTTGAGCAAATCAATTCATATTAAATACAGTGCTTGTAAATCTTAATGACATTAAGATTGGTGCAACCTGGGAAAAAGGGAAGGGGGGTGGGTTGTGATCAGTGCGTGATGTGACAGGGAAAGGTAGTTGTGAGAAGTTGGCCTGGTATATGCTGTCCACTTGTTAGAGTGGGCACCTTGCACCAGAACAATTCGATATTGTTGGTAGGTTTAAGACAACCTTTATGGAAAGCTATCCTAGTGGTAGCTGTGGAGAGCAGCCTTCAGGCTAAGTCTTGGAGGAATGTAAAGCAGCTTGTTTTACCACACAATCTCTTGAATCACCAAATGAACATACACCACACAGGTATATATATCAAATATATATGTATTTATTACTAAACAACTCTCTACTAATCTCTTTATGAGATTAGAAGTCAGGAACATATGTACAAATCAATTGTTATCAAAAATAAGTTAGCACAAGTGAATATCACAATCTTACCTTGGCTAGACCGGGGTCTAGAGTACATAGAATCGAGGGACCCCAAAGAACCACCCCAGTTAGTCGTAGGAGACCCACAGGGGACGGACGCGGTGTCCAGACACCGGTGCGAGTCCTGTACGAGTCTATGCGAGAGAACGCAATTGAGTTTATCAATGTTACAGGTCCCTGGCGTGTTCGAGGCGAACACACCGATCGGTCAGTACGAGTCGAAGGACACGGATACTGATAGAATTACAAGGGAGTTGGACGCGATGTGTCTAACACAGACGCGAACCCTGTACAAGCCAGTGCGAGAATCGCACGGGGAAAATAGGAGTTTTAGGGCACTTCTAGGGTAGCTACAAGCAAGTCACTTACAGGGTAAGTAGTTCTAGGGCCAACACCCACAGGAGCACCGTAGTGCTGAAGTTACCTCACCCAGGGGAGCCGGGTGCATAGGTGTCCTTTGGTGTCGGGTCGGGGCGTCGTTCTCAATGGGAACCAATGAAGACTTGCTGCTTGCGACGACAGAAGAAGTGTCCGTTGGAATCCAAGCCTGGATTCGGAAGGAGGAAGACCTGAAAGCAGAGGGGACAGTGTTCAAAGTCACTTGGCAGTGACTCTGGGCAAGGAAGATGAATGCCCACCGTCGTCGACAGCTTCGGGTCGTTCATGGGTGTCTTGACTCTTCGACCACGAGGTCCAGGAGGCGTCGAGGACGGCCAGGAGCTGGATTCAGCGTGTCCCACGAAGTCTGCAGCTGACTGTGGTGTCGGCGACCCGGTTGGAGCCAACAAGCCTTGGTAGCAGCAAGTCTCGTGGTGATGAGGAAAAGTCAATGGGGCAGACCAGCAAGGTCTGAGGGACTTACCCAGCAAGGGTAGGTCAGGGCAGGCCTGGAGCAACCAGGGGAGCCCTTTGGTTTCATTGGAAAGTCTTCTGGGGACCCACAAGCCGGCTGGCAAGGGATCGCGAAGACACCTCGGGAGGATCCACTCAACAGGGGCCCACGGTCACTCGGGACGGTGTAGGCCTCTGAATTCGGGAGGGATCTCTGCTAGAGGCTGGGACCACACGTGGTCCAAAGCACAAGTTCGTAGAACGTCGTGAAGGGGTTGCACTCGACAATAGTGCACGGTACCCAGGGGCTGCGGTTCCTCGTCGCTCGTGGGGTCCACTTGCCTCAGCTGCGCTGGGGACTCACGATGGCCTTGGAGAAGTCAGGAAATCCTCTTCCTGGGCTGCAGGGACTTCGGGCTCCGGCGGGAGCGGCGTAGTTTGCGACCGTCGTCGTAGTTTTTGGTGCCTGCCAAGCAGGGGAGTCACTCCTTGACTCCAAGGGAGATTCTTCAGTCTTCCAGAGGTAGTGGAACGTCGAAGGTCCGGGATTCTTCAGTAGAGCGTCGTCCAGGGGTATCTAGGTTGCAATGCACAGGTTCCCCCTCTTATACTAAAGAGAAGGGAGGGACTAGCTCTATGACCCCACCTATGGGAGGGTCAGGGAGTGGGTGGCTACACCCACTTCCCTTTGTCCAGTTTCGCGCCAGAGCAGGGGCAGGTAGCCCCTGAGCCGGTTTGAACTGGCATATGCACAGAGGAGCCTTCTGCTCCCCCAGTGCAGGACTTCAAAGCACTCTAGGAGTGCACCCACCCAGCCCCAATACACTAAACCCTGTCTGGGAGGTGGTCACACCCCTTGGGACAGGATATCTATTGTTGGGCCTCCTCCACTGCGAGTGTGGGTCATCAGCAGGAGGGCAGCCCAGTGTCTGTGACTGGTGGCATCCATTTTGTGATGCCAGGGCTCTTTAGGATTCTACCGTGTTTCCACAGTAGGTACATGTCTATCCCTCTAGAAGGGTGGGATCATACTCCCACACCAGTTACTGGTGTGGGGGTATGATTCCAAAGTGTTTGACACCAAACACGACATGTTTCGATGCAGCCATTCCAAAGTTAGCATTTACAGCGAGGATATAATGCACTTAAGAGTATATGGTTTGGCTGCATTCACAAACAGCCCCAGAGAATGGACTCTGAGAGCTGCAGAGGGGCCCTGCTCAGGCAGAGGCACTCTCTCACTTAGAAACTAAGCACCCTGCCCTCAGGATTGATAGGGCCTGCCTTAGGGGTGACTGATAGGTTTATATGTGTGTGCAGGAGAGATATAGGGAACCTATATCTCAGTGAGGAGTGCTAGCACCTCCTCACCCAGGCTGCAGTAGCAGGCCTGTGGTGTCAGATTTAGTCTGCTTCCCAGGGGTGGCATAATACATGCTTCAGCCCCTGGTAGGCCTGTGAAGTACCTATGCCCTTGGTACCTAAGGTACCATATACTAGGGACTCATAAGGTACCACAGTATCCAATCACTAGTGCACCTAGAGTGCACTCCAAGTCGTTTAGAGAGAACAGAGAGGCTGGGGCCCTGATTGGCAGGGTCCCAGCCAGACTATAGCCAGAAACCAGTGTAAACATCAGAAAAAAGTGGGGGCAACATAAGAGGCAGATCCTACTCTCCTACGGTAGTGTACATGTGGACATCAACAGTCAATATTTACAACCTATCCAGCCAGACGACTGGCTTCTACATGTATGATGAATCATAACACAATAAAAGGATGCAGATAACCAATCTCTGTCATCCACGTTTGATAGAGAGAACAATTGTCAACGTTTCGACCCCTATGGGTGGCAGGGAACTTGGATCCTTGCGAACGGGGTCTTCATCAGGACTGGGACATAGCGATGGGGAAGCACCTATGAATGATAAGGTTGAATCAGTATAGTGGTATAATAAAGGGATACTATTAATGGAGTTATACTCTGAGGTATTATTTACCAAACAACAGCGAGAAGGCTTCAAGCTGACGATAGGAAGAGTGGGCCTCACAGGCTCCTGAAAGACAGAAAGAGAGCCACTGCCGTCAGCGTAGCGGGCAGGTGGGAGGAGTATAAAGGAGGAGCTAAAGTATAACAAACTTACTCAGATTAGTGACAAGTGTACGTTGATCCAGGTGTAATTGAGCACAGGTTGATGAGTAACCTGTAGCTGAAACAAGGGACAATAGACATATTAAAGAGAGGCCATCTCTGTGAATGGGCAAAGTAGCATAACGTTACATTGGGGGTCTGACAGATAATTGAGGGAGGTTGTGCCTGTAATTAGACCGGGTGCTAGCCAGTAGGGATGTTTAATATATTACCGGCATATGGACGCGTTTAATGGCCGGTGAAAACTACATAAAAAACTACATTTAAAAGCCAGTTTACCTGGCGCTTTAATCAGAGAGCACTCCTTGATCAGGTATTCCGCACTGAGCTGCACCAGGCAATAGTTGACTACTTTGAGCTGAACGCAAGGTCCGTCGGCAGTGCGAAAACACTGTGGGAGGCTTTTAAGGTAACTATCAGGGGGCACTGTATTGGTAAGCAGGCGGGCATATTGAAGGACATTCAACAGCAATTAGTTATGGCAGAAAGGGATATACAATTGCTAGAGAGGGAATTCGAGGATACTCAGAACCCCAACATACTAGCGGACATTAGGCAGAAGGTGGATACCTATCATGAATTCGCAGAAGATGAGCTCAAATATATCTCACGTAGACACACTGCACGTACATATGGAGAGGGGGGTAGACAGGGACGCGCGCTGTCACATAAAATCCGGATGCCCTATACGTCGACATATATTACACAAATTACAAACATGCAAGGGCAACGTATATTTGACACAACGTCGATTCTAGACAGCTTTGCAGAATATTACACCAGCCTATATTCCACGCAAACGACTGTGTCCCCCCCTGAAATCTGCCAATATCTGGACGACATTGCACTGGCATGGCTGTCAGACGATCATCGAAAGTATTTGTGCCATCAGATTACGGAAGCGGAGATCAAAGAGGCAATAAATTCGCTGCCTAACAATAAAGCTCCTGGGGTGGATGGGCTCCCAGGGGAGTTTTATAAAGAGTTTCGTGATTTGTTGATCCCGCATTTAGCTGAAATGTATGAAGAGGCTTACGAGGATGGTATGCTTCCGACCTCGTTGAGAGAGGCGCTACTAATCACTCTCCCAAAACCAGGCAAGGATCCAATTCAGTGTGAATCCTATCGCCCACTGTCTTTAATAAGCATGGACGCCAAAATGTATCTAGAATTATTGCGAAACGGATACAACCTTTGCTGCAAAATCTTATATTGCCGGACCAGGCCGGTTTCATACCGACTAGATCCACTACGCAAAATCTCAGGACTATCTTCGCAATGTTCCATCAATTAAATCCGGAGTTGCCAGCAGCCGCAGCTCTATTAGATGCGGCGAAGGCTTTTGACTCGGTGGAGTGGGTATTTATGTTTACAGTGCTGCGATGGATGGGTTTTCCGGAACCCTTTTTGCGCTGGATTTCGCTTTTATATGCCGAACCCAAAGCGCGTATTAGAATAAATGGCAATACATCTGATCCGATTTGCATAAGCCGCGGGACCAGGCAGGGATGCCCGCTCTCACCGCTCCTATTTACAATAGCGCTAGAGCCCTTAGCGTGTAAAATTCGGCAAAAATACCCTGAGGCCGCCCTTCAATTCCGGCTTCGTCCAGTCGGAATATCATTATATGCAGATGATATGGTTCTTTATGTTAGACACCCAGATACAAACTTGAACCCACTCATCAGGGAGTACATAAAGTTTGAAAGATATTCGGGGCTTAGCATAAACTGGGACAAATCGGTAGTTATACCGCTTACGTTAGCGACAACACAGCCCAACTTGGACTTCCCACTACAATGGCAGATCGAACCGGTAAAATACTTGGGTGTATGGATACACCGCAACCCGGAAATAGTGGTTCGTGAGAACTATGGTAGAGCAATCACGAAACTAGAAGAGCAGATTGACCGGTGGATCAAACTGCCTCTGTCATTGGCAAATAGGATCGCCATACAAAAAATGGTAGTCCTGCCTAGATTTTTATACTTATTTATGAATATTCCGATCTGGCTCACACAAGCGCTGTTTTCCAAATTGCGCGCAGCCATGCAGCGCCTGACTTGGACTGGAAAACAGGCGAGAGTTGGCTGGAAAGTTCTAACCAAACCATACCACCAAGGGGGTTTCGGAGCGCCGGACCTCCAATTATATTTCTATTGCACCCAAACACAACACGCCTATTACTGGCTTCACCCCCATACGCATATACTGCACATAGCGGTGGAACATGAAAGCGCGCTGCCGTCTCCACTGGTCACCTACCTATCTGAGCCGAAGAGAGACACTCCGATTGATGAAATAAATTCTGTACTTAGCACATCACGAGCATGGTACACGTTAGCACAGCGCGCACAGAAACTCCCGATATATGGTCCGGCGCTGCCCTTAGCCCATCACGCACGAATAACAGTCACACAAGAGAAAAACATGCTGATTTTACTGGGGGACATGGGTCTACGTAACATGAGTGATATTTTTCCACATCGATTTATTCCGCAAGATGACCAGTCTCTAAGTGTGCACTGCGCACCATTGAAGATCTTTGCGTACCTGAGGTTGCGCATGGCAGTTAGGGATTTATACCCATCGTTTCCGGAGGAACCCCCACAGCTCAATGCACTACAAATCCTACTGACAGCTCCCACACGCCAACGATTAGTAACACGCCTCTATAATGCATCCCAGGGGGAATTGAGTCATGCCCAGAATAGATCGCTTCAGAGATGGGAGGAGGCAGTTGGAAACCCAATAGATGAGAAAGATTGGGATTTTAGTTGCACACAAATGCAGCTGTTAACATCAAATTGCAACTTGCGCATTATTCATTTTAAATTCCTGCATCAAATATATTACACCCCAGCAAAATTACATAAATTCGGCCTTAGACACGACAATAGGTGCCACAGATGCGGGGCGCCGAATACAGACTTCCTACAATGGCATGGGCATGCTCACAACTCAAATTATATTGGCAGGAAGTCATTAACACTCTAGCGGCTATGCTATACGAGCAGATACCGAATGCTCCACTGGTATGTTTGTTAGGAATATATAGGATTCGATTAGCTGGTAGACGAAAGTTATTGGCGGTGGCGTTGTTACTAGCTAAACGCCGTGTTGCACTACGATGGGGTAGCATGCGCCCACCACGATACAAGGACTGGATATCTGATATGACATATTGTAAGGAGACACTAGAAGCATATGCAGAAGAAATACCACAAGCCTCAAGACCGAGGGACTTCTGGGAACCGTTTGTACAATACCTTAGATCCACGCAAGATACAGAATAAAATAACACCATAGGAAATTGACAATGTTCAAATGACACAGAGGTGGTGGGGTGGTGAGGACACGGAAGGTATGTACTATGGAAAAGGGAAAGGCAAATGATTCTGTGGAGGGAGGTACGGAAAAATGAAATACTATACTGCATAAATTTATATGTGGACCGGTATGCATGATTTCTAAGATACGAAAATGTCTGTACCAAATGATGTTATGCTGTGTAACTATGTTTCCTTTGTTACTGTTTTATTGACCAGAATAAACAGAAATTAAAAAAAAAAAAAAGATGTTGTCTGTGTGCCCTCAACATATCCTTAAGTATAGGTAGTCTGACTGGACTTATGTGTTCCTAGAGTTTCAAAGAGAAAATCCTCCTCTAAGGACTCTTTATGGAGCTCCACCCCATGGTACTGTAAAGCTCTAGCAATGAGCTCCTGATGAGATTGTCATCAGGTGGAGATGGTCTGGAAGGGTAAATATCTGCGTCTGTATCCAGTGGAGGATCAATTGTATAATCCGTCCAAGGATCTATTGGTAACTGTGTGTCATCATCATCAGTATCACCTGCATCAGGGTGAGGTAGAGGAGACTGACGAGGTGTAATGTGTAAAGGATCAAGCTGTGGTGGAGAGGGGGGGGAAGAGGAGGAGATGGTAGTGTGAGGAAAGGACTAGTACCCATAGCTTTCCTCTTCCACAGAATCTTATAAGAGCTGTCGTCATCAGGAAGCTTGTGTTTGGATGGCGGTTTAGCGTTAATATGCCCTGTGTCAGGATTAATATAGAGTTTTTTTTGTTTCGTATCCGGCTTAGGCGGCACAACATCCATGTTTAGATCCAATTGCGGTACAGGCAGCTCTTTAGTTTTTTGCACTGAAGCTTTTGGTGCCAAGCTGGAATGTCCTTTCGGCACTAGAGATTTCGGCTCCGAGGAATGTTTCTTTGGTTTCGGTGTCAAAGGTTTTGGCTCCAAGCCCATTTTGTGCTTAGAGCCCGAAGGTTTCAGCTCGGAAGTGGGTTTTGGCTGACTCGGTGCCAAGCCGGAAGGCGGAGCGTTAGAAACCTCTTCTCGGTGCCACCCTGGCAGTGATACAGGGATCTAGTATCAGAAAAATTCAAACAAGTCACGAATGAGGAATTTAGTGCTTTGACGCTGCCGGCTATAATTCATCTCTATTTAAGAAAGAATGATACAAGTCATATAAGGTCACAAAGAGGATCGTTTTACTCTTTTGCTGTTTCTACAAATGAACCTTTAATGAACCAAGCCTCGCAAACAAGAAATTTGGGTTCCACCTTGAGGCAAAAGGATTTTTACTCTTCCCAAACTAAAGAAGCAGTGACATTTCCAACACAAAAATCTTTTCCTCGCTCTTCAAGAAATTACCCAGTCCTTGTCCTGAGGAGAACCCGTAAAGGAATTAGGGTTTGAAACGCATAGACCACGACTAATGGGGTATCCCTGCACAACGTAGATCAATATGGAGGACTAAAAATTAATTTTCAGTGGAGAAGAAAAACAATCCCATCAAGTCCCTATTAGATAGCTTCTGTACTCGCGTCCCCTTGTCCCTGCGGCACATCGTCATCCTCGAGGACAATCTGCAACTCTGATTCGGAGTCAGACGCCGCTGAAGCGCGTTTTTCTTCGGCCGCCGAGACCTCCTCTTGCTCGAAGTCTTCACCGAAGAGATCCGGTGTGTCGTCTAACTGCTGCCGCATCTCTCGACGTCGAGCCCGACGATTGCAGAGAGTTTTCTTCGATCTGAAGGATCGGCATGCGTCGCTATCTTGCTCTTTGTGATCTGCGGACAAGCACAAGTTACACACCTGATATAAGTCCGTACGTGGATACTTCGCGTGGCACAGGGGGTAGAATTTGAACGGAGTCCATTCCATCGACAAGGAGCCGGACCGACGCGGATAGGCCGGAAGGCCACCCACGAAATTCCAATGGAAATGGAGATTTCTTGATTGTCGAGTCAAACCACGGAGAAAAGGAAACGCGTTTGGTCAAGGGCAGAGTGGATTGCGCACCGAGGGGAACCCGAGGAATGTTTCCGAAACGGAGCCCAGCAATACACGTCCGAACTCGATGGCGGAAAAAAACAATCTAACAATGGAGTCGATGCCCATACGCACTATCACCGAAAGGAGGAGTCACCTTGCCTCGTGACTGGACAGACTTTTTAGAAGAAAAACAACTTGCAAACACCCGGACCCAACACTAGATGGCAGGAATATGCAAAGCATGTGATCTACAGCTCACATGCCTCGAACATAAATATATATATATATACACACACACACACACACACACACACACACACACATACATACATACGCCAAGGTGTACTGAAGAATGACTGGGTGCCTGAGTGTTTGTATGGGTGATTTAGTGCATCCGTGACTGATTGTATAAGTGGCGCACTGCTGCTTGGGGGATGAAGTACACTTTAGTCCTGAAGTCCTCAGGACACAAGGGGACCTCATAGCCCCACCAGCAGTGCTCCAAGAGGCGCGTTTGCAGAGTGGTGTAAAAAGGGGCGTGGACACCGACCACCTCTCAGCAATCCCACTGTGTGGGGCTAACTGGAGGTACCAGGTAGGCTAGTTGGCCCCTAAGGACCCCCAGCAGCGAAGGGGACTTCATACCCCAACCAAGAGCGCGTCAGGAGAGCAGTGAAGAAAGGGGGTGGGGCCTCCAGCAAGTTGCCGACTGTAGATTTTTTTTTCCATTTTAGGAAGGGGGTTGTGTGGCCCCGTCCCCAGGCCGATTTCAACATCTGGGACCCCAGCCCCCAGGGCCCAGCCTTTAAATTTATTTATTTTTTAAGGAAGGAAGGGTCCTTACCTGGGCCAGTTTTGGCCCCAGGGACCCCATGGAGGGGGGCCACGAGGCCCCCCTCCTGAGGTCGATATTGTCCTGGGGACCCCATCCCTAGGGCAATGGCCACATCCTTTATTTTTTATAAAAAAATCAGTAGGGAGGCCTGTGCGGCACCCCTACCCGGGCCATTTTCGGCCACGGGGACCCCATCCTCCAGGGCATGGCCACGTCCTTGGGGACCACGGGGGACCCTCAAGGCCCCCGCAGTCCCTGCCGGGAGCCGGCATTGCCTTTGGGCAGAGGGAGCTGCAGCTGCTAACATGCAGCTCCCTCTACCCAAAAGCAATTCTGCCTCGCTTCATGGAAGCAAGAGCATTTTTCCTGCTCTCGCTTCCACGAAGAGAAGCTGAGTTTGCTATGGCATGGCGGGAGCAGTTCTCTGGCCATGCCATAGCAAACTGCAATGTCCCAGGGGTGGGCACCCAGGGACATTGCTGGAGCTGGCCCTGGGGGGTGGCGGTCCCCAGGGCCATTCACAGCTCCAGGAGGGGAACCGCACAGTCCCCTCTCATCTTGGAAATAGCCCCTGGGAGGTGGTGGTCCCGAGGGCTGTGTGGGTGGGCTCGAGCCCCCCCACACTTTAGTTTTAGAAATAGCCCTGGGGAGGTGCCGATCCCCAGGGCTGCGTGGGGGGGGGCTGGAGCCCCCCAACACTTTACTTTTAAAAATAGCCCCGCGGAGGTGGACCCCTTTTGTTGAGTTTTTACGTTTAACATTTTTGCTTAAGACTTGGTTCAACCTTAACCCATCCCGTTCCCGGACGGAATATTCGGTAGGTCCCCTGCAGTCCTACGTCCTTACACCTGTCCTCTGCATACTCTGCTAGTGTAGACCCTGCCTTCACTCAGTCTCGGGAGCACCAGCGGTGCAGCTGGCTCAGCCCCACATACGCAGGGTCCTTTGAACTAACGAGATGATCGGGGACTGATACGACCTACAGCCCACTCTTTCTCCCCTGATTGCCCTCTGTGAGGGGGACCTTATCCTATGATGAGCCAGACATCCACACCGCAGCAGGCAGCACATGGAGTGAGGCACAGAGAAAAGAAGTTGGCACAAGGTTTCCGAGCATTCACTCAATAAAAAGGCGAAGTTCAACTTGTACTTTTATTCTTTGACGGAAAGCAAAGGAAACACAACTGGCGATTACAGACGGACGGAGGATACAAGGGAGCGGTGAGTTTGTGAAGGGCACTTTGATGAAACTTAACTCTCCCAAAATTGCCCTCGGACTAGGCTGTGCAGCTTCACAGAGGGTCGCCCTTGAACTCGTGGGAGTGAAGGACTGTAAGCTGAGTCATGCCTCGGCCGGGCAACAACTCCTACCGCGACCAGAAGCCGCCTTACTCGTACATCTTGCTGACTGCCATGGACATCCAGCTCTCGGCGGAGAAGATGCTGCCCCTGAGTGACATCTACAAGTTCATCATGGAGCGCTTCCCCTACTACCGGGAGCACACGCAGCGCTGGCAGAACTCGCTGCGGCACAACCTCTCCTTTAATGACTTTCATTTTTTAAATATTTCGGCGGGATTCGCGACCCCAGCGCGAACTCCGCTGAAATTATTTTTAAAAAATGCTTTTTGGCCCTGGGGGTCCTTGTGGGACCCCTGAGCAGGCCTAGGGGTCAGGGTGTTTCTACCCTGCCCCCTTTTCTTTCTTTTCACCTTTGTTTCACTGTTTTCTTGTGACTCGGTTCTACCGAGTCACAAGATGGCTGCCAACACTTCCTCATTAGAAGTGTTGGCAGCCAATCAGATTTCAGGTACGAGATAGGGAGGGGTTCGCGGATCCTCCACGGTCATATTTGTATATCTGAGAAATATTTACATTTCTCAGGAACTACTGAATGGGTTTACACCATTTAACAAAAAGAGTGCACTCTGGACCAAGAGCTACCTTTTTATGCCAAATTTGGTGTAATACCGTTCAGCAGATCGGGCTGTAGATGCATCAACAGTTTCCTATGGAAATATAGCGTTTTGGGACCCCCCCTTTTTCTCAGACCCTGCTTGACGGATCACATCCAAAATTTTCAAGACAGCAGCTAAAGTGAGTGGGGCATTAGTTTGTGAAAATTTCACGAAGATTCGTCAAACAGCGCTAAAAATATTGGCAAAAGAAAAAACATTTTTTCAATTAAAACAAGGTCCTAACTATAACTACCTACTTGTGACCACCAGTAGGTACTAAATAAATATATATATTCACTGAAAAAAACAGGTTTCAGGGAAGAATAGTTAGGCTGACATTTCACTTGTACAAAACCAGAGAAATTCAGCCGTTATAGTTAGCTGAACTAACTATAACTCGTGCCCCCGCAATGCACTGCTGATAACATCACATATTACATCACTCATGACATGGTCAGTGACATCACTGATGACATCTCAAATGACATCATCCTGAGAGTGTGAGTGTTTCTAAAGTTTAAGAATGTTTTATATACTGCTTGTGTCTATGTTCACTGTACATAATACTGTGGAATGTGTCTACATAATACTGTGGAATGTCTATCACATGCTTTATGAACAATGTTCTGTAATGTCTGATAATATGAGCACAGTTAATAAAAAGATTTACAAAAAAAAAAAAGAATGTTTTATATATAAATATATATATCTATATATACATACGCCAAGGTGTATTGAAGAATGAGTGGGTGCGTGACTGTATAAGTGAGTGATTAAACATGTCTGAGTAAATGCATGGGTGAATGACTAATCTGTGTGAATATCTGTATCAGTCTGTCAGTTGGTGTGCAAGTGGCTGCATGGGTTGGTGAGTAGCTACATGAGTGTCTATATGGGTTAATGATTGGTTGTCTGAGTACCTGTATGGGTGTATGGGTGTCTGGGTGGGTGGGTGGGGGTGAGTGTGACTCCCTGCATGGATGTGTGAGTGGGTGATTCACTGGGTGTATGGGTTCATGAGTGTGTCTACGAGGGGCTGTGTGAGTGTGCGTATGGCTGTGTTGGTGAGTGAATGGATCCCTCAGTGGAATATGTGTAACTACATATGTGAAAGGCAGTATATGTGAGTGTTAGAGTATATAAGTGACTATATGTGAGAGTCAGTGATTGTGAGAGTGGCTGTATGGATGAGTGTGTGCTTGGGTCAGTGATTGTGTAAGATAGTAAGTATGTGTTAGTATCTGTATGAATAAGTGAGGTGGTGTGTGTATAACTGTATAGGTGAGTAAATGGTAGTGTGATTGATTCTTTGGGTGACTGACTAGGTATGTGAGTAGCTCTATGGGTGAGTGGCGGTATGTGAGTCTGTATGCGTGTATGAGTGCATATATCAGTGGCTGTATTGATGAGTGACTGCGTGTATGAGTGACGGTATGGGTGAGTGGATGTGTGTAGACCTATGAATCAGTGAGTGGGTATGTACTAACTGGTATTGGTGTGTTTACGTTTCGAGAATGGTAGTCTGTATTTTAGAGTGGGTGTATGAAAGGTTATATTAGGGTGTGAGGAGGTGCATCAGATATTAAGTGGATGATGTCATCAATGATGTCATCAGTGATGTCACTGACCATGTCAAAAGTGATATAATATGTGACGTAATCAGCAGTGCATTGCGGGGGGAGCGAATTATAGTTAGCTCAGCTAACTTTAACGGCTGAATTTCTCTGGTTTTCTACAGGTGAAATGTCAGCCTAACTATAACGTCCCTGAAACCTGTGGTTTTTTCAGTGAATATCTAAGGTCTTTTCAATGCTAATTCCTAACTATAACGTCCCTGAAACCTGTGGTTTTTTTCAGTGAATTTCTAAAGTTTTTTTAAATACTATTTTCTAACTATGCCTACATAGGTACGACGTGCAGAAATAGGAAGAAAGGTGCAGAAAGAAGCAAGAGAACTGCAGAAAGAGGCAAGAGAGGTGCAGAAAGAAGCCGAACTGAGAAGATATGACCACCTATAGAAGCTACCCACTTTTTAAGCAACCATCTTCAGATGTACAACACGTGAGAATACATATACAAGTTGACATATACCTCAGTCACGAGAGCAAGCAAACCTTTAAACTTGACAGTTTGCACTTCCCATTTGAGTGCAGAAAGAAGCAAGAGAAGTCCAGAAAAAAGCAAGATAAGTGCAGAAAGAAGTAACAGGTGCAGAAAGAGGCAAAAGGAGTGCAGAAAGAAGCAAGAAATGCAGAAAGAGACAAAAGACGTCCAGAAAGAGGCAAGAGAGGTGCAGAAAGAGGCAAGAGAGGTTCAGAAAGAGGCAAGAGAGGTTCAGAAAGAAGCAAGAGAGGTGCAGAAAGAAGCAAGAGAGGTGCAGAAAGAAGCAAGAGAGGTGCAGAAAGAAGCAAGAGAGGTGCAGAAAGAGGCAAGAAAGGTGCAGAAAGAGGCAAGAAAGGTGCAGAATGAGGCAACAGAGGTGAAGAAAGACGCAAGAGAAGTGCAGAAAGAGGCAAGAGAGGTACAGAAAGAGGCAAGAGAGGTACAGAAAGAGGCAAGAGAGGTACAGAAAGAGGCAAGAGAGGTACAGAAAGAGGCAAGAGAGGTACAGAAAGAGGCAAGAGGTGCAGAAAGAGGCAAGAGAAGTGCAGAGAGAGGCAAGAGAAGTGCAGAAAGAAGCAAGAGAAGTGAGGAAAGAGGCAAGAAAAGTGCAGAGAGGCAAGAAAGGTGCAGAGAGGCAAGAGAGGTGCAGAAAGAGGCAACAAGGGTGCAGAAAGAGACAACAAGGGTGCACAGAGAAGCAAGAGTAGTGTAGAAAGAACCAACAGAGGTGCAGAAACAGGCAAGAGAACTGCAAAAAAAGGAAGAAAGGTGCAGAAAGAGGCAAGAGAGGTGCAGAAAGAGGCAAGAGAGGTGCAGAAAGAGGCAAGAGAGGTGCAGAAAGAGGCAACCGGGGTGCAGAAAGAGGCAACCGGGGTGCAGAAAGAGGCAACAAGGGTGCAGAAAGAGGCAACAAGGGTGCAGAAAGAAGCAACAGAGGTGCAGAAAGAAGCAACAGGGGTGCAGAAAGAAGCAACAGAGGTGCAGAAAGAAGCAACAGAGGTGCAGAAAGAAGCAAGGCAAGAGAGGTGCAGAAACAGGCAAGACGTGCAGAAAGAAGGAACAGGGGTGCAGAAAGAAGCAAGAGAAGTGCAGAAAGAGGCAAGAAGGGTGCAGAAAGAGGCAAGAGAGGAGCAGAAAGAGGGAGGAGTACAGAAAGAGGAAAGAAGGGTGCAGAAATAAGCGAGAGGTGCAGAAATTAGCAAGAGAGGTGCAGAAAGAAGCAAGAGGTGCAGAAAGAGGAAGAAAGGTACAGAAAGAAGCAAGAGACGTACAGAAGGAGGCAAGAGACGTAAAGAAAGAGGCAAGAGACGTAAAGAAAGAGGCAAGAGACGTAAAGAAAGAGGCAAGAGACGTAAAGAAAGAGGCAAGAGACGTAAAGAAAGAGGCAAGAGACGTAAAGAAAGAGGCAAGAGACGTAAAGAAAGAGGCAAGAGACGTGCAGAAAGAGGCAAGAGACGTGCAGAAAGAGGAAAGACGTGCAGAAAGAGAAAGGTGCGGAAAGAAGCAAGAAAAGTGCAGAAAGATGCAAGACAGGTGCAGAAAGAGGAAAGAAGTGCAAAAAGCGGGAAGAGGGGTGCAGGAAGAGGGGTGCAGACAGAGGGGTGCAGAAAGAGAACAGAGGGGTGCAGAAAGAGGCAAGAGGGGTGCAGAAAGAGGCAAGAGGGGTGCAGAAAGAGGCAAGAGGGGTGCAGAAAGAGGCAAGAGGGGTGCAGAAAGAGGCAAGAGGGGTGCAGAAAGAGGCAACCGGGTGCAGAAAGAGGCAACCGGGTGCAGAAAGAGGCAACCGGGTGCAGAAAGAAGCAATGAAGGTGCATAAAGAAGCAAGAGAGGTGCAGAAAGAAGCAAGAGAGGTGCAGAAAGAAGCAAGAGAGGTGCAGAAAGAAGCAAGAGAGGTGCAGAAACAGGCAAGAGAGGTGCAGAAACAGGCAAGAGAGGTGCAGAAACAGGCAAGAGGGGTGCAGAAAGAAGGAACAGGGGTGCAGAAAGAAGGAACAGGGGTGCAGAAAACAAGAGAAGTGCAAAAAGAGGCAAGAGGGGTGCAGAAAGAGGCAAGAGAGGAGCAGAAAGAGGGAGAAGGAGTACATAAAGAGGAAAGAAGGGTGCAGAAATTAGCAAGAGAGGTGCAGAAAGAAGCAAGAGTGGTGCAGAAAGAGGAAGAAAGGAACAGAAGGAGGCAAGAGACGTAAAGAAAGAGGCAAGAGACATGCAGTAAGAGGCAAGAGAGGTGCAGTAAGAAGCAAGAGAGGTGCAGTAAGAAGCAAGAGAAATGCAGAAAGAAGCAAGAGAACGGCAGCAAGAAGCAAGAGGGGTGCAGAAAGGCAAAAGGGGTGCAGAAGGAGGCAAGAGGGGTACAGAAAGAGGCGAAAGGGGTGAAGAAAGAGGCGAAAGGGGTGAAGAAAGAGGCGAGAGGGGTGAAGAAAGGTGTGAGGGGTGAAGAAGGAAGCAAGAGGGGTGTAGAAGGAAGCAAGAGAAGTGCAGAAAGAAGCAAAAGAACAGCAGAAAGAACCAACAGGGGTGCAGAAAGAGGCAAGAGAAGTACAGAAAGAAACACGAGAGGTACAGAAAGAAACGAGAGGTGCATAAAGAAGCAAACGAGAGGTGCAGAAAGAAGCAAGAGAACTGCAGAAAGAGGAAGAAAGGTGAAGAAAGAACAAAGAGAAGTACGGAAAGAGGCAAGTGAGGTGCAGAAAGAGGTGAGAGGTGCAGAAAGAGGCAAGAGAGGTGCAGAAAGAGGCAAGAGAAGTTCAAAAGAAGCAAGAGAAGTGCAGAAAGGCAAGAAGGGTGCAGAAAGGCAAGAGGGGTGCAGAAAGGGGCAAGAGGGGTGCAGAAAGGGGCAAGAGGGGTGCAGAAAGGGGCAAGAGGGGTGCAGAAAGGGGCAAGAGGGGTGCAGAAAGGGGCAAGATAAGTGCAGAAAGAAGCAACAGTTGCAGAAAGAGGCACAGGAGGTGCAGATAGAAGAGAATTGCAGAAAGAGGAACAAATGTGCAGAAAGAAGCAAGAGAGGTGCAGAGAGACGCAAGGGAGGAGCAGAAAGAGGAAGAAATGTGTGGAAAGAAGCAAGAGAAGTGCAGAAAGAGTAAGAAAGATGCAGAAAGATGCAGAAAGGGTAAGAAAGATGCAGAAAGAGTAAGAAAGGCACAGAAAAGGGAAAGAGGCGTGCAGAAAGAAGCAAGAGGTGTAGAAAAACCAACAGAGGTGCAGAAAGAGGCAGGAGGGTACAGAAAGAGGTAAGAGAAGTGTAGAAAGAACCAAGAGAGGTGCACAAACGGGCAAGAGAGGTGCAGAAAGAAGGAACATGGGTTCAGAAAGTGGCAAGAGAGGTTCAGAAAGAGGCAAGTGGGGTGCAGAAAGAGGCAAGAGAGGTACAGAAAGAAGCAAGAGAACTACAGAAAGAGGAAGAAAGGTGCATAAATAAGGACGAGGGGTGCAGAAAGAGGGAAGAGAGGTGCAGAAAGGCAAGAGGGGTGCAGAAAGAGGCAAGAGAGGTGCAGAAAGAGGCAAGAGAGGTGCAGAAAGAGGCAAGAGAGGTGCAGAAAGAGGCAAGAGAGGTGCAGAAAGAGGCAAGAGAGGTGCAGAAAGAGGCAAGAGAGGTGCAGAAAGAGGCAAGAGAGGTGCAGAAAGAGGCAAGAGAGGTGCAGAAAGAGGCAAAAGAGGTGCAGAAAGAGGCAAAAGAGGTGCAGAAAGAGGCAAAAGAGGCAAAAGAGGTGCAGAAAGAGGCAAAAGAGGTGCAGAAAGAAGCAAGAGAAGTGCAGAAAGAAGCAAGAGAAGTGCAGAAAGAAGCAAGAGGGATACAGAAAGAAGCAAAACAGGTACAGAAATAAGCAAGAAAGGTGCAGAAAGTACCAACAGAGGTGCAGAAAGAGGGAAAAGGGGTGCGGGAAGAGGGGTGCAGAAAGAGGGAAGAGGGGTGCAGAAAGAGGAAGAAAGAGGGAAGAGATGTGCAGAAAGAGATGAGCGGTGCAGAAAGAGGCAAGAGGTGCAGAAAGGAAGAAAGGGATAGAAAGAAGCAAGAGAAGTGTAGAAAGAGTCAAGAGAAGTTCAAAAGAAGCAACAGAGTTGCAGAAAGAGGCAGGAGAACTGCAGAAAGAGGCGAGAGATTTGCAGAAAGAGGCAAGAGGTTTGCAGAAAGAGGCAAAAGATGAGCAGAAAGAAGAGGTGCAGAAAGAAGTGCAGAAAGAGGCAAGAGGGGTGTAGAAAGAGGCAAGAGAGCCGCAGAAAGTAGCAAGAGAACTGCAGACAGAAGCAAGAGAGGTACAGGAAGAACCAACAGAGGTGCAGAAAGAGGCAAAAAGGGTGCAGAAAGAGGCAAGAGGTAAGGAAAGAGGCAAGAGAGGTGCAGAAAAAAGAAAGGGAGAGAAGAGGGGTGCAGAAAAGGGAAGAGAAGTGCAGAAAGAGGCAAGAGGGTGCAGAAAGAGGGTGCAGAAAGAACCAACAGAGGTGTAGAAAGAAGCAAGAGAGGTGCAGAAAGAAGCAAGAGAGGTGCAGAAAGAGGAAGAAAGGTGTGGAAAGAGGCAAGAGAGGTGCAGAAATAAGCAAGAGAGGTGCGGAAATAAGGAAGAAAGGTACAGAAAGAGGCAAGACAGGTGCAGAAAGACAAGAGAAGTGCAAGAAGAGGGAAGAGGGGTGCAGAAAGAGGACAGAGGGGTGCAGAAAGAGGACAGAGGGGTGCAGAAAGAGGACAGAGAGGTGCAGAAAGAGGTAAGAGGGGTGCAGAAAGAGGTAAGAGGGGTGCAGAAAGAGGTAAGAGGGGTGCAGAAAGAGGTAAGAGGGGTGCAGAAAGAGGCAAGAGGGGTGCAGAAAGAGGCAAGAGGGGTGCAGAAAGAGGCAAGAGGGGTGCAGCAAGAGGCAAGAGGCATGCAGAAAGAAGCAAGAGGTGCAGAAAGAAGCAAGAGGTGCAGAAAGAGGCAAGAGAGGTGCAGAAAGAAGGACGAGGGGTTCAGAAAGAGGCTAGTGGTTTGCAGAAAGAGGCAAGAGGGGTGCAGAAAGAGGCAAGTGGGGTGCAGAAAGAAGCAAGAGAAGTGCAGAAAGAAGCAACAGTTTCAGAAAGAGGCACGGGAAGTGCAGATAGAAGCAAGAGAATTGCAGAAAGAGGAAGAAAGGTGCACAAAGACGCGAGAGGTGCAGAGAGAAGCAAGAGGTGCAGAAAGAGGAAGAAAGGTGCAGAAAGAAGCAAGAGAAGTGCAGAAAGAGGCAAGAGACATTGAAAAAGGCAAGAGAGGTGCAGAAAGAGGCAAGAGGGAAAGAAAGAACCAAGAGGGAAAGAAAGAGCCAAGAGGTGCAGAAAGAGCCAAGAGGTGCAGAAAGAGCCAAGAGGTGCAGAAAGAGCCAAGAGGTAAAGAAAGAGGCAAGAGGTGCAGAAAGAGGCAAGAGGTGCAGAAAGAGGCAAGAGAGGTGCAGAAAGAGGCAAGAGGGGTGCAGAAAGAGGCAAGAGGGGTGCAGAAAGAGGCAAGAGAGGTGCAGAAAGAGGCCAGAGAGGTACAGAAAGAGGCCAGAGAGGTACAGAAAGAGGCCAGAGAGGTACAGAAAGAGGCAAGAGGGGTGCAGGAAGAACAAAGAGAGGTACACAAAGAGGCAAGAGGGGTGCAGGAAGAACAAAGAGAGGTACACAAAGAGGCAAGAGAGGTACACAGAGGCAAGAGAAGTGCAGAAAGAGGCAAGAGGGGTGCAGAAAGAGGCAAGAGGGGTGCAGAAAGACGCAAGAGGGGTGCAGAAAGACGCAAGAGGGGTGCAGAAAGACGCAAGAGGGGTGCAGAAAGACGCAAGAGGGGTGCAGACAGAACCGACAGATGCAGAAAGCAGCAACAGAGGTGCAGAAAGAAGCAACAGAGGTGCAGAAAGAAGCAACAGAGGTGCAGAAAGAAGCAACAGAGGTGCAGAAAGAGGGAAGAGAACTGCAAAAAGAACCAAGAGAGGGGCAGAAAGAGGCAGAGGTGCAGAAAGAAGCAAAGAAAGGTGCAAAAGAGGTAGAAAGGTGTAGAAAGACGCAAGAGGGGGGCAGAAAGAAGCAAGAGGGGTACAGAAAGAGGCAAGAGGGGTACAGAAAGAGGCAAGAAGGGTGCAGAAAGAGGCAAGAGGGGTGCAGAAAGAGGCAAGAGGGGTGCAGAAAGAGGCAAGAGGGGTGCAGAAAGAGGCATGAGGGGTGCAGAAAGAGGCAAGAGGGGTGCAGAAAGAGGCAAGAGGGGTGCAGAAAGAGGGAAGAGAAGAGCAGAAAGAAGCAAAGGAACTGCAGAAAGAGGAAGAAAGAGGCAAGAGATGTGCAGAAAGAGGTGAGGTGCAGAAAGAGGCAAGAGAGGTGTAGAAAGGAAGAGGAAGAAAGGTACAGAAAGAGGCAAGAGATGTTCAAAAGAAGCAAGAGAGTTGCAGAAAGAGGCAGGAGAAGTGCAGAAAGAGGCGAGAGGTTTGCAGAAAGAGGAAGTGGGGTGCAGAAATAAGCAAGAGAAGTGCAGAAAGAAGCAACAGTTGCAGAAAGAGGCTCGGGAAGTGCAGATAGAAGCAAGAGAATTGCAGAAAGAGGAAGAAAAGTGCAGAAAGAGGCAAGAGACATTGAGAAAGAGGCAAGAGGGGTGCAGAAAGAGGCAAGAGGTGCAGAAAGAGGCAAGAGGGGTGCAGAAAGAGGCAAGAGGGGTGCAGAAAGAGGCAAGAGGGGTGCAGAAAGAGGCAAGAGGGGTGCAGAAAGAGGCAAGAGGGCTGCAGAAAGAGGCAAGAGGGGTGCAGAAAGAGGCAAGAGAGGTGCAGAAAGAGGCAAGAGAGGTGCAGAAAGAGGCAACAGGGGGGCAGAAAGGCAACAGGGGGGCAGAAAGGCAACAGGGGGGCAGAAAGGCAACAGGGGGGCAGAAAGGCAACAGGGGGTAGAAAGGCAACAGGGGGTAGAAAGGCAACAGGGGGCAGAAAGGCAACAGGGGGCAGAAAGGCAACAGGGGGCACAAAGGCAACAGGGGGCAGAAAGGCAACAGGGGGCAGAAAGGCAACAGGGGGGCAGAAAGAGGCAACAGAGATGTAGAAAGAAGTAACAGAGATGTAGAAAGAACCAACAGAGGTGCAGAAAGAGGCAGGAGGGTACAGAAAGCGGTAAGAGAAGTGCAGAAAGAACCAAGAGAGGTGCACAAACAGGCAACTGAGGTGCAGAAAGAAGGAACATGGGTTCAGAAAGTGGCAAGAGAGGTTCAGAAAGAGGCAAGTGGGGTGCAGAAAGGCAAGTGGGGTGCAGAAAGAGGCAAGTGGGGTGCAGAAAGAGGCAAGAGGGGTGCAGAAAGAGGCAAGAGGGGTGCAGAAAGAGGCAAGAGGGGTGCAGAAAGAGGCAAGAGGGGTGCAGAAAGAGGCAAGAGGGGTGCAGAAAGAAGCAAGAGAGGTACAGAAAGAAGCAAGAGAGGCACAGAAAGAGGAAGAGGGGTGCAGAAAGAGGGAAGAGGGGTGCAGAAAGAGGGAAGAGGGGTGCAGAAAGAGGGAAGAGGGGTGCAGAAAGAGGGAAGAGGGGTGCAGAAAGAGGGAAGAGGGGTGCAGAAAGAGGCAAGAGTGGTGCAGAAAGGCAAGAGGGGTGCAGAAAGAGGCAAGAGAGGTGCAGAAAGAGGCAAGAGGCGTGCAGAAAGAAGCAACAGAGTTGCAGAAAGGTAAGAGAAATGCAGAAAGAGACAAGAGAGGTGCAGATAGAGGCGAGAGGTGCAGTAAGAGGCAAGAGAGGTGCAGAAAGAGGGAAAAGGAGTTCATAAAGAGGCAAGAAGAGTGCAGAAATAGGCAAGAAGGGTGCAGAAAGAAGCAAGAGAGGTGCAGAAAGAAGCAAGAGAAGTGCAGAAAGAAGCAAGAGGGATACAGAAAGAAGCAAAAGAGGTACAGAAATAAGCAAGAAAGGTACAGAAAGAACCAAGAAAGGTACAGAAAGAACCAACAGAGGTGCAGAAAGAACCAACAGAGGTGCAGAAAGAACCAACAGAGGTGCAGAAAGAGGGAAGAGAAGTGCAGAAAGAAATAAGAGAGGTGCAGAAAGACAAGAGAGGTGCAGAAAGAAGCAAAGGAACTGCAGAAAGAGGAAGAAAGAGGGAAGAGATGTGCAGAAAGAGGTGAGCAGTGCAGAAAGAGGCAAGAGAGGTGCAGAAAGGAAGAAAGGGACAGAAAGAAGCAAGAGGCGTGTAGAAAGAGTCAAGAGAAGTTCAAAAGAAGCAACAGAGTTGCAGAAAGAGGCAGGAGAACTGCAGAAAGAGGCGAGAGGTTTGCAGAAAGAGGCAAGAGGTGTGAAGAAAGAGGCAAAAGATGATCAGAAAGAAGAGAGGTGCAGAAAAGTGCAGAAAGAGGCAAGAAGGGTGCAGAAAGAGGCAAGAGGGGTGCATAAAGAGGCAAGAGGGGTGCAGAAAGAGGCAAGAGAGCCGCAGAAAGTAGCAAGAGAACCGCAGACAGAAGCAAGAGAGGTAGAGGAAGAACCAACTGAGGTGCAGAAAGAGGCAAAAGGGTTGCAGAAAGAGGCAAGAGGTAAGGAAAGAGGCAAGAGAGGTGCAGAAAAAAGAAAGAAGTGCAGAAGGAGGGAAGAGGGGTGCAGAAAAAGGGAAGAGAAGTGCAGAAAGAGGCAAGAGAAGTGCAGAAAGAGGCAAGAGAAGTGCAGAAAGAGGCAAGAGGGGTGCAGAAAGAGGAAAGAGGGGTGCAGAAAGAGGAAAGAGGGGTGCAGAAAGAACCAACAGAGGTGTAGAAAGAACCAACAGAGGTATAGAAAGAGGCAAGAGGGGTGCAGAAAGAGGTAAGAGAACTGCAGAAAGAAGGAAGAGAACTGCAGAAAGAAGATAGAGAACTGCAGAAAGAAGGAAGAGAGGTGCAGAAAGAAGGAAGAGAGGTGCAGAAAGAAGCAAGAGAGGTGCATAAAGAGGAAGAAAGGTGCATAAAGAGGAAGAAAGGTGCGGAAAGAGGCAAGAGAGGTGCAGAAATAAGCAAGAGAGGTGCGGAAAGAAGCAAGAAAAGTACAGAAAGAGGCAAGACAGTGCAGAAAGACAAGAAAGGTGCAGAAAGAGGAACGAGAAGTGCAAGAAGAGGGGTGCAGAAAGAGGACAGAGGGGTGCAGAAAGAGGACAGGGGTGCAGAAAGAGGACAGGGGTGCAGAAAGAGGACAGAGGGGTGCAGAAAGAGGTAAGAGGGGTGCAGAAAGAGGTAAGAGGGGTGCAGAAAGAGGTAAGAGGGGTGCAGAAAGAGGTAAGGGGGTGCAAAAAGATAGACGAGGGGTGCAGAAAGATGGACGAGGGGTGCAGAAAGAGGCAACAGGGGTGCAGAAAGGGGCAACAGGGGTGCAGAAAGAGGCAACAGGGGTGCAGAAGGAAGCAAATCAAGTGCAGAAAGAGGCGAGAGGTGTGCAGAAAAGCAAAAGTGCAGAAAGAAGCAAGAGAGTTGCAGAAAGAGGCAAGAGAGGTGCAGAAAGAAGCAAGAGAGTTGCAGAAAGAAGGACGAGGGGTTCAGAAAGAGGCAAGAGGTTTGCAGAAAGAGGCAAGAGGTTTGCAGAAAGAGGCAAGTGGGGTGCAGAAAGAGGCAAGTGGGGTGCAGAAAGAGGCAAGAGAAGTGCAGAAAGAAGCAAGAGAAGTGCAGAAAGAAGCAACAGTTTCAGAAAGAGGCACGGGAAGTGCAGATAGAAGCAAGAGAATTGCAGAAAGAGGAAGAAAGGTGCACAAAGACGCGTGAGGTGCAGAGAGAAGCAAGAGAGGTGCAGAAAGAGGCAAGAGAAGAGCAGAAAGAGGCAAGAGACATTGAGAAAGGCAAGAGAAGTGCAGAAAGAGGCAAAAGGTGCAGAAAGAGGCAAGAGGTGCAGAAAGACAAGAGGTGCAGAAAGACAAGAGGTGCAGAAAGACAAGAGGTGCAGAAAGACAAGAGGTGCAGAAAGACAAGAGGTGCAGAAAGACAAGAGGTGCAGAAAGAGGCAAGAGGTAAAGAGAGGCAAGAGGTGCAGAATTAGTCAAGAGAGGTGCAGAAAGAGGCAAGAGAGGTGCATACGGAGAGAAAAGGAGTGCAGAAAGAGGCAACAGAGGTACAGAAAGAGGCCAGAGAGGTACAGAAAGAGGCCAGAGAGGTGCAGAAAGAGGCCAGAAAGGTGCAGAAAGAAGCAAGAGAAGTGCAGAAAGAGGCAAGAGAAGTGCAGAAAGAGGCAAGAGAAGTGCAGAAAGAGGCAAGAGGGGTGCAGAAAGAGGCAAGAGGGGTGCAGAAAGAGGCAAGAGGGGTGCAGAAAGACGCAAGAGGGGTGCAGAAAGACGCAAGAGACATTGAGAAAGAGGCAAGAGGGGTGCAGAAGGAAGCAACAGAGTTGCAGAAAGAGGCAAGAGAGGTGCAGAAAGAGGCAAGAGAGGTACAGAAAGAGGCAAGAGAGGTACAGAAAGAGGCCAGAGAGGTACAGAAAGAGGCCAGAGAGGTACAGAAAGAGGCCAGAGAGGTACAGAAAGAGGCCAGAGGGGTGCAGAAAGAACAAACAGAGGTGTAGAAAGAGGGGTGCAGAAAGAGGCAAGAGGGGTGCAGAAAGAGGCAAGAGAGGTGCAGAAAGAGGCAAGAGAGGTGCAGAAAGAGGCCAGAGAGGTACAGAAAGAGGCCAGAGAGGTACAGAAAGAGGCCAGAGAGGTACAGAAAGAGGCCAGAGAGGTACAGAGGTACAGAAAGAGGCCAGAGAGGTACAGAAAGAGGCCAGAGGGGTGCAGAAAGAACAAACAGAGGTGTAGAAAGAGGGGTGCAGAAAGAGGCAAGAGAGGTGCAGAAAGAAGCAAGAGAGTTGCAGAAAGAAGGACGAGGGGTTCAGAAAGAGGCAAGAGGTTTGCAGAAAGAGGCAAGAGGTTTGCAGAAAGAGGCAAGTGGGGTGCAGAAAGAGGCAAGTGGGGTGCAGAAAGAAGCAAGAGAAGTGCAGAAAGAAGCAAGAGAAGTGCAGAAAGAAGCAAGAGGAGTGCAGAAAGAAGCAACAGTTTCAGAAAGAGGCACGGGAAGTGCAGATAGAAGCAAGAGAATTGCAGAAAGAGGAAGAAAGGTGCACAAAGACGCGTGAGGTGCAGAGAGAAGCAAGAGAGGTGCAGAAAGAGGCAGAAAGAGGCAAGAGAAGAGCAGAAAGAGGCAAGAGACATTGAGAAAGGCAAGAGAGGTGCAGAAAGAGGCAAAAGGTGCAGAAAGACGCAAGAGGTGCAGAAAGACAAGAGGTGCAGAAAGACAAGAGGTGCAGAAAGACAAGAGGTGCAGAAAGACAAGAGGTGCAGAAAGACAAGAGGTGCAGAAAGACAAGAGGTGCAGAAAGAGGCAAGAGGTAAAGAGAGAGGCAAGAGGTAAAGAAAGAGGCAAGAGAGGTGCAGAATTAGTCAAGAGAGGTGCAGAAAGAGGCAAGAGAGGTGCATACGGAGAGAAAAGGAGTGCAGAAAGAGGCAACAGAGGTACAGAAAGAGGCCAGAGAGGTGCAGAAAGAGGCCAGAAAGGTGCAGAAAGAAGCAAGAGAAGTGCAGAAAGAGGCAAGAGAAGTGCAGAAAGAGGCAAGAGGGGTGCAGAAAGAGGCAAGAGGGGTGCAGAAAGAGGCAAGAGGGGTGCAGAAAGAGGCAAGAGGGGTGCAGAAAGAGGCAAGAGAGGTGCAGAAAGAGGCAAGAGAGGTGCAGAAAGAGGCAAGAGAGGTGCATACGGAGAGAAAAGGAGTGCAGAAAGAGGCAACAGAGGTACAGAAAGAGGCCAGAGAGGTGCAGAAAGAGGCCAGAAAGGTGCAGAAAGAAGCAAGAGAAGTGCAGAAAGAGGCAAGAGAAGTGCAGAAAGAGGCAAGAGGGGTACAGAAAGAGGCAAGAGGGGTGCAGAAAGAGGCAAGAGGGGTGCAGAAAGAGGCAAGAGAGGTGCAGAAAGAGGCAAGAGAGGTGCAGAAAGAGGCAAGAGAGGTGCTGAAAGAGGCAACAGGGGGGCAGAAAGGCAACAGGGGGGCAGAAAGGCAACAGGGGGGCAGAAAGGCAACAGGGGCAGAAAGGCAACAGGGGCAGAAAGGCAACAGGGGGCAGAAAGGCAACAGGGGGCAGAAAGGCAACAGGGGGGCAGAAAGAGGCAACAGAGATGTAGAAAGAAGTAACAGAGATGTAGAAAGAACCAACAGAGGTGCAGAAAGAGGCAGGAGGGTACAGAAAGCGGTAAGAGAAGTGCAGAAAGAACCAAGAGAGGTGCACAAACAGGCAACTGAGGTGCAGAAAGAAGGAACATGGGTTCAGAAAGTGGCAAGAGAGGTTCAGAAAGAAGCAAGTGGGGTGCAGAAAGGCAAGTGGGGTGCAGAAAGAGGCAAGTGGGGTGCAGAAAGAGGCAAGTGGGGTGCAGAAAGAGGCAAGAGGGGTGCAGAAAGAGGCAAGAGGGGTGCAGAAAGAGGCAAGAGGGGTGCAGAAAGAGGCAAGAGGGGTGCAGAAAGAAGCAAGAGAGGTACAGAAAGAAGCAAGAGAGGCACAGAAAGAGGAAGAAAGGTGCATAAATAAGGAAGAGGGGTGCAGAAAGAGGGAAGAGGGTGCAGAAAGAGGGAAGAGGGGTGCAGAAAGAGGGAAGAGGGGTGCAGAAAGAGGCAAGAGTGGTGCAGAAAGAGCAAGAGGGGTGCAGAAAGAGGCAAGAGAGGTGCAGAAAGAGGCAAGAGGCGTGCAGAAAGAAGCAACAGAGTTGCAGAAAGGTAAGAGAAATGCAGAAAGAGACAAGAGAGGTGCAGATAGAGGCGAGAGGTGCAGTAAGAGGCAAGAGAGGTGCAGAAAGAGGGAAAAGGAGTTCATAAAGAGGCAAGAAGAGTGCAGAAATAGGCAAGAAGGGTGCAGAAAGAAGCAAGAGAGGTGCAGAAAGAAGCAAGAGAAGTGCAGAAAGAAGCAAGAGGGATACAGAAAGAAGCAAAAGAGGTACAGAAATAAGCAAGAAAGGTACAGAAAGAACCAAGAAAGGTACAGAAAGAACCAACAGAGGTGCAGAAAGAACCAACAGAGGTGCAGAAAGAGGGAAGAGAAGTGCAGAAAGAAATAAGAGAGGTGCAGAAAGACAAGAGAGGTGCAGAAAGAAGCAAAGGAACTGCAGAAAGAGGAAGAAAGAGGGAAGAGATGTGCAGAGAAAGGTGAGCAGTGCAGAAAGAGGCAAGAGAGGTGCAGAAAGGAAGAAAGGGACAGAAAGAAGCAAGAGGCGTGTAGAAAGAGTCAAGAGAAGTTCAAAAGAAGCAACAGAGTTGCAGAAAGAGGCAGGAGAACTGCAGAAAGAGGCGAGAGGTTTGCAGAAAGAGGCAAGAGGCGTGAAGAAAGAGGCAAAAGATGAGCAGAAAGAAGAGAGGTGCAGAAAAGTGCAGAAAGAGGCAAGAAGGGTGCAGAAAGAGGCAAGAGGGGTGCAGAAAGAGGCAAGAGGGGTGCAGAAAGAGGCAAGAGAGCCGCAGAAAGTAGCAAGAGAACCGCAGACAGAAGCAAGAGAGGTAGAGGAAGAACCAACTGAGGTGCAGAAAGAGGCAAAAGGGTTGCAGAAAGAGGCAAGAGGTAAGGAAAGAGGCAAGAGAGGTGCAGAAAAAAGAAAGAAGTGCAGAAGGAGGGAAGAGGGGTGCAGAAAAAGGGAAGAGAAGTGCAGAAAGAGGCAAGAGGGGTGCAGAAAGAGGAAAGAGGGGTGCAGAAAGAACCAACAGAGGTGTAGAAAGAACCAACAGAGGTATAGAAAGAGGCAAGAGGGGTGCAGAAAGAGGTAAGAGAACTGCAGAAAGAAGGAAGAGAACTGCAGAAAGAAGGAAGAGAACTGCAGAAAGAAGGAAGAAAGGTGCATAAAGAGGAAGAAAGGTGCGGAAAGAGGCAAGAGAGGTGCAGAAATAAGCAAGAGAGGTGCGGAAAGAAGCAAGAAAAGTACAGAAAGAGGCAAGACAGGTGCAGAAAGACAAGAAAGGTGCAGAAAGAGGAACGAGAAGTGCAAGAAGAGGGGTGCAGAAAGAGGAAAAGAGGGGTGCAGAAAGAGGACAGAGGGGTGCAGAAAGAGGAACAGGGGTGCAGAAAGAGGCAAGAGGGGTGCAGAAAGAGAAAAGAGGGGTGCAGAAAGAGGTAAGAGGGGTGCAGAAAGAGGTAAGAGGGGTGCAGAAAGAGGTAAGAGGGGTGCAGAAAGAGGTAAGAGGGGTGCAGAAAGAGGCAAGAGGGGTGCAGAAAGAGGTAAGGGGGTGCAAAAAGATAGACAAGGGGTGCAGAAAGATGGACGAGGGGTGCAGAAAGAGGCAACAGGGGTGCAGAAAGGGGCAACAGGGGTGCAGAAAGGGGCAACAGGGGTGCAGAAAGAGGCAACAGGGGTACAGAAGGAAGCAAATCAAGTGCAGAAAGAGGCGAGAGGTGTGCAGAAAAGCAAAAGTGCAGAAAGAAGCAAGAGAGTTGCAGAAAGAAGGACGAGGGGTTCAGAAAGAGGCAAGAGGTTTGCAGAAAGAGGCAAGAGGTTTGCAGAAAGAGGCAAGTGGGGTGCAGAAAGAGGCAAGTGGGGTGCAGAAAGAAGCAAGAGAAGTGCAGAAAGAAGCAAGAGAAGTGCAGAAAGAAGCAAGAGGAGTGCAGAAAGAAGCAAGAGAAGTGCAGAAAGAAGCAAGAGGAGTGCAGAAAGAAGCAACAGTTTCAGAAAGAGGCACGGGAAGTGCAGATAGAAGCAAGAGAATTGCAGAAAGAGGAAGAAAGGTGCACAAAGACGCGTGAGGTACAGAGAGAAGCAAGAGAGGTGCAGAAAGAGGCAAGAGAAGAGCAGAAAGAGGCAAGAGACATTGAGAAAGGCAAGAGAGGTGCAGAAAGAGGCAAAAGGTGCAGAAAGAGGCAAGAGGTGCAGAAAGACAAGAGGTGCAGAAAGACAAGAGGTGCAGAAAGACAAGAGGTGCAGAAAGACAAGAGGTGCAGAAAGACAAGAGGTGCAGAAAGACAAGAGGTGCAGAAAGAGGCAAGAGGTAAAGAGAGGCAAGAGGTAAAGAAAGAGGCAAGAGAGGTGCAGAATTAGTCAAGAGAGGTGCAGAAAGAGGCAAGAGGTGCATACGGAGAGAAAAGGAGTGCAGAAAGAGGCAACAGAGGTACAGAAAGAGGCCAGAGAGGTACAGAAAGAGGCCAGAGAGGTGCAGAAAGAGGCCAGAGAGGTGCAGAAAGAGGCCAGAAAGGTGCAGAAAGAAGCAAGAGAAGTGCAGAAAGAGGCAAGAGAAGTGCAGAAAGAGGCAAGAGAAGTGCAGAAAGAGGCAAGAGGGGTGCAGAAAGACGCAAGAGGGGTGCAGAAAGACGCAAGAGACATTGAGAAAGAGGCAAGAGAGGTACAGAAAGAGGCCAGAGAGGTACAGAAAGAGGCCAGAGAGGTACAGAAAGAGGCCAGAGAGGTACAGAAAGAGGCCAGAGAGGTACAGAAAGAGGCCAGAGGGGTGCAGAAAGAACAAACAGAGGTGTAGAAAGAGGGGTGCAGAAAGAGGCAAGAGAGGTGCAGAAAGAGGCAAGAGAGGTACAGAAAGATGCCAGAGAGGTACAGAAAGAGGCCAGAGAGGTACAGAAAGAGGCCAGAGAGGTACAGAAAGAGGCCAGAGAGGTACAGAAAGAGGCCAGAGAGGTACAGAAAGAGGCCAGAGAGGTACAGAAAGAGGCCAGAGAGGTACAGAAAGAGGCCAGAGAGGTACAGAAAGAGGCCAGAGGGGTGCAGAAAGAACAAACAGAGGTGTAGAAAGAGGGGTGCAGAAAGAGGCGAGAGGTGCAGAAAGAAGCAAGAGAGTTGCAGAAAGAAGGACGAGGGGTTCAGAAAGAGGCAAGAGGTTTGCAGAAAGAGGCAAGAGGTTTGCAGAAAGAGGCAAGTGGGGTGCAGAAAGAGGCAAGTGGGGTGCAGAAAGAAGCAAGAGAAGTGCAGAAAGAAGCAAGAGGAGTGCAGAAAGAAGCAACAGTTTCAGAAAGAGGCACGGGAAGTGCAGATAGAAGCAAGAGAATTGCAGAAAGAGGAAGAAAGGTGCACAAAGACGCGTGAGGTGCAGAAAGAGGCAGAAAGAGGCAAGAGAAGAGCAGAAAGAGGCAAGAGACATTGAGAAAGGCAAGAGAGGTGCAGAAAGAGGCAAAAGGTGCAGAAAGAGGCAAGAGGTGCAGAAAGACAAGAGGTGCAGAAAGACAAGAGGTGCAGAAAGACAAGAGGTGCAGAAAGACAAGAGGTGCAGAAAGACAAGAGGTGCAGAAAGACAAGAGGTGCAGAAAGACAAGAGGTGCAGAAAGACAAAAGGTGCAGAAAGACAAGAGGTGCAGAAAGACAAGAGGTGCAGAAAGACAAGAGGTGCAGAAAGAGGCAAGAGGTAAAGAGAGAGGCAAGAGGTAAAGAAAGAGGCCAGAGAGGTGCAGAATTAGTCAAGAGAGGTGCAGAAAGAGGCAAGAGAGGTGCATACGGAGAGAAAAGGAGTGCAGAAAGAGGCAACAGAGGTACAGAAAGAGGCCAGAGAGGTACAGAAAGAGGCCAGAGAGGTGCAGAAAGAGGCCAGAAAGGTGCAGAAAGAAGCAAGAGAAGTGCAGAAAGAGGCAAGAGAAGTGCAGAAAGAGGCAAGAGAAGTGCAGAAAGAGGCAAGAGGGGTGCAGAAAGAGGCAAGAGGGGTGCAGAAAGACGCAAGAGGGGTGCAGAAAGACGCAAGAGACATTGAGAAAGAGGCAAGAGGGGTGCAGAAGGAAGCAACAGAGTTGCAGAAAGAGGCAAGAGAGGTGCAGAAAGAGGCCAGAGAGGTACAGAAAGAGGCAAGAGAGGTACAGAAAGAGGCAAGAGAGGTACAGAAAGAGGCCAGAGAGGTACAGAAAGAGGCCAGAGGGGTGCAGAAAGAACAAACAGAGGTGTAGAAAGAGGGGTGCAGAAAGAGGCCAGAGAGGTGCAGAAAGAGGCAAGAGAGGTACAGAAAGAGGCCAGAGAGGTACAGAAAGAGGCCAGAGAGGTACAGAAAGAGGCCAGAGGTACAGAAAGAGGCCAGAGAGGTACAGAAAGAGGCAAGAGGGGTACAGAAAGAGGCCAGAGAGGTACAGAAAGAGGCCAGAGAGGTACAGAAAGAGGCAAGAGGGGTACAGAAAGAGGCAAGAGAGGTGCAGAAAGAGGCAAGAGAAGAGCAGAAAGAGGCAAGAAAAGTGCAGAAAGAGGCAAGAGAAGTGCAGAGAGAGGCAAGAGAAGTGCAGAAAGAAGCAAGAGAGGTACAGAAAGAGGCAAGAGGGGTGCAGAAAGAACAAACAGAGGTGTAGAAAGAGGGGTGCAGAAAGAGGTAAGAGAACTGCAGAAAGAACCAAGAGAGGTACACAAAGAGGCAAGAGAGGTGCAGAAAGAAGCAAGAGGTGCAGAAAGAAGCAAGAGGTGCAGAAAGAAGCAAGAGAAGTGCAGAAAGAGGCAAGAGAGGTGCAGAAAGAACCGACAGATGCAGAAAGAAGCAACAGAGGTGCAGAAAGAGGGAAGAGAACTGCAGAAAGAACCAAGAGAGGGGCAGAAAGAGACAGGTGCAGAAAGAAGAAAAGATAGGTGCAAAAATAGGTAGAAAGGTGTAGAAAGACGCAAGAGGGGGGCAGAGAGAAGCAAGAGGGGTACAGAAAGAGGCAAGAGGGGTCCAGAAAGAGGCAAGAAGGGTCCAGAAAGAGGCAAGAAGGGTCCAGAAAGAGGCAAGAAGGGTACAGAAAAAGGCAAGAGGGGTGCAGAAAGAGGGGTGCAAAAAGAGGCAAGAGGGGTGCAGAAAGAGGCAAGAGGGGTGCAGAAAGAACCAACAGAGGTACAGAAAGAACCAACAGAGGTGCAGAAAGAGGTAAGAGGGATGCATAAAGAGGTAAGAGAACTGCAGAAAGAACCAACAGAGGTGCAGAAAGAGGGAAGAGAAGAGCAGAAAGAAGCAAAGGAACTGCAGAAAGAGGAAGAAAGAGGCAAGAGATGTGCAGAAAGAGGTGAGGTGCAGAAAGAGGCAAGAGAGGTGTAGAAAGGAAGAGGAAGAAAGGTACAGAAAGAGGCAGGAGAAGTGCAGAAAGAGGCGATAGGTTTGCAGAAAGAGGAAGTGGGGTGCAGAAATAAGCAAGAGAAGTGCAGAAAGAAGCAACAGTTGCAGAAAGAGGCTCGGGAAGTGCAGATAGAAGCAAGAGAATTGCAGAAAGAGGAAGAAAAGTGCAGAAAGACGCGAGAGGTGCAGAGAGAAGCAAGAGAGGTGCAGAAAGAGGAAGAGAGGTGCGGAAAGAAGCAAGAGAAGTGCAGAAAGAGGCAAGAGGTGCAGAAAGAGGCAAGAGGGGTGCAGAAAGAGGCAAGAGGGGTGCAGAAAGAGGCAAGAGGGGTGCAGAAAGAGGCAAGAGGGGTACAGAAAGGCAAGAGAGGTACAGAAAGAGGCAAGAGAGGTGCTGAAAGAGGCAATAGGGGTACAGAAATAGGCAAGAGGTTTGCAGAAAGAAGCAACAGAGGTGCAGAAAAAGGAAAGAAGTGCAGAAAGAGGGAAGAGGGGTGCAGAAAGAGGCAAGAGGGGTGCAGAAAGAGGCAAGAGGGGTGCAGAAAGAGGCAACAGAGGTGCAGAAAGAGGCAACAGAGGTGCAGAAAGAGGCAACAGAGGTGCAGAAAGAGGCAACAGAGGTGCAGAAAGAGGCAACAGAGGTGCAGAAAGAGGCAATAGAGGTGCAGAAAGAGGCAAGAGGTAAAGGAAGAGGCAAGAGGTAAAGGAAGAGGCAAGAGGTAAAGGAAGAAGCAAGAGGTAAAGGAAGAAGCAAGAGGTAAAGGAAGATGCAAGAGAGGTGCTGAAAGAGGCAAGAGAGGTGCTGAAAGAGGCAATAGGGGTACAGAAATAGGCAAGAGGGATGCGGAATGAAGCAAGAGAGGTGCAGAAAAAAGAAAGAAGTGCACAAGGAGGGAAGAGGGGTGCAGAAAAAGGGAAGAGGGGTCCAGAAAGAGGCAAGAGGGATGCGGAATGAAGCAAGAGAGGTGCAGAAAAAAGAAAGAAGTGCACAAGGAGGGAAGAGGGGTGCAGAAAAAGGGAAGAGGGGTCCAGAAAGAGGCAAGAGGGGTGTAGAAATAAGCAAGAGAGTTGCAGAGAGAAGGACGAGGGGTTCAGAAAGAGCAAGAGGTTTGCAGAAAGAGGCAAGTTGGGTGCAGAAATAAGCAAGAAAAGTGCAGAAAGAAGCAAGAGAAGTGCAGAAAGAAGCAACAGTTTCAGAAAGAGGCACAGGAAGTGCAGATAGAAACAAGAAAATTGCAGAAAGAGGAAGAAAGGTGCAGAAAGAAGCTAGAGGTGCAGAGAGAAGCAAGAGGGTGCAGAAAGAGGAAGAAAGGTGGGAAAGAAGCAAGAGAAGTGCAGAAAGAGGGAAAGAAAGGCAAGAGGGAAAGGAAGAGGCAAGGGGTGCAGAAAGAGGCAAGGGGTGCAGAAAGAGGCAAGGGGTGCAGAAAGAGGCAAGGGGTGCAGAAAGAGGCAAAGGGTGCAGAAAGAGGCAAGAGGTGCAGAAAGAGGCAAGAGGTAAAGAAAGAGGCAAGAGGTGCAGAATTAGTCAAGAGAGGTGGAGAAAGAGGCAAGAGAGGTGCAGACAGAGAAAAGGAGTGCAGAAAGAGGCGTGAAGGATGCAGAAAGAAGCAAGAGAAGTGCAGAAAGAGACAAGAGAGGTACAGAAAGAGGCAAGAGGTACAGAAAGAGGCAAGCAGGATGCAGAAAGAGGCAAGCGGGATGCAGAAAGAAGCAAGAGAGGTGCAGAAAGAAGCAAGAGAGGTGCAGAAAAAAGAAAGAAGTGCAGAAAGAGGCAAGAGGTACAGAAAGGCAAGAGGGGTGCAGAAAGAGGCAAGAGGGGTGCAGAAAGAAGCAAGAGAGGTGCAGAAAGAAGCAAGAGAGGTGCAGAAAGAAGCAAGAGAGGTGCAGAAAGAGGAAGAAAGGTGCGGAAAAAGGCAAGAGAGGTGCAGAAATAAGCACGAGAGGTGCATAAAGAGTTAGAAAGGTGCGGAAAGAAGCAAGAAAATTGCAGAAAGAAGCAACAGTTGCAGAAAGAGGCACAGGAGGTGCAGATAGAAGCAAGAGAATTACAGAAAGAGGAACAAATGTGCAGAGAGACGCAAGAGAGGTGCAGAGAGACGCAAGGGAGGAGCAGAAAGAGGAAGAAATGTGTGGAACGAAGCAAGAGAAGTGCAGAAAGAGGAAGAAAGATGCAGAAAGAGTAAGAAAGATGCAGAAAGAGTAATAAAGATGCAGAAAGAGTAATAAAGATGCAGAAAGAGTAAGAAAGATGCAGAAAGAGTAAGAAAGGCACAGAAAAAGGAAAGAGGCGTGCAGAAAGAAGCAAGAGGTGTAGAAAGAACCAACAGAGGTGCAGAAAGAACTAACAGAGGGGCAGAAAGAACTAACAGAGGGGCAGAAAGAACTAACAGAGGGGCAGAAAGAGGCAACAGGAGGGGCAGAAAGAGGCAACAGGAGGGGCAGAAAGAGGCAACAGGAGGGGCGGCAAGAGGAGGGGCAGAAAGAGGCAACAGGAGGGGCAGAAAGAGGCAAGAGGGGGGGCAGAAAGAGGCAACAGGAGGGGCAGAAAGAGGCAAGAGGAGGGGCAGAAAGAGGCAACAGGAGGGGCAGAAAGAGGCGCAACAGGGGGCAGAAAGAGGCAACAGGGGGCAGAAAGAGGCAACAGGGGGCAGAAAGAGGCAACAGGGGGGCAGAAAGAGGCAACAGGGGGCAGAAAGAGGCAACAGGGGGGCAGAAAGAGGCAACAGGGGGGCAGAAAGAGGCAACAGGGGGCAGAAAGAGGCAACAGAGATGTAGAAAGAACCAACAGAGATGTAGAAAGAACCAACAGAGGTGCAGAAAGAGGCAGGAGGGTACAGAAAGCGGTAAGAGAAGTGCAGAAAGAACCAAGAGAGGTGCACAAACAGGCAACTGAGGTGCAGAAAGAAGGAACATGGGTTCAGAAAGTGGCAAGAGAGGTTCAGAAAGAGGCAAGTGGGGTGCAGAAAGGCAAGTGGGGTGCAGAAAGGCAAGTGGGGTGCAGAAAGAGGCAAGTGGGGTGCAGAAAGAGGCAAGTGGGGTGCAGAAAGAGGGGTGCAGAAAGAGGCAAGAGGGGTGCAGAAACAGAAAGAGGCAAGAGGGGTGCAGAAAGAAGCAAGAGAGGCACAGAAAGAGGAAGAAAGGTGCATAAATAAGGACGAGGGGTGCAGAAAGAGGGAAGATGGGTGCAGAAAGAGGCAAGAGGGGTGCAGAAAGGCAAGAGGGGTGCAGAAAGAGGCAAGAGAGGTGCAGAAAGAGGCAAGAGAGGTGCAGAAAGAGGCAAGAGAGGTGCAGAAAGAGGCGTGCAGAAAGAAGCAACAGAGTTGCAGAAAGGTAAGAGAAATGCAGAAAGAGACAAGAGAGGTGCAGATAGAGGCGAGAGGTGCAGAAAGAGGCAAGAGAGGTGCAGAAAGAGGGAAAAGGAGTTCATAAAGAGGCAAGAAGAGTGCAGAAATAGGCAAGAAGGGTGCAGAAAGAAGCAAGAGAGGTGCAGAAAGAAGCAAGAGAGGTGCAGAAAGAAGCAAAGGAACTGCAGAAAGAGGAAGAAAGAGGGAAGAGATGTGCAGAAAGAGGTGAGCAGTGCAGAAAGAGGCAAAGAGAGGTGCAGAAAGGAAGAAAGGGACAGAAAGAAGCAAGAGGCGTGTAGAAAGAGTCAAGAGAAGTTCAAAAGAAGCAACAGAGTTGCAGAAAGAGGCAGGAGAACTGCAGAAAGAGGCGAGAGGTTTGCAGAAAGAGGCAAGAGGCGTGAAGAAAGAGGCAAAAGATGAGCAGAAAGAAGAGAGGTGCAGAAAAGTGCAGAAAGAGGCAAGAAGGGTGCAGAAAGAGGCAAGAAGGGTGCATAAAGAGGCAAGAGGGGTGCAGAAAGAGGCAAGAGAGCCGCAGAAAGTAGCAAGAGAACCGCAGACAGAAGCAAGAGAGGTAGAGGAAGAACCAACTGAGGTGCAGAAAGAGGCAAAAGGGTTGCAGAAAGAGGCAAGAGGTAAGGAAAGAGGCAAGAGAGGTGCAGAAAAAAGAAAGAAGTACAGAAGGAGGGAAGAGGGGTGCAGAAAAAGGGAAGAGAAGTGCAGAAAGAGGCAAGAGGGGTGCAGAAAGAGGAAAGAGGGGTGCAGAAAGAGGAAAGAGGGGTGCAGAAAGAACCAACAGAGGTGTAGAAAGAACCAACAGAGGTATAGAAAGAGGCAAGAGGGGTGCAGAAAGAGGTAAGAACTGCAGAAAGAAGGAAGAGAGGTGCAGAAAGAGGCAAGAGGGGTACAGAAAGAGGTAAGAGAACTGCAGAAAGAAGCGAGAGATGCAGAAAGAGGCAAGAGAGGTGCAGAAAGACGGACGAGGGGTGCAAAAAGAGGCAAGAGGGGTGCAGAAAGAGGCAATAGGGGTACAGAAGGAAGCAAATCAAGTGCAGAAAGAGGCAAAAGATGTGCAGAAAGAAGCAAGAGAAGTGCAAAAAGAAGAAAGAAGTGTAGAAAAAGGCAAGAGAAGTGCAGAAAGAGGCAAGAGAGGTGCAGAAAGAGGCAAGAGAGGTGCAAAAAAAGAAGCCCAAAAAAAGATCCCTCGGAACGCGCGCCTGCGCCATCTCCAATTTCACATATTATACAGAGCATATCTTATGCCCGCAAAGATTAATCAGTATTTTAAACGAACCGACTCGGCATGCCCCAGATGTAAACACGTAGATGCAGACATATTACATATGCTGTGGGGATGCCCGCGACTAACTAGCTACTGGTCAGATGTGGCGGAAGCACTGACTCAATGCACTACCCGCATTATCCCATTTGAGTGGCACATCTGCCTACTGCACTTACACCGCAGGAGTCGTAATAACAGAGCCACATCTAGATTCTTAGATTTGGGAATGGCAGTTGCAAAACGCTTGATCACTAAACGCTGGAAACACCCCGATCCCCCAAATATAGACATGTGGAGATATTCAATGCGCACCTGGGCCAAAACAGAGTGTGCTGCTTTAAGGCACAAGGACACATTAGGCCTGCGTAAGGTACCCCTAGCTGCACACTGGGATGCAATACTGGCAGCTTTAACCCCCCCACAGGGTGCCACAGCCTTGCCTCATGTCCCAGACGAAACCGAGACCTGACCAGTGGAGACCCCCACAGATGGCACCCAAGGTAAGGTAAGATGAGATCAATTTTATAAAGCGCTCGAATGCCGCGGCGTCTTGGCGCTGACAAGTGTGACGAGGGACTGTACGGTTAACAGCGGTGACTTAGTTTGTGGGGAATAGCCAGCATTTTAACAATTTTCTAAAAAGCAGCCTGTTGGATTGCAGTCTCATCGAGATGGGCAGCTGATTCCACAGTCTAGCTGCACAGTGTGACAGAGTCCTACCTCCCCATCTTGCTCTGCGGATTATGGGGACATGAACTAGGCCCACATTTGTGGATCTAAGATTTCTGGTGGGAGTGTACCATGGAAACAGTTTTTGGATATCCACGGATACGCCTCCATATAGTGCCTTGTGCACCAAACAGAGGGCCTTAAATTCTACTCGTTGCTGGATAGGTAGCCAATGTAGCGATCTTATTCCAGCCGAGGTGGAATGGCCTTTAGGAATGTTTAGTAGCAATCGTGCTGCAGTGTTTTGGAATGATTGCAGTTTCGTCCTCTGTGCCTTGTTAATGCCCATAAAGAGCGCATTGCAGTAGTCTATTTTTGAGAAAATAAGGGCTACTATCACCGACTTCCTGAGTCCCTGAGGAATAAATTGGAAAATCTTCCGTAAGGTCTTCAGTAAGAAGAAACAGGTGGAGGTTAGACGATTAATCTGAGCTGCAAAGTTAAGCTGATCATCAAAGATCACTTCTAGGTTCTTGGCCTTAGTTGTTGGACGAGGACATTCACCGGCCTCAGTCGGCCACCATCTTTGATTCCACAGGGCTTGTCCATTGCCGAACTCCACTACCTCCGTTTTATCAGTGTTGATCTTAAGAAAATTTTGGTTCATCCAGCTCATGATATCCGTCAAGCAGGCATGAAAGCTGATTGCGGTGGTCTAAGGCTGCTTGGATACGGAAATAAGTTGCGAATCATCCGCATATGAGACCAAAATAAAGCCATGCTCTCTGATGATTCTGGCCAGTGGAGTAACATACATATTAAATAGAGTCGGTGACAAGGCAGATCCCTGCGGTACTCCGCATGGAAGATGAAATGTGTCAGATTGTAGGTTTCCCAGTATATGTTTTGCTACCTACCGGCTAGAAAAGAAGAGAGAAGGGCTAGAGCCGTGTTCTCAATCCCCATATCCTTCAGCCGCCGCACTAACACAGTATGATTTACGGTGTTGAATGCTGCTGATGGGTCTAAGAGGATAAGGACAGCTCTGCCTCCCCCATCGACCTGTCTGCGGATCTCCTCCATAGCCATGATCAAAGCAGTCTCAGTAGAGTGACATGACCGAAATCCATGCTGACTTGTGTCCAGCACATTGTTGGAGTCTAGGTATTGAGTTGACTCCCTGTTGACTGATTTTTCAAGGATTTTGGCTGCTATTGGTAGGCATGAGATAGGTCGATAATTTTTAGCCTCAGTAGGGTCCAGGGTAGGCTTTTTCAGAATCGGCCTAATACACGCTTTTTTCCAGGCACACGGATAAATCCCTGTCTCTAACACTTTGTTTAATAATGGGGTAAGATGAAGACTAATCTTCCTAGAGACCAGGTGCATAATGGCCGGTGGACAAGGGTCATTCGGTGATCCTGATTTAATGGCAAGAAGGATATTATTCACTTCCTCGAGAGCGAGGGACCGAAAACTGGTTAGTTGGCACTGAGATGCCTTCACCTCCAGTGGTGGCCTATTACAGTCGTCAGCGACACAAGCTGTGTTCAGTAGGTCGCTGTAGATCAGTTGTACCTTAGTCTGGAAAAAATTAGCCAATTTATTACAAAAGGCTAGGTCGGGCTTAAACGGATTAGTCTGCTGTGGCTTAGATAGTAACTGGATAGATTTAAATACCTCCCTAGAGGAGTTATTCGCCGCCTCAATTTTTACTGTGAAGTATGCAGATTTGGCTTTTATTATGGCCTTCTTGTATTCTTCTAAGGCTGAATTACATGCCAATTTGTACTCCTTACTATAATCCGATCTCCATGTTCGTTCAAATCTCCTACATTTGGCCTTTATGTTTTTAAGGTCTGGACCATACCATGGCGAGGTTGCCTGAGATCTTCTTGTTCTAACAGTTTTTTCAGGCACTACATGATTGACGGCTGTTTGGCTCCAATAATCAAACTGGTGGTCTGCTTCATTATTATCAGTGACCAATAGGGGAGGGCTGATGTTTAAGGCCTGTTCTAATTCGTTCCCTTGTATTTTATTCCATGAACGGGTTTTTACCATGGAAGGCTTGCTTGGGGTAGCATGATTCGGCTGAATCAGCTTGATATTAAAATATATAGCCTTATGGTCTGTCCAAGGTAGTGGGGAGATTTTAATCAACGTAATATCAGGGTTATTAGTGAAAATGCCGTCAAGCGTATGGCCGGCAATATGGGTAGGTTCAGATACTATTTGAGTTAGGCCAAAGGCTGCTAGGTTGTCAAGCAGCCAGTTAGAGTCAGAGTTATTATTTAACTCCAGATGGAAATTAAAATCACCCAAGATGGTCAGGAAATGAGATTCAAAGCAAGATTCAAGTAAGGTCTGAAGGGCTTGAGAGAAGGCAGCTCTAGGACCCGGTGGCCGATACAGGAGTAGGCCTTGGAAAGTAGAAGTGTTATTAAATTTAAGCGTAAAACGCATTGCCTCTGCAGGTAGCAGTGAGATTGATTCAGTTCGCACCTTTATGTGGGCACGATGGATTATAGCTATCCCCCCCCTTTATTCCCTACCCTGTCTTGGCTAGTTACTGAGTAGCCTGCTGGGATTGCAATATTCCAGTCCAAGATAATACACATCCTAGCGCGTGCCCTGCGCTGCACTCATAAGCACTGCTGATGCAGAGTCATGCCTAGCGACAAGGGGGAGGATGGGTTTGGGAAACATAAGTGCCGGTCCCCAGTTTCACACCCATTATGTATTAATTTGTCCCGGTTTAGTTAACACCCGCCTCCACGGTTTTCTTTTGAGCCAAGCAGTAATGGTTGATATATACAGAATGGCAACATGTGAATTTCACGGAATAAATCCTGTTAACTCTTGCTGTAATAATATGTAGCCATATGGGCAATCTTACTGAATGTATAGAAAAATTGACTAACAACCTGCGTGTGTTGGAAAAGATTGTTAAAAATGTAAAATCAATAAAAACAGATTTTTTTAAAAAAGAGGTGCAAAAAAATCAAGAGAAGTACAGAAAGAGGAAAGAGGTGCAGAAAGGCAAGAGAACTGCAGAAAACGGTGAGAGGTGCAGAAACAAGCAAGAGAGGTGCAGAAAGAAGGACAAGGGGTTCAGAAAGAGGCAAGAGGTGCGGAAAGAGGCAAGAGGGGTACAGAAGGAAGCAAATGAAGTGCAGAAAGAGGCAAGAGAAGTGCAAAAAGAGGCAAGAGGTGCAGAAAGAGGGAACAGGGGTGCAGAATGAGGCAAGTGAGGTGCAGAAAGAGGGAAGAGGCATGCAGAAAGATGCAAGAGGGGTGCAGAAAGAAGCAAGTGAGGTACAGAAAGAACAGAAGTGCAGAAACAGGCAACAGGGGTGCAGAAACAGGCAAAAGGGTACAGAAAGAGGCAAGAGAAGTGCAGAAAGAGGCAAGAAAAGTGCAGAAAGAAGCAACAGAGTGGCAGAAAGAGGCAAGAGAAGTGCAGAAAGAGGCAAGAGAGGTGGAGAAACAGGCAAGAGAGGTGGAGAAACAGGCAAGAGAGGTGCCGAAAGCGGCAAGAGGGGTGCAGAAAGCGGCAAGAGGGGTGCAGAAAGAAGCAAGAGAAGTGCAGAAAGAGGCAAGAGAAGTGCAGAAAGAAGCAATAGAACTGCAGAAAGAGGAGAAATGGTGCAGAAAGAGAAAGAAAGACAGAACGAAGCAAGGAAAGTGGAGAAAGAGGCAAGGGAAGTGCAGAAAGAGGCAAAAAAGTGCAGAAAGAGGCAAGGGAAGTGCAGAAAGAGGCAAGAGAACTGCAGAAAGAAGAGAGGAACAGAAAAAAGCAAGAGAAGTGCAGAAAGACAAAACAGAGGAGCAGAAAGAAGCAACAGAGGTGCAGAAAGAGGCAAGAGAAGTGCAGAAAGAGGCAAGAGAAGTGCAGAAAGAGGCAAGAGAAGTGCAGAAAGAAGCAAGTGAGGAGCAGAAAGAGGCAAGAGAAGTGCAGAAAGGCAAGAGAAGTGCAGAAAGAGGCAAGAGAAGTGCAGAAAGAGGCAAGAGAGGTGCAGAAAGAGGCAAGAGAGGTGCAGAAAGAGGCAAGAGAGGTGCAGAAAGAGGCAAGAGAGGTGCAGAAAGAGGCAAGAGAGGTGCAGAAAGAGGCAAGAGATGTGTAGAAAGAAGGAAAAAGTCTGCAGAAAGAAGCAAGAGTGGTGCAGAAAGAAGAGAGGAACAGAAAGAAGCAAGAGAGGTGCATAAAGAAGCAAGAGAAGTGCAGAAAGACAAAAACAGGTGCAGAAAGAGGCAAGAGAGGTGCAGAAAGAAGAAAAAGTGCAGAAAGAGGCAAGAGGGTTGCAAAAAGAGGCAAGAGAGGTGCAAAAAGAGGCAAGAGAGGTGCAGAAAGAACCAACAGAGGTGTAGAAAGAGGCAAGAGGGGTACAGAAAGAAGCAAGAGAGGTGCAGAAAGAGTTAGAGGTGCAGAAAGAAGCAAGACAGGTGCAGAAAGACAGGAAAGGTACAGAAAGAGGCAAGAGAAGTGCAGAAATAAGCAAGAGAGGTGCAGAAAGAGGCAAGAGAAGTGCTGAAAGAGGCAAGAGAAGTGCTGAAAGAGGCAAGAGGGGGACAGAAAGAAGCAACAGAGGTGCAGAAAGAAGCAACAGAGGTGCAGAAAGAGGCAAGAGATGCAGAAAGAGGCAAGAGATGCAGAAAGAGGCAAGAGAACTGCAGAAAGAGGCAAGAGAACTGCAGAAAGAGGGAACAGGGGTGCATAATGAGGCAAGAGAGGTGCAGAAAGAACCAACAGAGGTGTAGAAAGAGGCAAGAGGGGTACAAAAAGAGGCAAGAGAGGTGCAGAAAGAGTTAGAGGTGCAGAAAGAAGCAAGAAAAGTGCAGAAAGAGGCAAGACAGGTGCAGAAAGACAGGAAAGGTACAGAAAGAGGCAAGAGAAGTGCAGAAATAAGCAAGAGAGGTGCAGAAAGAGGCAAGAGAAGTGCTGAAAGAGGCAAGAGAAGTGCTGAAAGAGGCAAGAGGGGGGCAGAAAGAAGCAACAGAGGTGCAGAAAGAAGCAAGAGATGCAGAAAGAAGCAAGAGATGCAGAAAAAGGCAAGAGAACTGCAGAAAGAGGCAAGAGAGGTGCAGAAAGAGGGAACAGGGGTGCATAATGAGGCAAGAGAGGTGCAGAAAGAGGGAAGAGGCATGCAGAAAGATGCAAATGGGGTGCAGAAAGAAGCAAGTGAGGTGCAGAAAGAGAACAGAAGTGGAGAAAGAGGCAAGAGGTGCAGAAACAGGCAAAAGGGTACAGAAACAGGCAAGAGATGTGCAGAAAGAAGCAACAGATTGGCAGTAAGAGGCAACAGAAGTGCAGAAAGAGGCAAGAGAGGTGGAGAAACAGGCAAGAGAGGTGCCAAGAGGGAAGAGGGGTGCAGAAAGAGACAAGAGGGGTGCAGAAAGAGACAAGAGGGGTGCAGAAAGAGACAAGAGGGGTGCAGAAAGAGGCAAGAGGGGTGCAGAAAGAGGCAAGAGCGGTGCAGAAAGAGGCAAGAGCGGTGCAGAAAGAGGCAAGAGCGGTGCAGAAAGGCAAGAGCGGTGCAGAAAGAGGCAAGAGGGGGTGCAGAAAGAGGCAAGAGGGGGTGCAGAAAGAGGCAAGAGGGGTGCAGAAAGAGGCAAGAGAAGCGCAGAAAGAGGCAAGAGAAGCGCAGAAAGAGGCAAGAGGGGTGCATAAAGAAGCAAGTGAGGAGCAGAAAGAGGCAAGAGAAGCGCAGAAAGAGGCAAGAGAAGCGCAGAAAGAGGCAAGAGAAGTGCAGAAAGAGGCAAGAGGGGTGCAGAAAGAAGCAAGTGAGGAGCAGAAAGAGGCAAGAGAAGTGCAGAAAGAGGCAAGAGTGGTGCAGAAAGAGGCAAGAGATGTGTAGAAAGAGGGGAAAAGACTGCAGAAAGAGGCAAGAGTAGTGCAGAAAGAAGAGAGGAACAGAAAGAAGCAAGAGAGGTGCAGAAAGAAGCAAGAGAAGTGCAGAAAGACAAAACAGAGGTGCAGAAAGAGGCAAGAGAGGTGCAGAAAGAAGCAAGAGCAGTGCAGAAAGAAGCAAGAGAAGTGCAGAAAGAAGCAATAGAACTACAGAAAGAGGACGAAAGGTGCAGAAAGAGGACGAAAGGCGCAGAACGAAGCAAGGGAAGTGCAGAAAGAGGCAAGGGCAGTGCAGAAAGAGGCAAGGGAAGTGCCGAAAGAGGCAAGGGAAGTGCAGAAAGAGGCAAGGGAAGTGCAGAAAAAGGCAAGGGAAGTGCAGAAAAAGGCAAGGGAGGTGCAGAAAAAGGCAAGGGAGGTGCAGAATGAGGCAAGGGAGGTGCAGAATGAGGCAAAAGGTGCAGAAAGAGGCAAAAGGTGCAGAAAGAGGCAAAAGGTGCAGAAAGAGGCAAGAGGTGCAGAAAGAGGGATGCAGAAAGAGGGGTGCAGAAAGATGTAAGAGGTGCAGAAAGAAGCAACAGAGGTGCAGAAAGAGGCAAGAGGGGTGCAGAAAGAGGCAAGAGGGGTGCAGAAAGAGGGAAGAGGGGTGCAGGAAGAGGGGTGCGGGAAGAGGGGTGCAGAAAGAGGGAAGAGGGGTGCAGAAAGAGGGAAGAGGGGTGCAGGAAGAGGGGTGCAGAAAGAGGGAAGAGGGGTGCGGGAAGAGGGGTGCAGAAAGCAGCAAGAGAGGTGCAGAAAGAAGCAAGAGGGGTGCAGAAAGATTCAAGAGAGCTGCCGAAACAAGAAAGGGAAGTAAAGAAAAGCAAGCGAGGTGCAGAAAGAGGCAAGAGAAGTGCAGAAATAAGCAACAGATGTGCAAAAAGAGGCAAGAGAGTTGCAGAAGAAAGTGCAGAAAGAAGCAAGAGAGGTGCAGAAAGCGTAAGAGGTGTGCAGAAAGAGGCAAGAGTAGTGCAGAAAGAGGAGGTAAGATGCAGAAAGAAGCAAGAGAAATGCAGAAAGAGGCGCAGAAACAAGCAAGAGAGGTTTGTGCGCCATTAGTACTAATTTAACACCCACATTTAGTAATAAGTAACACGTGACCATTCCAGCTTTGCAAAAGGGCCTTCCACCATGCTGTAACACGTGTCACTGCATTTTTGGTAACATTTGAGCCGTTTCATCTAGAAACAAGGTTTTTTTTGTTCAAATCTGCTGATTATGCGGCAGATGATGGATTATGTGGCAAATGCAGAAAATGTATAATTATGTGAAAATCGGCGCGGTCAAACAGTTGCATAATTCCAGTGACCCTCCTCATACCTCTGACTAGGTTCACAAGTGCTCCTGTGTGGTTGCTTTTTTTTTTTTTTTTTTAATTTATAGTTTAGCTTCTATGGAAACGAGGAAGACTAAACCTGACTACCATACCACATAATTACTCTCCATAACACATAATCCCACTCCACATAATTCCTATACACTAAATACCACATACTTTCTTATCCACATAATTTCACTGCACAACATAATTCCACTACACACAACGTACATCCAATCCACTCTAAAAAACATTTTTTTTAAACTTATACATTTACAACACCAATAGCTCTAACTCTCACAAATGCAAGACCTATTGCATTGCAAATGCTTGTTTAACTAGTAGTTGTGTTTGCAGAGTGGTGGAGAAAGGGGGCTGGGCCTCCAACCAGAGCTCAGGAATTCCGCTGTGTAGGACTTACAGGAGGTACCAGGAGTGCTTCTTGGCCACCTAAGTCCCTCAGGAGTAAAGTGGACTTAATCTCCCAACCAGTATTGTGCTAGGAGGCAGCTTTGGAGAGTGGTGGAGAAAGGGGGCGTGGCCTCCGAAGACTTCTTAGCAATCCCACTGTGTGGGACTTACTGGAGGTAACAGGAGGGGTAGTTGGCCCCAAAGGACGTCCCTGGGAGCCAACTAGTCCTCCTATTACCTCTAGTAAGTCCACACAGCAGGATTGCTAAGTTCTTATAGGCCACGCCCCCTTTGCCCACCACTCTACAAACACGCTCCCTGACGCGCTCTTGGTTGGGGATTGAAGTCCCCTTCGCTACTGGGGGTGCTTAGGGGCCAACTAGCCAACCTGTTACCACCAGTAACCCCCACACAATGGGATTGCTGAGAGGTGGACACAGGCTACGCCCCCTTTCTCCACCACTCTGCAAACGCGCCTCCTGGCACGCTCTTGGTTGGGGGATGAAGTCCCCTTGCCTCTTGAGGGTCCCTGGGGGCCAACTAGGCCTCCTGTTACCTCCAGTAAGCCCCCCCACAGCTGAATTGCTGAGAGGTGCTCAGAGGCCACACCCCCTTTCTACACCACTCTGCAAACACGTCTCCTGGCGCACTTCTGCTTGGGGGATGAAGTCCACTTTAGTCCTGAGGTCCTCAGGACACATGGGACCTCATTGCCCCACTAGCAGTGCACCAAGAGGCGCGTTTGCAGAGTGGTGTAAAAAGGGGTGTGGCCTCCTACCACCTCTCAGCAATCCCACTGTGTGGGGCTTACTGGAGGTACCTTGTGGGCTACTTGGCCCCTAAGGACCCTCACCAGTGAAGGGGACTTCATCCCTCAACCCAGAGCCCGCCAGGAGGCGAGTTTGCAGAGTCGTGCAGGGAACTGGCGGGGCATCCAGCGAGTTGCCGGTTTCTTTTTTTTATTTTAAGAAGGGGGGCTGTGTGGCCCCGCTTCCCTTGACCCTTTTGAACCCGGGGGGATCCTTTCAAAAATAACAACAAAAAAAAATTAAATGAAATGGGAGGGTGGAGTGCGGCCCCCCTCCTGAGGCCGATTATGGTCCCGGGGACCCCATCCCCAGGGGCTAAGGCTTTTTTTTTTTTTTAAAGGGAGGGGTCCGTGTGGCCCCCTTCCCAGGCCGATTTTGCCCCGGGGACCTCATACCCCGGGGTATGGCCATTTAAAAAAAAAAAACTTGTTTTCTAAACGAGGGGGCCACGTGGCCCACCTCCCCAGGCAGATTTCGGCCCCAGGTACCCCATCCCCCGGGGCTTGGCCTCTTCGTTGGGGACCGTGGGGGGAGCCCCAATGCCCCCGTGGTGCCTGTTGGCTCCCCATGTCCTGCGGGAGCCGGCATTGCTTTTGGGCAAAGGGAGTAGCTAACATGCAGCTCCCTTAACCCAAAAGCAATTCTGCTTCGCTTCATGGAAGTGAGAGCAGTTTTCCTGCTCTCGCTTCAATGAAGGAAAGCAGTGTTTGCTATGGCATGGCGGAAACAGTGCTCCCGCCATGCCATAGCAAACGCTATGTCCCGGGGGTGGGCACCCTGGGACATTGCTGGAGCAGGCCCTGGGCGGTGGCGGTCCCCAGGGCCATAGAGGGCTCCCTGAGGGGGGCCGCGCGACCCCCCTCCAATATCTTTAAAGCCCCTACATCTATTTACATTATTGCCCCCCCGACCTGGCCCACCCGGGGGCTTAAAGAAACGAAGCGCGGGAGACTACGCTTCGTTTTTTAAAATCTTTTTGCAAAAAAAAAAATATATATGCTTTTTTTGGGCCCTCGGGGTACCTGTGGGACACCCTGAGCAGGCCTAGGGTGTCAGGGTGTTCCTACCCTGCACCCCTTTCTTATTTTTTTTACCTTTTTCCTTGTGACTCGGTTCCACTGAGTCACAAGATGGCTGCCAACACTTCCTGGTTTGAAGTGTTGGCAGCCAAACAGATTGCAAGGCTCGAGATCGGGAGGGTTCGCAGATCCTTCGCGTCCATATATAGATATCTGTAAATATAAAATTTTCTTTAAAACTACTGAATGGATTTACACCATTTAACAAAAAGAGTGCACTCTGGACCAAGAGCTACCTTTTTGCCAAATTTGGTGCAATTCCGTTCAGCAGTTTGGGCTGTAGCTGTGTCAACAGTTTCCTATGGAATTTAACATGGAGAAAACGCGTTTTGGGACCCCCCCTTTTTGCTCGGCCCCTGCTTGACAAGTCACCCTGAAAATTTAAACACTGCAGCTGAAGCGAGTGGGTGATTAGTTTTGAACATTTCGCGAAGATTCGTCAAACGGCGCCAAAGATATTGGCAAAAGAAAAAACGCTTTTTGAATAGAAACGAAGTCCTAACTATAACTATCTACTGGCGACTGCCAGTAGGTAATATATACACATACATATATACACCACTTGATTTCTCTCAGTTTGAGGAGTGTCTTATATAACTCCCTTCTGAAGCTGAAGAACAGGCTGTTCTACTTTCAATAGCAATGGAATGTAACCTGCTCTCATGTATCTGTTATAGGTACTGTCCTTGATTCACTATCATAAGGACCCACTTATCTGAGGTGCTCCTCCATGCGTTTAGGTATTCCTTAAGAGGACCATCGGCTGAGGTTCGATCGTCAGGGTGAAAAAATGCCTCGTCAGTCGGTGGACTTGGAGCATGTTGGCTTCCGTCACTTTTTCTGTCACGAAGACCGCCCTTGTGACTGATGGCTATTGCCACAACATACTAGGTTTCGGGTCATATTGTGAAATGCAGCCATGTATAGCTCTGCTGGGTAAACAGCTGTCTTTCTGTGGGCTTGTTTGAGGAGATATTAGACAGCAATAAGCAGCAATAAGCAATCACTACTTCCCAAAATTCCCAACAACTTGGCCTTCTCGATTTCAGTCATTAGTTAGGACGTCTTTTCAGCATGACAGTCAAACCAATGTTCAACTATTAATAGTATAACACTGGTTATTCTTCAAGTATCAAATCAGTAATTCTAATGCAATCATGTCCTTTCAGCATGAAGCCCATACACAACAGCCTATGATAGTCTTCTTAAAGAACCACTGCCCTCATCGTGTGTTCCATAGAAATATTTTGAAACAACCATTGTTATTATCCTTAAACTCAGCAGTGCAGTAAAATTAGAGATGTGCCACTGAATCGCTACAACAGTCTGTGCCATTTTAAGTCCCAAAACATCCAACCTCTTACTCTGTGTGTATGAAGGGCAGCCACTAATGGCTATCAAGATTATGACCACTTAAGGGCAGTGGAAACAAAGAGGTGGGGAGGAGAGGCATAGTAGGATCCAATAGAAAAATGTTCTTCTGGCATTTCAATGTTATTCAAAATCGTCAGGTAAGGAGCTAAACACCTCGTCCAAGCTATATAAAACCTAAAGTCCAGAGGTGCACCACATTTAAAATGTTAGTACAAGTTAAAGATATACAAGGAAAAATTCCCAAGTCTGTAAGGAATCTTCTCTTTTAGTACTTCTTAAATGCACAGCAAGAACCAGCCAATGCATTTCATCCAAATGAAAATGGACTTCTTCAGGGCTGAAACATGATAAATATATACACAAACAATAAAAAGTATACAAAAGTGTACAGCATATCAAATGGAAAAGACACTGCATAATGACATATTAACAAACATGAGTTATAAAACATTTATACGACAGCATATACGAAATGTGCAACACAGACATAACATACTAACCATGTGCACCAAATAAATACCTGAACATCTATATATACAAATACTGAATTTACACAATTTGCTTTACACATGTTTATACTTTTCTACTTGTCCTGAGAGAACGGGACCCCACCGGCTGCGTTCCTCCTCCTCATTGTTTATCTCTTAGTCATTGTTTGGATCAACTGCACAGTGTCACTACGGGAGGATGGAAGGTTATTTAGCCTTTAGGAAAATACACCACAGTAATTTGGTGTAAAAATTGCACTCCACATAATGTGCTTGATTATGACCCAATAATACCTTGTACTAACACTGAGATTTTTATATATGTAGTAAGAACTTTGAATTTTGGTTATAAACAGAGGGATCAAGACACAGGAGTCCTTGCTCTCAGACATGTCAAGACTCTGCTATTGTAATGACAGATTCAAGTCGTCTGCACCATATGTTTTTTAAAATTACATCACTTTGTGGTGACCTTGTTATGTTTTGTGTAAATTCAGTATTTGTCTATAGATGTACAGTTATATATATGGTGCACATGGTTAGTATGTTATGCCTGTGTTGAACATTTCGTATATGCAGGCGTATAAATATGTTTTATAAGTCATGTTTGTTAGTATGTGATTATACAATGTCTTTTCCATTTGATATGCTGTACACTTTTGTATACGTTTTATTGCTTGTGTTTGTGTATATATATTTATATATGGTGTATATTGATCATGTTTCAGCCCTGAAGAAATCCATTTTCATTTGGATGAAATGCATTGGCTGGTTCTTGCTGTGCATTTAAGAAGTACTAAAAGTGAAGATTCCTTACAGACTTGGGAATTTATCCTTGTATATCTTTAACTTTTACAAACATTTCAAATGTGGTGCACCTCTGGTCTTTAGGTTTATAAGTTTCCCCTATAGTAGGGCAGCGCCCTTTGGGCAGAGGGTGTCTACAAAGAGTGCATACTATATGATATAGATTTGTCTAAATGAATTTGGGGACTTAACGGTGTGGGTGCGGCAGTTTGCTGTGGTTCACTGCCTTTTGTTTTCTTTTATTGCCTGGTCCAAGCTACTCCTCCAGCAAAGAACCGACTAATTTGCTAATGTCCTGAAAAGTAACAAAACTCAGCGAGCTATTGCAGACAAAGCAAGAAGAAAAAATCCCAGCATATATGTCTTCATATTGGTCTGGAACATTTTTTAACATCTTAGTGCACAGACATCAGTAATTAATCCTGAAGAATGTATCCCTCATCCCCTTGCGCCCTCTTATAAGTTAATAGTCGTATAAGTGGATCAGAAATTTAAAAAAAACAGAAAATGGATTACAAGTGACTGTAGAAACATTCTCGTACACCTCAAGTCCATGACGTCTCTTTCAACAGCACTCTAATGGGCCTCTCTGGGTAACAATTCAGTCTCAAAGCCCGCAATGTCTTTGGGCATTTCATAGTGCGTGTCTCATCTTGTACCCAACTGATGAGCACATAACTAGCGCGAAATCGGTCGTGGATTGTTTGTGTTCCGGATCAGGGAGGACCTGGCTTGGCAGTTCGGGCTGGGCTGGACTGTTCTGTTTGGAGCAGGGTCAAGACTGATTTGCATGTAGCTGGGTCCAAACTGAAGTGGCATGGTGTCCAAAATAAAGATGGATTGGGATGCGGCCCAGAGTAATTACCAGTGGCTGAGATTAATTCAAGCATTTCAGCACCAATTTTTCGTATACTTCATCTTATAAATTGTCCATCACTGGCTTACAAATGTCCTCCTTTCATCTCTCAGATCATATGTCAACACCTCCATTGCCATCGGTGTCCACGAATTGCAAGTCCAATATGAAATACCTGGGACTTTCGTCCGTTTACAATGCACAGCAAGTTCCTGTATGGCAGCAAGTACCATGTGTTCCATTACAGTTCAATCTCCTATCCCTAGCCTCTTCCAGTATCAAGGACAAATACGGAGACCCTTTGCCTTCTTTTTATAGCTCAGTATCTCCTTACAGAATATCCAAGTCTTGGACAAGCCCACCACACATGCAAGGCAGTATTCTTTGCCCCACATCCTCCCCAGTATTTGCCACATGTTAGGGAAGAATGGTTTACATTTTTGTGGTGTCAGGTACCAATCACAAACTTTTGTACCATGTTGCTCTACCCTGCACATTTCTAACCAACTTTTGTATATCTTGCCATAGTCTGCGCCATTCGTCCTGGGGTATATCCATTCCCAACACTTTCTCTCATTTATACACATAAGGCCACTTGTGTTTTTCAGGAAGAGCCTTCAAGGTGCCATAAACAGCTAAAATTAGGCCTTAAGTGGATTCATAATTGGGAAACATTTAACGTGTGACTTTCCGGCTCCCGTTGCTTTATTTGTCAGATGCAAGCCCCAATATCTTAACTGACAGTAACAGAGTCTTTCATTTTCTGGAATTTTAAAATCGGGTTTGCACAGGTTAAATGATTTGATTGTTTGCACCGGAAATAGATATTTTAACATAGTACAGTCTTCGCTGTGCCATACAGCATGCTGTGCCATAACCAAAGCAGGAGTAAACTCTGGGCTGCTCAACAACAGCATGGGAAGGTTGTTATCCGGGAGACTCTAATGTGAAAACCCTATGTCTCCATTAAGAGCTTTGTTACTTCTAATACGTTTGCTACCTTTGGTCTATCGCATCCAGGGAACCAAAATATATCCCAGGGGAGTTTACCCACAAGGTTCTTCTCCATAATGGGCCAATGTTTCTCTGTCTCCTTGAGCGACCATTTTAATGGTATATGTAATTGTGCGGCTACAATATAGGTATGGATGTCTGGGAGGCCCAATCCCCTTCTCCCACACTCCCTGTAGGAGACTACTGGTAATTCTGGGTTACATTTTTGGCCAGGAGAATTTATCACATACAGATTGACCCTGGTACATGTCCTGTTTAGGTATGGATATAGGGATGGTCTGAAAGAAGTATAGTAAACAAGGGAGAATATTCCTTTGATAAGCATTCATCCTTCCCATCTACAGTATAAACAAACAATGGTCCCCATCTGGGTAAGTCACCTGTTATCTGTCTGAATTGTGGGATGTAGTTTGTTTTGTACAATTCTTGGTGTGTTGGTGTAATTTGCATCCCCATGTATCTGACATCCTTTTTGGCCTATTTGAGTGGGAATATTTTGTGAATTTCTGTTCTGAAATGTCTGTCTCTTAATTCTTAGTATCGCAAAATTAGCAAGGTTAATCTTAAATCCTGAGACTCTGCCAAACTGCTGTATTAGCGGCGGGCCACTCTACTGGAGCGTGCAGGGTCTATCAAACAAAGCAGGATATCTGCAAAAAAATTAATTTTGTGCTCACAACTCCCAAATGGTATCCTTTCACTTCAGGAATTGTCTATTCAGTTGAGCCAATAGTTGTATTGACAGGTCAAAGAAGAGTGGAGCTAGGGGTCCAGCCTTGTCCCTCGTGAAAACCTAAACCTGTCTAAGTTTTCACTTTTAACTAACTAAGATTAGTGCTGTATGATTTTTAAAGGTGACACAAACATATTTTTGCATAAATCTTGTTCACTACATGTTGTGGAAAAGGCCATTGGGCGAGGTCAAATGCCTTTTGGGTATTGTTTGCAAGATTTAACACTGGCATGGATGGTTTATTGGCTTTCTATATCAGGTGGAGTACTCTACGAATGCTATCAAAAGTCTGGAGGTCGCCTGTGCATCCAGATTGGTCTGGGTCTATCAAATAGGGCATGTATTTCTCCAGCCGATTTGCCGGAATCTTCATATATATTTTCAGATCTGAAATGAGAAGCAATATAGGTCAACATGCTGCATACTGTTATTTTGCCTTGCCCGTTTTCTGTATCAAATTTATAGCAGCTTCATTCATAGTATACGTCACCCGAGAAGACTTGCGTAATGAACCAAATTTTCTTGTCAGTTGGTTGATCAACAAGGAAGTGAATCGTTTGTAGAACCCGTTGGTTAAGCCATCCTGCCACAGAGCACTGCAAGGTGGCACATTTTTTATGATTTCCACTTCCTCATTGGTGGGGTCTTTTTCTACATTGTGTTATGTAGCCTGAAGAAGCAGCAATTTTATGGAGAGCAAGAAATCAAATGCCCCCGGTGTAGGCTCTGATAGAGCATTTAGTAGAACTCCAGAAAGGCTTCTCTTTTCCTTCTCTGTCTGGGTTAGTGCTCATTCATGGAATCTTAATTAGATGTACATGTAGCAGTTTATGCTCTCCTTAATCAAGCTGCTAGGAATATCAGCTTTATTGGCCTTTTCGTAAAATTTGTTTTTTAATATGAGTAGGACGTTTTCTGAGCCCTCAGTAACTAGGTCTATTTGGCTCTGAAATTTCGTCATTTCTCTCAGGAGAGCTAGAGTTTTCCTCTCCCTGTATTGTTGTACCTTTAGTCTTAAATCGGAGTCTAACTTTCCCCTTGTAATTAACCACATTTGCTTTTGATGGTTTGTAATAGTGATTGTCTTGCCTCAAATTAAAGGCATTCCAGACAGATATGTCTCCAGTCTGGTTAGTGTTAAAGTACTCTTGTATCTGATCTCAGTTCTCTTTCTTAGATTCTATATTTAAGAACAGCATAATCAAATTTCAATGATCTCCCCCACTGATGTGTTTCAGCCCATGCAAAATCCCAAACTACTGATGCATGATCTGAAAGGCCCATCAGGCCTATCTCTATTTTACCTGTCTGGGTTAAATGAGTTTGTGTTCCCAAATCTAATCAATATGGGAGATGGTCCTGTGACTAAGAGGAAAGGGTATATTCTCTCGGATAGGTTTCTCTCCACAGATCTAGGAGTCCTATAGCCCTCTAACCTTTTCTGTATCAATTGTGACATCCCTCCTCTCGTGTAGCTAGCCATTCGTTGCCTGACTTGTCCCTAGTCATGGACTGCATCAAAAATCAGCCACCAGGGGGGCGTGGTCTCGCTACGCATGTAGTGAGATGCACGCCGAAGGAGCTCCGGCCAGCCGCTGCCTTCAGAAGCCTTTATTGCGGCTCCTGGGCATTGCTGGCGACTCTGCTTGCAGCGTATGGGCATCAGAGGTGACTGGGAGTCCTCTGCCCGCTCGGCGCACCTCTTCGATCGCGGGTGGTGGAGTCCTTAGCAGCTTTGGCGCCGGGGCCCGACCCGGGTGCTCGCAGCCGCCATCTTGGATCCCACCGGCCCCAGAGAGCACACGGCGAGCGAGGGTCCTTCTCCAGCTCACAGCGGCTCACCGGGGAGCTACGCCGACACGTCTGGAGACCCGGTCGAAGGTGCGGCACCTTGCTCTCGCTGCTTTGGCACACGGGAGGTGTGTCGAGCTGAGGACGCCGCGACTGCCGCCATCTTGTGTCTCCCTGCGTGGTGCCGGAGACCGTGCCACGGAGCCCCTGGTGGACTCCGCACTACATCGCCAATGCCCTGGAGGTTCGGCGAGACTGCACCACCTATTGAGCAGTGAGGCAGGGTGAGGTGAGTGGCAATCCACGCTGGGCTTCTCCTTTGGGCCTACTACCTCCTCCTGCTGAGGGTGCATGCTGGATGTAGGCCCTGCCCTGCCCTGGCTTTGCCGTCTTTCTGGCTCCGCATCCCTTGGGATTTGCTGAGGGGGCGTCCCCTATCGGCTGTGTACACCTGCGACCCCGAGACTCTGTTGGGCCCTCGCCTCCTGGCTGGGAGTAGACCGCTGCGGGCCCTCCGGACTCTACTTTCCTGGTCCCTGCTGCTGGGACGCCCTGGGGCCCCCGGGAGACTTACAGTACAGGCCTGATACGGCGTGGGCTCCCTACGTGCGCTTTGTGGTGGCGTCCTCTCCTGCACTCCTCCACCGGGGGCCTCTCCCCCCTGGTGTGTGTCTGGTCCCGGTTCCTGAGGGGCGCCATTTGTGATCGCTGGGGGACTTGCCGCATCTGCTGGGACTCTAAGAGGCTCTACCCTCCATTCCGCCTGCGACTTCTGGCTTTCCGTGCAGCCCGAAATGGGGAAGCTGAGGGGCCTTGCACGCTGCGGGGACAGGCTGTTGTTCCTCTATCCTCCGCTGCGGATTACCCTACCCCTCTACGCTGCGGAGGCCTCTAACTTCATACTGGGGGAGGTGCTCGGCCTCCAGCCTCTTTCGCCTGCCCTGGCTCCCCCTCTGGCGTGTTGGTGCTTGAGGGGTCATGCCACGTTCTAAGGCTGGGAAGGACATCGCTGCACCCCCGAAGGACAATCCTGTGACGGCTCTGTGGAACAAACCTGGTTCTACACCCTCTGTGGCTATGGCGTCTTCGAAGGAGGGTTCCTCCGATCCCCTTACCCAATCCTTCATGGCCAATTTTTTGCAGGAGCTCAAGTCTGAAATTGGATCTCTTCGCACCGAAGTTCAAACCTGCATCAAGGAACTCAGGAGAGATGTCTCAGAAATCGGAGGACGAGTGGATGACATCGAGAAGACGGTCGATGGCCGTACAGAGGACCAGGAGCAACTTTGGCAACGGTTGGCTCTCCTGCAGGAACAACACATTGAGCTCCAAATTAAGCAGGAGGACTTGGAAAACTGGAACCGCCGCAATAACATACGCCTGAGGGGTGTTCCGACGGGGGCAGAGGGTTCTGACATTGTAACTTTTGCTGCGGAGCTGCTCCACGAAATCAGAGGGGATGATGATGCCTCCCCACCTGCGCTTGATCGGGCTCACAGAGTGGCTGGACCCTCCGGCCGCTCTGGCCTGGTTCCCGACATTTTGGCCAGGGTCCATTTTTTTACGGAGAAGGCGGCCATCTTAAAGGCAGCACGTTCCAAGTCGGATTTAACATACAAGGGTTCCCCCATCCAGCTCTTCCAGGACCAGGCTCCTACCACGCTTAGTCGCCGCAGGGACTTCAAACCTGTAACCGATAAGCTTAGTGAGTTGGGCATCCAGTATCAGTGGGGCCATCCCTTTGTGCTCATTTTTCAATGGGAATCCAAACACCGTATGCTGCGATCCTTCCAGGAGGCCACTCAATTGCTTCGCCTCCCGATCTCCTCTCCTCCATCTAGCCCTTCACAGTTACCTCCTCTGGATCGAGAACCTGCGAAGCCACAGTGGGCTAGAGCACTCAGACCGCGGCGGCTGTCTCAGCGTGGGGGACGGTCTTCCTCTCAGGCCAAACAGGACATTATTCACCATCTTCGCTCTCTGGACGGAGGGCGGTCTCCCACCCGTTCCCAGCCGAAGGAGAACTGATCGACATGCCACGTGTTAGAGGGCCATTGTTCTTGCCACCAGCGGCTCCCCGCGGAGACGGGGGTGGACTCTCATGCTCTCTGTTTACTCCTTCCTCGCCCTGACCATAGCGTGGCAGCGGTGCCGGTGTGCGCAGCCTGACAGCGGTGCTGATTTTCTGAGACTCGCCCCCCCCCCCCCTATTCCTAAGAGAGTGACATCTCTGGGATGGCTTGTGCCAATGAGCCTTGCCTGCTCCTGGACTGGAATAGGTCTTGTTGGCCACGTTGGCCGTAGTTCCATCTTGACACTTTGCTCTCCTTTTTCCTTTTCTTTTTTTTCCTCCTGCTCTCTCTTTTTCTTCCTGTCCAGAGGGAGGGAGGGCTTTGCTATTGGGAGTGTAACGTTTCTCGACCAAGTGCTGTTCATTGGCACATTGACTCTCTCTTGTCTCATGCTGGGCACTGAGATGCATTCTGGCTGTGTTTGCTTTCCATGGAGATCTGTTGGGGGTGTGAGAGGGGCTCTGTATTGCATCTTGCTCTCACCACATTTGATGGCGGCTGCCTGTAATCAGTATTTACCATGACCTCTGTACCCTGTTAGAAACTCTTATCTCTTAATGTCAAGGGCCTTAATTCCCCTAACAAGCGTCGCCAAGTTTGGCGCTATTTATTGCAACAGAACCCAGACATTATCTTCTTACATGAGACTCATTTGGTAAAGGCTGACACTTCCCGTATGGCCCACCCCAAGTATCCCTTTCAATGCTGGGCATCCGCACCTACTAAAACAGCTGGGGTGGCTATTCTCTGCAGGGCAGGTATCCAACAGGGGGCTGCTAGGGTGATCCGTGGCAATGAGGGTAGATTTCTCAAGGTGGAGGTCCGAGTTGGGGTACAGACACTCACTCTTTGCAATATCTATGCGCCCAATCATGCACAGGACCTCTTCATTAGGGAACTCCTCCGGGAACATATAACACGATGACCATCAGCTCATTTTGGGGGGTGACTTCAATTTGGTGTGGGATGCGGGATTGGACCGTAGTGCTGGTACGTTCCATGGGGCGGGGGCCATGTCTGCTCCCCTAAAGAAACAGCTTACGGAATTAGGATTGCTGGATATATGGCGCTATCACTCCCCAGCTACTCGAGATTACTCTTATTATTCCCATGTCCATCGCTTCTACTCCCGCATTGACTATCTATTCGTTTCCCACTCCTTGGTGCGTGACGTCCTTTCGGCCTCTATGTCCGATATTTCCATTTCGGACCATGCTCATGTGGAGCCTCTGCTACACGACCGCTCGCCTCGCATACGCTACCCTCCTCGCTGGAGACTACCCCCTCACATTCTCCGGGACCCCGTGGACGTGGCCGAGATCCGTGATGCTATCCTGTCCTACTTCTCATCCAATGACATACCTGAAACTCCTTTCCCTGTGGTTTGGGACGCCTTTAAGGCCCCGATTCAGGGTCACATAACTTCTATAGCGATAGCTCGAGAAGCTTGCTTATTTGAGGACAACCTGTCCCGAGACATCAAAGCGCTGGAAAAACTAGGCCATGCTTCGGGGCCAGCTACGGGCTCATAGGACCAATAAGGCGGAGAACGCTCTTTTAGCATTAAAGCAACGATACTATGCAGGGGGGGACAAGGTGGGCACAGTCCTAGCGCATCGCCTCCGGAAGCGGGCAGCAAAGGCTCACATTGCAAAAATAAAATTGGACGATGGCACGTGGGCTACCACTGAAACAGCCAAGCTAAAAGCCTTCCATGACTACTACACTTCTCTTTATGCGCAGGAACTGCCTAATTCGGAGCGGATCCAGGCAGTACTGGGGGAGTGCAGCTGGACTCCAATTGATGGGTATCATGCGCAACTCCTTGAGGACCCGCTTACGTTAGATGAACTTACTGGTGCGCTAAAAGACCTCCCCCTTGGTAAGTCTCCGGGCCCGGATGGTCTCCCGGTCTCTTTCTACCGCACTTTTCTCCCGCAGATACAAGAATATATGCTTTGCCTCCAACTCTTTTTCGGATACTGGAGGACCCTCCGCCTCTATGGCGTTGGCCAAGATCGCACTTCTTCCTAAACCAGGGAAGGACCCCACGCTGTGCTCCTCTTTTCGCCCCATTGCGCTTTTAAACACGGATCTCAAACTCTTCACTAAAATTCTGGCCAAACGTCTTGATCCGCATCTACCCGGGCTTATCGAGCCTGATCAGGTGGGCTTCATTCGCCACTGGCAGGGCGCGGATAATGTGCGGCGCATTGCTCATCTAGTCGGGAAGGCTCACCACTGGAACATACCTGCATGTCTGTTGTCACTCGATGCTGAGAAAGCATTTGACCGGGTGGGCTGGGTCTTCTTGCGGGCCGTTTTACATAAGATAGGATTGGGGCCCCTAATGATTGCTAGGATCATGGCGCCTTACCTCTCGCCTCAAGCCCAGGTCCGGATCAATGGCCTACTTACGGGTCCTATTCAAGTTTATAGGGGCACCCGACAGGGGTGCCCTTTATCCCCCCTGTTTGCACTTGTCGTTGAACCCCTTGCCATCCTGATCCGCCAGTCTCCTGACATCACTGGCCTTGTTCTCGGAGGGGTGGACCACAAAATCGCTTTGTTTGCGGACGACCTTCTTCTTACATTGTCTTGGCCACATTCCTCTTTACCTGCCCTTCATGCGTTGCTACAGTCTTTTGAACTAGCCTCGGGCCTTAAAATCAACCATGCAAAATCGTGGGCCTTGAATCTTGCAATTCCGGCATCTGAGATCCCCGTGCTCCAGTCTCTTGTCCCATATCAATGGGCCTCTCATTCCATCCAGTACTTAGGCCTCAACTTGACTTCTAACCTTAACACGTGGTCACAAGCTAATTGGCAAGAATGTAAAAGGGCCGTGGTGGAAGATCTACGGACGTGGAAATCTCTGCCTCTTTCCTGGCTGGGCCGTCTGAATGCCGTGAAAATGTCGGTGCTGCCGAAAATATTATACTTATTCCAAACTTTGCCCACACCTTTTCCGCCACACCAGATCCAGAACCTTCAGCGCGAGCTTACTGACTTTATCTGGGGGGGGGCAAAGGCCACGCTTTTCCAATAAAATACTTATGCTACCTCGGGACAGGGGACGGGGGGGGGGGGGGGGGTTGGCTTGCCCCAATTTAATGGAGTATTATTGGGCCTCACATCTCCGTTTCATTTCAGAATGGGTCGCGAGAGAGAGCGAGAAGGTTTGGTTCCATATGGATGGGGCGGTGGCTTGCAGACCTATATGGGACCTCGCCTGGCTCTCACGGGAGGCTCGGCCGCGCACCGCCTACATGGCCATACCTACAAAAACTGTACTGGACATCTGGGACAAGCTGGCGGTATCCAGGGGTCTCACTTCATTCCCATCACCTCACACTCCCATTGTTCGCAACTCACATTTTCCACCTGCCCTGCATCCACACTCTTTTCAAGCCTGGTCCGAGGGGGGGGGGGGGTGTTGGACGCTCCGGGACCTTTTCGAGGGGGACACCTTTAAATCCTTTGACCAATGCAAACAGGATTTCCAGCTCTCTGAGGGGGCTCGATTACAGTATCTCCAACTCCGGCACTGGGTACAGGCGTCGTCTTCCACCCCGGGAGCCACTCGTCCTTTCACCCCCTTCGAACGGCTGGTGCGCTCCTTTGACGAATCCAGGGGTCTGATATCTCGCACATATCAAGTCCTTCAACATGCTCTCCGTCTTCTTCCTCATACATATCAGTCACGATGGCAGTCTGGCACCTCTGTTGACATCACGCCCAAACAATGGGAGCAAATATGGCGCAACATCCCGAGGGTTTTTCGCATTATCTCGGAGGGAAACCGCATAAAAAAGTCATGATACAATGGTATTACACTCCCCATAAGTTGCACAAGATGTTCCCCAATTCCTTCCCTGTCTCCTGGCGCTGTACGAGCGCTGATGGAGACTTTCTCCACATTTGGTGGCATTGCCCGCTTTTGACCGCTTACTGGAAAGAGGTCCTCAGTCACATTAACCAGGTGATTGGCTACCCACTGCCCGAAACACCGGCCACACTCATTTTAGGCCTCAAACCCACGAACCTCCTCGCCATGACACAGGGACTGGCACCTAATTTTACATATGCTTGGCGCAGCTAAACAAATAGTAGCATTATATTGGAAGAAGGCTGACACCTTCAGTGAATGTATGGTTCACCCGCTTATGGCATACCATGGCAATGGAGTTACTCACAGCGCGACTACAGTTCCGCGACACTAAATGTACGAAAATTTGGCAACCATTGTGAGAAGTTGGCCTGGCATATGCTGTCCACTAATTATAGTGGGCACCTTGCACCAGTCCAAACAACCCCTTATTGGAGATAGGTTAAAGACAACCTTATTGAAAGCTATCCTAGAGGTAGCTATGGAGAGCAGCCTTCAGGCTAAGTCTTGAAGGAATGTAAGAATGATGATGGATTAAACCCAGATAAGTTGACTGGGGGTGAGTGTTTGATTTGCTCAAGCGCTCCGTCCATCATCCCCTTTGGTATCGCTTTGTTCGCCCTAAGTTGGCAGGGTATGCCCAGACGTGGGTCCCTTGCTCACTTTGCCACTGGATTCAAGCTAGCCTGGCTGATGACGGCTGAATAGCCAGAAACCGGTCCCAGGATGCTTGTTTCCGGTCCAGGGAAGACATGGCTTGGCAGTTCGGGCTGGACTGTTCCCATGAGGCACAGGGTCAGACTGATTTGCATATGGCCATGTCTGAACTGGGGTGGTGGAGTGAGCTAAAGAATGATGATGGATTAAACCCAGATAAGTTGACTGGGGGTGAGTGTTTGATTTGCTCAAGCGCTCCGTCCATCATCCCCTTTGGTATCGCTTTGTTCGCCCTAAGTTGGCAGGGTATGCCCAGACGTGGGTCCCTTGCTCACTTTGCCACTGGATTCAAGCTAGCCTGGCTGATGACGGCTGAATAGCCAGAAACCGGTCCCAGGATGCTTGTTTCCGGTCCAGGGAAGACATGGCTTGGCAGTTCGGGCTGGACTGTTCCCATGAGGCACAGGGTCAGACTGATTTGCATATGGCCATGTCTGAACTGGGGTGGTGGAGTGAGCTAAAGAATGATGATGGATTAAACCCAGATAAGTTGACTGGGGGTGAGTGTTTGATTTGCTCAAGCGCTCCGTCCATCATCCCCTTTGGTATCGCTTTGTTCGCCCTAAGTTGGCAGGGTATGCCCAGACGTGGGTCCCTTGCTCACTTTGCCACTGGATTCAAGCTAGCCTGGCTGATGACGGCTGAATAGCCAGAAACCGGTCCCAGGATGCTTGTTTCCGGTCCAGGGAAGACATGGCTTGGCAGTTCGGGCTGGACTGTTCCCATGAGGCACAGGGTCAGACTGATTTGCATATGGCCATGTCTGAACTGGGGTGGTGGAGTGAGCTAAAGAATGATGATGGATTAAACCCAGATAAGTTGACTGGGGGTGAGTGTTTGATTTGCTCAAGCGCTCCGTCCATCATCCCCTTTGGTATCGCTTTGTTCGCCCTAAGTTGGCAGGGTATGCCCAGACGTGGGTCCCTTGCTCACTTTGCCACTGGATTCAAGCTAGCCTGGCTGATGACGGCTGAATAGCCAGAAACCGGTCCCAGGATGCTTGTTTCCGGTCCAGGGAAGACATGGCTTGGCAGTTCGGGCTGGACTGTTCCCATGAGGCACAGGGTCAGACTGATTTGCATATGGCCATGTCTGAACTGGGGTGGTGGAGTGAGCTAAAGAATGATGATGGATTAAACCCAGATAAGTTGACTGGGGGTGAGTGTTTGATTTGCTCAAGCGCTCCGTCCATCATCCCCTTTGGTATCGCTTTGTTCGCCCTAAGTTGGCAGGGTATGCCCAGACGTGGGTCCCTTGCTCACTTTGCCACTGGATTCAAGCTAGCCTGGCTGATGACGGCTGAATAGCCAGAAACCGGTCCCAGGATGCTTGTTTCCGGTCCAGGGAAGACATGGCTTGGCAGTTCGGGCTGGACTGTTCCCATGAGGCACAGGGTCAGACTGATTTGCATATGGCCATGTCTGAACTGGGGTGGTGGAGTGAGCTAAAGAATGATGGATTAAACCCAGATAAGTTGACTGGGGTGAGTGTTTGATTTGCTCAAGCGCTCCGTCCATCATCCCCTTTGGTATCGCTTTGTTCGCCCTAAGTTGGCAGGGTATGCCCAGACGTGGGTCCCTTGCTCACTTTGCCACTGGATTCAAGCTAGCCTGGCTGATGACGGCTGAATAGCCAGAAACCGGTCCCAGGATGCTTGTTTCCGGTCCAGGGAAGACATGGCTTGGCAGTTCGGGCTGGACTGTTCCCATGAGGCACAGGGTCAGACTGATTTGCATATGGCCATGTCTGAACTGGGGTGGTGGAGTGAGCTAAAGAATGATGATGGATTAAACCCAGATAAGTTGACTGGGGGTGAGTGTTTGATTTGCTCAAGCGCTCCGTCCATCATCCCCTTTGGTATCGCTTTGTTCGCCCTAAGTTGGCAGGGCATGCCCAGACGTGGGTCCCTTGCTCACTTTGCCACTGGATTCAAGCTAGCCTGGCTGATGACGGCTGAATAGCCAGAAACCGGTCCCAGGATGCTTGTTTCCGGTCCAGGGAAGACATGGCTTGGCAGTTCGGGCTGGACTGTTCCCATGAGGCACAGGGTCAGACTGATTTGCATATGGCCATGTCTGAACTGGGGTGGTGGAGTGAGCTAAAGAATGATGATGGATTAAACCCAGATAAGTTGACTGGGGGTGAGTGTTTGATTTGCTCAAGCGCTCCGTCCATCATCCCCTTTGGTATCGCTTTGAAGGAATGTAAAGCAGCTTGTTTTACCAGTCTATAATCTCGAGTGACCAAATGAAAGAGCACCACACCAGGTATATATTCAAAATATATGTATTTATTGCTAAACACACCCCTCTAGTCTCTTTATGAGGCTAGAGTTCGAAGTACACAAGTTATAAGTTATTTAAACACAGTAATAGCACAAATACACGTTTGGGCCCTAGGGGCGTACCAAACCATATACCAATAAAGTGGTATAAGAACCACGACTGAACTAGACACTAGGCCTAGAGCCTCTAGAAGTGCTTGGACCACAAGGAACCACCCAAGGTAGTGACACAGGGGACCCACGGGGACGCGTGCAGTGTAAATACACAACCGCGATACGCCGTTAACTTCTATGGAGAAAGTCGCGATCAGGAAATTAAAGAAAAGGGACACTTAAAGGAGGACTTGGAGCAAACCCTTTGAGAACTAGGTCGTTCTAGATTCTCTACCCACGGGAGCACCGGAGTACTCGTGTTACCTCACCCAGGGAAGCCGGGTGCATAGGTGCCTTTCGGGGTCGGGTTTCGTCGTCGATTTGAATGGCGATCTGCTGCAAAGTGCTGCTGGCGACCAAGTGGAAAGTGTCCGGGTGGATCCAAGAGTGGATCGGAGATCTGAAGAACCTGAAAGCAGAGGGGACAGAGTCTGGGTCACTAGCCAGTGACCAGGAAGGCGATGAGCGGATGCCCACCGATGTCGAGTGCTTCAGGTAGGTTGGACGGTCGTCTTGACTCTTCAGCCACGAGGTCCAGGAGGCGTTGTCGGCGACCAGGAGCATGATTCGGGCTGGTACACGATGTCTGTCGAGTGCTGAGGTGTCGGCGACCGGATTGGACCCAACAAGCCTTGGCAACGGCAAGTCTCGATGAAAGTAAAGAATGACGATGATGCAGACCAGCAAGGTCTGAGGAACTCACACAGCAAGGGTAAGTGAGGGCAAGCCTGGAGCAACCAGGGAGCCCAAGAAGAAAAGGATTGGCCTTCGTGAAGGGCTACTAGCCAACGGGCTAGCGACCGCGAAGGAGCCTCGAGACGTCGCACGTGGAGCTGGCTCACAGGACACTCGTGGAGTGGAGGCCAGTGATCTTCGGTGCAGTTGGTGCTGGAGGCTAGGGCTACTCGGAGCCCAAAGCACGACTTTGTGGGAGACCCAGAAGAGGATGCACTAGCAAATGCGTGCAGTGTCCAGGGGTCACGGTTCCACGTTACCCACGACAGCTACGGGCCTCAGCTTTGCTGGGGACTCAGGGCAGCCTCGGGGAAGTCTGGAAATCCACCTCTGGTGATGCAGAGACTTCGGCGTCCGACGGGAGCTTAGGCGATGCAGACCGGACAATTGCTTCTTTGGTGCCTGCCAAGCAGGGGAGTCACTCCTTGACCCCAAGGGAGATTCTTCTGTCCTCTAGTCTTGAGTAGAGCGTCGAAGGTCCAGGATTCAGTGTCAGAGTTTCGTCCAGGGATAATCTAAAGTCCTAAGGACTGGGTTCCTATACTTATACTAAGTTTAGGGGTTGGACTACTCTGTGGCCCCACCTATGGGTGGGTCAGGGCAGAGGGGTGGCTACACCCTTTCCCTTTGTCCAGTTCGCGCCAAAGCAGGGGCTGCAAGCCCCTGATCCGGTTTGAACTGGGGTATGCACAGGGACACCAAGTGTGCCCCCAGTGCAGGACTTCAAAGCACCCGAAAGTGCTCCCGCCCAGCCCCAATACACATTATCCTGTCTGGGGAGGTGGTCACACCTCCCTGGGACAGGAAACCTATTGTCCAGGCCTCCCCTGCCGGAGTTTCGTCCAGCAGCAGGAGGCCAGACTTGTGTCTGTGGCAGCAGCATCCATTTTGTGATGCCAGGGCTTCAGAAAGAAGTTACCGGCCAGGCCAGGGTTAACATGTCTCTCCCTCTAGAAGGGTGGAATGCTACCCCCGCCGCCAGAATTGGCGGGGGGTAGTATTCCAAGATGTTTGACACCAAACACGACATGTTTAGGTGCAGCCATTCCAAAGTTAGCATTTAACGCGAGGTTATAATGCGCTTAAGAGTATATGGGCAGGCTGCACTACAAACAGCTTCAGAGAAGGGTCTCCGAACGCTGCAGAGGGGCCCTGCTCATGCAGGGGCACCCTCTCACATAGGAACCACGCACTCTGCCTTCAGGATTGATAAGGCCTGCCATAGGAGTGACTTATAGGTTTATATGTGTGTATGTATTTAGTGATATAGGTAACCTATATCACAGTAAGGGGTGCATGCACCACCTTACCCAGGCTGCAGTAGCAGACCTGTGGTGTCAGTTTGGATGGCCTTCCAGGGGTGGTATAATACATGCTGCAGCCCCTGGTAGGCCTCTGAGGTACCTATGCCCTTGGTACATAGTATACCATATACTAGGGACTTATAAGGGCACTCCAGATTCCAATCAGTGATGTGCCTAAGGCACATGGAAACCATTTTAGAGAGGAAGCAGCTAGGCTGGGGTTCTGATTAGCAGGGCCCCAGCCAGACTAAGGTCGAAAAACAGTGAAGCATCAGCAAAAAGTGGGGGTACCCATGTGAAGCAGATCCTACTCTCCTACAACCATTGATAGATTATTTTTGCAAGCTCGATCACGCCCATCTTCAGCCTCCGAGGCTTCGAGCTTTGCACCTCTTCGAGGACGTGTCTCCCCCTGACGCGGGCAGACTCTGGGGGCCCAATAGAGAAGCTGCCTAAATTCTCCCCTGTTGGGTACTGTTCTTGTGCATTATCATGACTTTGCTTGGGTCCTCCCTCCCTATGGATGTCTTCCCTACAGGGGTTCGATTCCTTGTTGTGGGGTATCTCGCACACCTTGTCTGCACTTCACACAGCCCCACTTCCCTCACGGGACTCGTCACCATCTAGCTCCTCCTCACAGTTTCGATGCCTTTTCTCTCCTGGAGTACTGTCCTTTATAAATGACAGCTTTGTAATGCACCATGGCTTTCTCTTTTGTTTTTTCATTTGCCGACTCTTTTGGAATTGTTTATGCTGCGCCCCTCTCCTTCCTCTCCCTCTTTCTGCCCCTCTCCTCTTCTTCTCCTCTTCTTTTCTTCCCTTTCACTTTCTCCTTCTTCATGATTGCTTGATTGTTGTATTGTTTTTCTGATTTGTTCTTTCAATAAAACAGATTTGAAACAAAAAATCAGCCACCCACAAAATGTTCCTTTTGCCTTATCGTTAATTATATCGAGAACCTCTGCTATGTTTACTACCAGAGTGAACTCCCTACCACTCCCAAACTTCCGCCCATTATACTTCTGAACCAAAGTACCTCATCTGCAGAGTCCCTAAAGGATCATCAATGAGCCTGACCCCCTTTAACGTCTACATGGTGCCACTCGCCCATGTCATAAGATCCCAAAGAACCAACATTGTCTCCCATGCAGACTATACCCAGCTCATCCTCCCCCTCACCAACAACCACACCACCAGGTCCAACTTCACTACCTGTATGTCAAAGGAAGCAAACTGGATGAAACAGAATGGCCTTAAACTCAACACAGATATAACAGTGGTCCTGTTCTTCAGGGAACAAGAGCTCTCAATGGGACTCCTCCTGGTGACCAACAGACCTGGAACTCACATCCACCCCCACTGACCAAGGTAAAAACTTCACTTCTTCTTGGACGACAGACTTGCAATGACCAAACGAGTAACATCACCTCCTCCCTCATCTTCATCCTACGTATGCTCCTCCCCCGCATCTTCATCCTACGTATGCTCCTCCTCCCCGCATCTTCATCCCATGTATGCTCCGCACAACATTCCAATGGCTCCCCTCTGACGCCAGATGCATGGCCACCCAGGCCCTCATCACCAGCAGACTGGATTAAGGCAACACACTCTACGCCGGCATTACAAATCAACTAGTACACATACAAAGTACTCCACAATTTCAGTCCTGCCTACCTCAACCACTGCCTCAACTTCCACCAACCAATCAGGAAACTGCGTTCAGCCACATTCCACAATTACCCCACATCTGCAGGAGCGAATCAGGGGGACGCTAATTCTCTTGCATCGCCGCCAGATCCTGGAACGACCTTCCACACCACACCAGGACCTCCCCATCCCTACTCGATTTCTGCAAGAAGCTAAGACCAGGCTATTCAACTAGGAGCCTGATCGGCCTACTCATCTGCCAAAGCGCCTGGATACCACTCGTGTGATAGGCACGCTATACAAATCTTCTTAACATAACAGAAAAACTACTGAGACTACCTATCATTATGATATATCCTCCTCTTTCCAGAGTTAAAAGCCTATGAACAGTTTTCTTGTCTTTATTGGTAGCAAAGGATTGTGAAGAACAAAGGTTATGGGACATTAATCTTGCATCTTTCGATGCGAGGTGTTTCTTTTAGGCATATCACATCTGTAATGCCAGTGAGAATTGCCTTCCAGACTTAATGCTGTTTCACAGATGTGTTTAGTTCTCTAATTTGGCAAAATACTATTCTAACCATTGTTTATATATAGAGGCTACTGTCTGTTTCGTCACCCTTGTCACGCTAAGGACTGATCTCCAGATGCCACCTGCAACACTTTTCTAGTTCCATCCTTTTTCCCCCTGCCTTCTCTTCTCGCTTGACTCGATCTCTTCTCATAGTGTTCACTACTGTTCGCCTGTGCTGTTTGTCAGTTTCAGTGCTACATCCATCATCTCCTTGTGTTTGCTGTGTTCGCCCAAAGTTGGCAGGGTGTGCCCAGACGTGGGTCCCTTGCTCACTTTGCCGCTGGATTCAAGCTAGCCTGGCTGATGAGGGGTGTTACCCCGAAACCAGTCCCAGGATGCTTGTTTTCAGTTCAGGGAAGACCTTGCTTGGCAGTTCGGGCTGAACTGTTACCATGAGGTATAGGGTCAAGACTGATATGCATATCGCTGGGTCTAAACTGAGGTGGCAAAGAGAGCTAAAGAACGATGATGGATTCAACCCAGATCTGTGACTGGGAGTGAGTGTCTGAAAAGTTTCAGTGCTCCGTCCATCATCTCCTTGTGTTTGCTTCGTCTGTCAGGGTTAGCAGCCTCACCTCTCCCTTCCGTTAGACCCAGGAGTTGTCGGCCCTCTTCTACTGTTTAGATTTTTCTAGTTTTCATCTTGACTGAACAAATTAGGGCAAAAGGATACGCCCTTCTAAACCAAATTAGTTTTTTCTGGAGCTCAGTCATTACTTCTATCATATCTTCCCTACCCGCTAACGTAGCCTGGGCGACATCCTGATATAGTTGCATTACAGTGATGAAATTCTATGGCATCCCTACGTCATGTCAAACTCAAGATCTTAGCCTGTTAGTTGGTGCGAGTTGTAGGATAAAGTCCCATGGACGCATGCTAGCTTGGGTGGTCCCTTCCTGTGTGCCTGCACAATAGGTAGTGCTGGTGAAGCCTCTTGTCCCAGTATGTGATTGAAGAGGATGGTGCAAATTAATGTTATTCAAGATCCCTCCATGTTTTCCCTTGCGTTGCGAATTCATATACTGTCTCTTCGGGATCTATCCTTGAGATACTCTCATTTCTCCTTTAGGTTTTCTACCTCCTCTGTTACCATCCATATCATAGCATGGGCCTCACCTATTTCATTCCAGGAGTTGGCGTTTGTATTTTATTTACTCTCTCGCCCACCAAACAAATATTTCTTTTGTAATGTCTGACTTCGCTGTTTGGATCTTGGATTTCACAGTTTGTATTTGTTCAGATAAGGATTCTTCTAATTCTTCTTGAAGATCTGGGGCAAGTCAGCAGATCTTGCTTCGTAGGTGCCTGTTGGCCTCCCCCCTTTGTAGCAGACAATATGGAGGTTATTGTCATAGCTTTGTTAGAGTCTTGGTGAGAAGCTTGCACCGTTTTTGTTCATTTGAAGGCCCAGCAGGAGAGGAGGTCGCGTTGCGTCTTAGGTGCTTCTAGGAAATTCATGGACTAAAGCATCCTTATCAATTTCCATATCCATATGCTAAGAGTGAAACATGCAATACTGGAGTATCACTTTTGCATTAGGGCCAGGGCCTCCTCAGCCCCATCAGCAGGTTCATTTAACATTAGCAAGAGATGGGCTCTCAGAAACCGAGTGTCTCATAGTGCAAGGTGAGGCCTAAATTGGAGTGTGTGGTCAGCCCAGATCACATAGTGATAAGCAGAGTAAGCTGATTGCTTTGTGGAACACCTATCGTGAAGCCTGGGCTTATAGTCACAGGCTGTCTCTCCTTTTTCTATCAATATCACGCCATCACAGTACATCGTAATGTGGGCATATTGCAGCGTGACTGGTCTCAAGTTAATTTAGTGATTCCCACCTTATAGATAAGGTCCTGAGGCTGCTGAGACACACCATCCACCTTTCCATAAGGTCTGGAGGATAATGTTGACTTGATCGCTACATGGGGCCACTGCTTCTCAGGCCTTGCATACGCATCAGAATTTCAAGATGGTTGACAGCTGTATCTGCTCTCATGGCTGCTGCTCCTCATTGCTTTTTAGATCTTTGAGACGGCCCAGGTGTGGTCCGGTGCACTCCTCCGTGCCCCAGAGCTGATGCACTCGGTTTCATATTGGAGTCGATGGGGGTCTCGTGCTATTTATTGTTTTGGGCGTTTTGGGCTACGAGCTTTCCACAGACAAGTTTGCATTGCACTGTGCTGGGCACTCCCCCATCATCTTCATATTTGAAAACGTAAAAGTTGAGCAGAGTTTGAAATAAGGGCTTTCTCATTCAAGGTGAGATGCAACACTCAGGCATGACCTCCAGGGATGGTGCCCAAGACCCATCCAGTGACTGACAAATGGAGAAATAGCCCAAAAACATTAAGTCTGTGTACTGGACTGTAGCTTTAAAAGTTGTTTTAGTGAGGTTTCTAAACATTCCAGATCATTTTTAAACTAACGATTCAGAGCTGGATTACATGGAATATTCAAAGCATGCAAGTCAAAGAAAAATGCACTGCTGAAGAAAAAGGGAGGTTGTACATTTCTTCGCCCTTGTGCAGTCATCTCCTGTATTGTTTGATCCGTCTACCACCTCTGACACAACAGATCACAAGATATTGACGGGCGAGGTAAGGAGTAGAGCTGAGCTATCGAAAGCCACTTTGGGAAGGTTTAGATCCTTACTATATATCAAGAACACGCTTAGGTTATCAATAAGCATCTCCTGTGAAGCTTACTTGCAAGGTACCCCAGGGATCCTCACTGTTTCTGCTATTATTTAACACCTATGTGAAACACCTGCTCGAGTTTCCAAAGGAGAGTAGACTAGGGTGTCACATATACTCCAATGAATCCCAAATGGTCCTCTCGCTGAGCAGGAATATAGAAGACCATTAACGCTTTCAAAGCCCAAACAATCACACTCATGCTCACCCATAGCCTAGTACATGTCCTTGCGAACATCATATAAATCCTTCCAGACTTCTCCATATTGGAGCGATCCAAAAGCCAACCTATCCTCTTCCTACACTTTCTCCTTAAGATACTTCAATGTATTCCTCCTACTGTGCTCATAAACATCAATGTCATGTTTTTCAGAAGGAAAGAAAATACAATTAGGTGCGCCAATTCTCTGTCTTTCTGTGACACCTGGGACGCTAATGTTAAAACAAGACTAAAAACAAAAAAATGTACAAGTCAAAGGCCAAATAAAAAAAAAACCTGAAAGGGAAAATAAAGAAGTTAAAAAAAGAAGGAGCAACAAAGTCAGTGTACGAATGCTTCAAGATCCTCTTTTTTCATGCAGAAAATAGAGCAGAGGGGCTGTGTTGACTTAGGTCACTGCCAACAGAGAATGCCTGTGGCTCTAAAGGGGCATCACCTCATCCTCTATGTAGCCTCTGCACAAATGTTTAATTATTTAAAATGTTGATTTTTTTAAACTTTTAATAAAAAACTTTTTAAAGTACTTCAGGAGTCTGCAGAAATATCCAAGGGGTTATGAATTAGAGTGAAGTTCATATGATAGAGCTCCTGGATTGTAAGATGTATTCAGTGGTGATTTTCTTCTGCCACTCTGGGAAACTAATAGCAAAATGTCAGTTAAGAGGCATTTATCCCATCTTGCATAGATACAAAAACAATATGTCCGTGTTTTTTGATGGTCAAAGGACTTGTTTCATAAAGCAACATTTTTGAAGATGTAAAAATAAAACAAATCAGGGGTATTTCAACTAATGCAGTTAGAAATTATGCACAAATCATTTTTTAAAAATTCGATCAGCTAGGATGACTGCAAAAATGTTTTTCACCAAAGGCGTCCACTTTTCAAACCTTACCTATTAGGTGATCTTTCATTTTTTCTAGCACTGCTTCCATATCATCTCGAGTAAGGCTTTTAGATCCCACAAGGCCTCTGAGCATTCCAAACATACCACCAAAACTGCTCTTCTTAATGCTGAGTTTAAGGAGAACTAGCATTAGAGATTGCAAATGTTTGTCATTAAGCACATTATAAACCATTCAAAAGTGATCAGTCTAGATGAGCAACAAGAGAAATTACTTAGCATTGATTGTACTAAAATTAGATAGCATTTGAACGATATAACCAAATTGGAGGAATATAACCATATTATAGTGAAGCGAATCAACAGTTTTTGTACTTCTTATAACGTGACAGAGGTCAGGTGCCCATGAACAAGTTACTTAGGATTGGTAAAGCTTTTTCTAGAGCCTATTCTCTCTAACCGTGAATTTCAAACCTTGTAAATATCTCCAGGCATCAGACTAGATCTGGAAAAATTCAAAGCAGTGCCCCAGAGCACCGGTAAGTGTTGCTGTGCGACTCTGCGTCTATGCCACTCCAGAAGTGACAAGCAGAGCTGCATACAGGCGCCATCCATGCGTGCTGACGTCAGTTTCTTTCAGGAACTTTTCCCTGCCCTCAGACGGGGACTGTATAAATGAATTTCAATAACCAGTGTGCAGATTCATAGATTGGGATCCTTTTAAAAGGAAGAGACAATACCACAGATCGGGGAGGTGGTAGGGTGTTGAGGAATCTTCGATTAGATAGAGTATCCACCAGAAAGAGCATTACCGAAGAAAAGTAACTTGTTTTTCTGATGGATAATTCGAAGCACAGACACCTCACCTTGGGAAGACGTAAAGCAGTACCTCCCAAGGTGGTGGGTCTGTGAAATGGCTCAGACTAAAAAGTGTTCCAGGCCCGAGCAGACTAAACACCAATCTCGACGGGCCTGCATAACCAGGCAGTAGTGGTTTGTGAATGGGTACATTGATGCCCAGGTAGCTGCTTGACGGATATCTATCTAAGTTCAATGGAGTGTGATCCAGTCAGGACTAAAACGTGGGGAGGGATCAATACAATAGACACCCACCTGGCCATAAATCAATGCTTATTTCAGACAACACAACATCAATCCAGTGTGTTTTTCGAATTTATCAAATTGTTATTTGAAGAAGTTCATGACAAGCATATTACCCTATTCTTGAAAAACCCCATCTGTCCAAAGACAGACACAACAATGTACAAAAATTATCACAACACTATATCAAAGACAGTCATCAAAAACAATGTAAAATATCCAGAAAATATTTTGATACATACGAGCTAGATGTAACAAGTCCAAAAGTATGCTCAAAACAATCGTGTTCCCCTATTATAACATGAGTAAACAATTTTATATGATATCATTTCTGCTTATCCAATCAAAGAGCCATGCATATAGTTCATTTGAGGATTTCCAAATTAAATGGCCATCTTTAGACTCTATACGCAGAAAATGCTTCCAATCATCCCTCAAAATGCTGCCAATGCGTTTCGACCTCAGGTAGTCATAGGGGGGTACAAAGTTTTTTAGGAGGTCATCATCAGGGCGTAATACCAATCATTAAGTCTGGATACTTAGCAGAGCTGTCAAGAAGGTGTATAGAAGGTGTATAAGAATATGTTGTCGAAAAAAAACAGGATAATCTCTCGATTCAATCAGAGTAAGTTGTATTCAAGCTGAATAGGTCACATATTGTAGTAGCCCCAAACTCCTGCTCCATACACAGCAACTGGGACACACTATCTATTGTAAATTGCCATCAGCGGGGCAAGCAGCTATAGCAGAGGATAAAGAGACCAAGGGGCCCACCGACTGTCGTAGTTTCTTACTACGGACAGATTATGACTCCATAAATTGAAGTTATCAAAAATAATCGCAAAGTATGGAACTTGAGAAACCTTAGACAGTGTTGCCATTAATTGATAGAGCCCTTAAAGTTTATTCACTTCTGCATACCATCATTTTCGACTCGTTAACGTTTGTCTCCAAAAATACATAAAATTTACAAAGGCTCTGACCGAGCAGGCCAGTAAGATACTGTCATCCGTGCGAAATAAAGCTGGTACAGATAAGGATTTAATCAGGGGCACATCAAATCACTGATTCATTAAGTACTTATTCAAATCATTAATATAAAATGAAAACAAAATAGGGGCAACAAAATAGTCCTGTATCGCTCCATGCTATGATTTGAAAGGGGCAGAATGCTCATCATTCGGGCCAACGCGCACCCTGGCCTTCAGGAGAGAGTGTAGGTCAGGAAGGAAGCCCACCAAGGACTCAATGAGCCTTGCATTAAAAGGATTCATCAAAGCTTTGACTGATGAACACTATCGAATGCACAGGATAAATCCATGAAGGCCAGATACACTGGGAAGCTTAACAGTAGTATATTCACCTACAATCTGATGGCAATGCAGGCATTGCTCCAGTGTATCTACACCTTCACTGAATTTAAATTGGCAAGGGTTAACAGCATTGTACTCAAGGACCCAGCTGTTAAGCCTATTGTATTTAACACTTCCCAGAATTTTCATAGTTGAGGCAACAACTGGGCTGCTGTCTGTCCCCTTTTTAGGTCTCGCCTAGCGTCGCAGCGCATGCGCTGCTCGCTCTGCGAGATCTATTGTTGTCGGGTTGCTTTCGGAAGTGAGGCTTGTCTGTACCCTCCCGGTCTCCTTTAGGCCCCGCCCATCCGGACTCGTACATGAGCACGCGCTGCTCGCTCTGGTAGGCAGGTACAAGGCTGCGCAGACACGCTCCCTGCTGAGGCCAAACCCACCGCCCACCCCCAGCAGAAGGAAGCCCGGCGCGCCCCCGCCCCATGTGAGCCAAGCACAAGCAGAAGATGTGAGCCACGCACAAGCAGAAGATCTGACTCTCACCTTGGAGTATTGAATACATTTTTGACCATTAATGTAAAGTCATATCTGATGTCGCAAACACAAAGATTATTTTCATCCCTAAAAGATCTGGTTGAGCCCATTTTATGCCTTAACGTGGTTCAACAGCATCACCGAAAGCTATGACTGTATTTACCTGACGTAAAAATATTGACGTAATCTGTGCATGTGTATGGAAAGTGATAGGGGAAGGGACTTGCAGCGATCAGGTAAACCTGGAGGTGGTGGCACACACGTGTGAAGGGAGGACCAAGTGACTGATCTGCAAAGTTTGCAGCACCACTCACTAGGACATAAAGTGTTAATTGCAACTTTCCAATGCATCGATTGGGTAGTCGACATACAAAACTTCGTTGGAGGATGCACGTCTTGCCCCGGATAGGTCTGAGCAGCTGCTGCTGACTTGCGCTCCTGTAGGGTGGGGATGCGCTGCGAAGATGGCTAGGATGACCCGCGCTGGATTGCAGAGCCCCCCGTTGAGCTGTGTGTTCTGTTGACCCGGGATCTCTGCAGTTGTGTCTGGGGGAGCGCCGGAACGGCTGCACCTGGGTGTCGAGCTGTCTTTCTGTGGCGGGTCTGTGCGTGTGCCGCCTGGATCCGGAGATGCAGCCGAGGGTTTAGCTAGCACTCATCCTCTTCGCATAAAGTGGCAGAACTCTTGCTGTGCCTGCTCTCAGATTGTGTTCCTGAGTTTGCTAGCAGGCTGCAGCGGGGCGCCTTATCTCTCGATCCACGTTGGATGCTTGCAGAGTGGCATGTGGCATGGGACTAGTCGGGATCCACGTTTGTTTTGGAAGAGCAGGGTTGGTATTTCGCACCCTCCCGTCCTCTTCCTTATACTCCGATCGCCTGGTTGTGGCGGAAGAGGCATTTCTCCATGATTGGGGTGTCCAGGGGGTTAGTTGGCCTTTGCTCAAGTGGAGAGACCCCCGCCCCCCTTCAGTGGAAATTTGTAGCAGGCCTGACAGTTGTAACCCCACCCCTCCGTTCACCAGGTGATCTGGATTGTTTCAAAGCCCGATTTCTCCAACCTAGCCTCCTACCCATCACTTATTGCAACTCCTAGGTGCCACCCTACTCCTTTCTCATATCTGTCTTATTGTAAACCTCTGATGTCCCTCATCAGCAGCACCTTCCGTTTCCCCAGATCTGCCCTCCATTGCACCACCCTCATTTTCTGTTACCATCCTCCACAAACCACTACCACATATTTTCATTTCTTCATTTCAGACCAGCAAACCAATAAAAAAAAGTTGTATGTGGATCTGTGATCACGTGCCAATTTATTTTCTTTCTGTTTCGTGCGTGACCCTCCTGTTGCTTAAAGGATACGCTGACAATGGTTTTAAAGGGACCCCGAGTTGCATGGATGTTTTGGTTGCCTCTTTGAAGTACTCGTATTGCTTTTTTTCTTTTTGCCCACCTTTTTTTCACCTCCCATTACACCCCCACCCCGCGTTCCACACTTTAAAAAAAAAAAAAGAAACCTATTGTGTTTAACTCGCGCTCGGGACTGGATTTTCTGATTGCGGTTATTTCCATGTTTCCAGGTTTTGTTGTGATTTTGCTAAAATGCATCACCAACAGCGAATGGCTGCCTTAGGGTCGGACAAAGAACTCAGTGATTTGCTGGATTTCAGCGCGGTAAGGAAACTACGGTAGAAATGAACAAACAGCTTGCAAACATATCTTCTAGCTGATCTGTTAAATTGAAAAAGGGAAAACCTGTTACCTGCCTACATGGGTGATTTAAATGGTGTATGCCCATTTTAAATATGCCAGCCTGCTTTTTGGTTCTGACTTCTATAACGTTTGCTTTTTATCTATAAGGCAAAATGTAGTCTGATCCGAGCTAATCCCCCAGCCCATTCCAGTAATTGTGCATTTTTTGTTCCCAGCTCTTTCTCAAAGAGACTTGGACATTTTCCCACTTTGGTGCTTTCCTCATTTGCATGTATCTGCATATAGGACAATAGAGGAGACCCAAAGTGCGGTACTTGCCCGCAGTCTGAGCCGGCCCGGCGTTAATTACCAAGTAACACGTCCCCTTTCCCACCACCACAACCACCCGCACGCATCCCTTTGCTCCCCAGGTCCGTGTCAGTGCACTCTGTCTCTTTGTTTCTCTGTACCTATTCAGCCCAGCCCTGTCCTGCACTTGTCTAGTCCCAGTCTAGCGGTGTTTGTTTATTTTTTGGGGAGGTGGGGGAGGGTGGGCGCATGCACAAACCCCACGGCACTTCATTTCGCAATGCTGAAGAATTTCCTTCTGAGGAATGGTGTTCGGAAGTTTGGACAGGAAATGTAGCCAGAGGAAACTTTGCTGCCCCCTCCCTTCCCTCTGTCCGTGTTATTTTTTAGGTCTCGCCTAGCGTCGCAGCGCATGCGCAGCTCGCTCTGCGAGATCTATTGTCGTCGGGTTGCTTTCGGAAGTGAGGCTTGTCTGTACCCTCCCTGTCTCCGTTAGGCCCGCCCATCCGGACTCGTACATGAGCACGCGCTGCTCGATCTGGTAGGCAGGTACAAGGCTGCGCAGACACGCTCCCCGCTGAGGCCAAACCCACCGCCCACCCCCAGCAGAAGGAAGCCCGGCGCGCCCTCACACATGGCCCTCCACTCGCGGATCGCAGAGCTGAGGCTGCGGGGCTCGCTGCTAACTGCTTGCCGTGGCGCTCCAAAGTAGTTATCAATCTGGTGCATTTCTCAAGTTCGCTGCACCTGCTCTGAAGCTGGCTTAGAGCACACTCGGACACCGACCGGAGCGAGCTGCTGTCATGAAAATCATCTGCGTAATGGCCTCCCTGGTGGCAGTGTCCGGCCTCCTCCCCGCCCTGCTGAGCTGTCTGGGACCCTGGGCTGAAGCGAGTGACGTTAAGAGCCAGTGGGCCTGGGGAGGTGCACAGAGGGCGTGAACGATGAATCCCCACCTGCTGCTCACTACAGAACCCGGCGTGTGATATATCACGGAGATGTTTGGTGCCAGTGATTCAGCGTGAAGCACTTTTAATAGTTTTCAACATGTTGCGTGCGCTGCTTTGACACTCTGTCAGCCCACTTCGTTGCCCTTCCAATCCATCTCCCTCTCACCTCCTGCCGCCACACACCAACCCCCCACCCCCTTCCCCCAGCAAACATGGCTTCAGGTGAGTTGGGAGGGCGGGAGGGGGGGGGTTTAGGGGATTCAGAAATCAGTCACTGATGTATTTAGACAGGGACTGAGCTGCGAACACGAAAGGGGCACATTGCTGCCCCAGCAGCAGCGAGGGCGCCACATATCTTTCTGCCCCGGGCGCTATCCCAGCAAGGGCTGGACCTGCATCCAGGTGATTACAGGGGCCACCACTAAGGTGAGCCAGTGACAGTTTCTCTTAATGCCTGACAATTGGGTAAAAAGGTGTTCAGAACACATGGACATCCGATTCATGGCCTCTCTGTAGAGTGCCCAAAGCAATGCCAGTTGCACTTGGGATTCTCTGCAAACTTGTGGGTAGGGTGGCACTCATTGGAAAGTGTAGTTCACATGTTCAAGCCACGCCCTTAATTATACAGACCACGCCCTTTTTAATCCCCACTCCACCCTTACTTTTTGGTGGGACAGTGATACAGTTGGTAAAAAATGATTTCCGCACAGAAAGATAGATTTCGTGATCACAATATCATTGAGTTGGCAAGACAACGAGAGATGTAGTCTGATAGGTAATCACAGCTACTAAATGTAAGCTCAAGATTCGCCAGACAACTAATATTTATTTTTCCACTAAATAGTTTTGCTTTGTGAGAGCTCGAATATAGCTCACATCGAAGTTTAGGCTGCTCTCCTGCAGTTAATGTGCGTTTTTCACAATCGCTATTGGTCTTATATACACCTCAACCAACCATGAAATAAAAATATAATTAAGGATGATCCATGAGAAAAAAGAAAACTACATCATAGGTATCATATCAGATTCGGCGCACAATAAATATGCCATCGAATGTGCAGAGTTTATTCATTTGAACCCCAGTTCCAGAGATCTTCAGCGCAGTCGTGGCCTCAAATGAAAAACAAACACTGGGCTGATTAAATTAACTGATTTCCCCTCAATAGCCACACAGTTCATTATCGAGCTGGGTACCTTCGTGTTTGGTTACTATGAACACAAGCATTTGAAATGCAATAGGACTCTTATTGCGAAATTTTAAGCGATTGCCATTGGAAATGTCAATGCCTTTTATTTATCTGTTTTAAAAACCAACATAAATAAAAGGCATTGTAATTTACAATGCCAGTAGCTCAAACACTTGCAAATGCGAGACCTATTGCATTGCAAATGCTTGTTAAAAGATGGGTACAATAATAGCTGATGACCAGGAATGTGTTTCAACTGAACTTGTGCTCGTCCACCCTGGTGTTTAAAGGTCCCAGTCACGTGGTGTACAGCCAGAGAAATCCTGATGAGCCAGCCATCTTCAGAGATACAGAGCCTCTAGGCACAGGACTCCACTCCACCCTGCTTAATGCAGTACCACATGGCAGTGGTATTGTCCATGAGAATCTGCACCAGCCGTCCCTTGATGGAGGACAGTAAGGCTTTCAACACCAAGTGAACCGCCCACTACTTTAAGAGGTTGATGTAGAGGCAGGTCTCTACTGGAGACCTCAGTCCTATGATCTCCACCTCTCCTAGAAGAACTCAGCAACTACAGCTGTCGAAGTGAATGTCCATTAAAAATGTCTTGGCATCATCAGAGAAGCCCCTAGACCTCATTCATGCATGGTGCTGAAGCACCACACTAGTTTGCATGGCCTTGCTCAGTCAGTCAATGATGTCCAGGCCCAAGCGGATGACAAGTCTGGCAGCAGCCCTACCATCTTGAATGATTTTGCATGAAGAATCTCACTCACTATATCCAAGAGCGCATGGATAAAACGACGAAGTACGTAAGCTGGCGTTAACTGATCTGAGGGAAAGTCTTGCTGAAGAGAACATATTCTCGCCTAAGTTATTTATTCTTTTTTTTGTCAAAATCTGTATTGAATTTTATTCAAAGGTTACAAACATTCGGTAAAAACCCATAATGCGTTCAATCCTTTTGTGCAGGAGCAACATCCACACATTAGAGAGCTAAAATACAGACACAGTTTCTTATCAAGTTCTGGATGGCTCCCGCAAACATATCCGAGAGGAGAACCCTGCGCTAAGTCCGAATGGGAACATAAGCACCCCCGAGCTAGTGGGGCACAGGGTTCAACAGCTGCGTTCTAAATTCTTTGAACGTCTTCGTTTGTTGAGAAATTAAACACCAACAGATAAAGGAAAAGAAAAAAAATGAAAGAAGAGTAAAAAAAAAAAAACCCTAACCAAACCCAGGGACGCACATATGCTTATCGTCTTGTATGTGAAGAGGATACGAGAGGTAAACCCTCCGTGACCAGCACGGGAGGGTTCACATGGAGGGGGGGGGAGAAGGGGGGGGGGAAGGAAGACGCCGGGAGCCCAACCTTGGTGAAGGGGAATTTTGTATTAAATCAGGAAGAGATGTAATGCCCGTAGCCTGGTATTGCAAGCAAACAGGGGGAGTCCTTCCGATAAGTAGCTTACTAGCGGACTCCAAACATAGTCGAAGCCCTTACGCAAGTCATCCACTATGTCGGATAATCGCTCCATAGGCGGGCATGCCATTGTGTAAGTGAGGGTGCTTCTGGCTTCTTCCAGGCTGCCGCCAAAACCATCTTGGCTGCCCCCAAACATATATATAAACAACAAAAAGAGTAATTCCGAATCAATTATATGTGCACAGAGCAGAAGCACTTGCTTTTAAAAGAACCCTCACTCACCAACCTAGTTGGTGACATGCTTCATCATGGGGTTCCCACCTGAGCGGCCGAATGCCACTCGGGTGTGCTACGACGCCTGTTTACAGCGGAGCAGGTAGTTTTCGTGGGGTGCAGGGTGAGATAGTGCTAGTTAAAATTACCTTTACTTGACAAAGATTTTTAATGATGGAAAAGTAAGGTAAAGTTAAAACTACAATGAGGATGTCCTGCTGGTATTAAATGACCAGTGACATCCCTACATAAAAACAGTGAAAGGTGGCCGGTGTACATGTTTCAGCCTACAAATGCAAATTAGCGAGGCTTTCTTCAGGACCGAGACTGTCACGGTGGTATGCACACGCTAAGGTGCACCCTCTCCTGTGGCAGTAATTATCGCAAACTTACGGTTTGTGCTTTCAGCGTTGTCTGAAAGGAAATGTGATTTTCTGAAAAAGAAAGCAGATTGAAAAAGACATCCAAATCAATTATAGGTGCATATCAAAACTGCGGCAATACAATGGAACGCTTCAAACTCTGTGCTGCCATATGTGCAAATAATTGTTGAATTAGGCTCACATACCTATGGGGCCTAGCGTGGAGTGCATAAATTAGCACTATTACGACCATATCTGTATCGTGTGGTAGAGTAGTTAAAAAACTACCCGTGAGGCGTATTTTCGCCGATTACGAAGTTCTATCAATCCATTGTAAGTTGAGGGCTGATAACTATAAAACAACTAGTTTTATATGACAGAAGACAGGGAAGATTAATGACCAAACTGCGTGAGCATCCCTGGATTGTGAGGCTACCATACACACACGCATGGTGAGAGAAAAGCAAAGCAAATCGGTAGCTTACATCTGAGGTAAGATATTAATGCCCCATGGATCCTACCGGGGTGGGGTCGATCTGTAGTCACACTCTAGATAAAAGAGGGGAGTCAAGTATCAGGCTAGTATAGAAAACTGAGGATACACGCAAGATTTTACCTCGTGCTGGTTTGAAGTGAACAGGTACTCACTACTCCAAGACCGATCTCCCACTTCTGGTACCTAGTCAGTTGCCGGTCCAGGACCCCGTGGATACCTAGGTCCCGGCGCCGGCTGTATTTAACCATGGCTCCAGCAGGAAATGCTGATGATTTCTGCATTACGGTGGAGGCGTAGTGACGCGAACGCAAGCGTCATCACGTCAGCACGTTTCCAAAGCGAGCGCTGTTCGTGACGCATCGCTTCTAACCAAGTGTGTGTTTTTCAAAACTACTTGGAAAACTTATTAAACAGTGCATAATGTGTGTCATACTAGCGTCAGATATTAATGCAGGGGCAGAGAAGGGTATTCTTTAAGCGAGCGCTGTTAGTGACGCGCCGCTTCTTCCCCAGTGTATGTTATTCAAAACTACTTGGAGAACTTTATTGAGCAGTGCATAATGTGCGTCATACTAGCAGCAGATAATACTTGCCGCTAGATCGATATGCAGGGACAGGGAAGGGTATTAATTAAAATAAAACCTAGAGGTTACAGATTTGACAGTCAGTCTGTTTGTGCTAACCACGTCATGGATCTTGCAAAGAAAATACGCGTAGTCCAAAGTTTTTAGGAAAAGAGAATGGTGTAGGGGTACAGGTGTGGACAAGAAGCTACACACATCTCTCTATCGAGGGAGAGAAAAGGTAGCTACTCGTTTAAGATGGCTCAATGATGATAAAGAGGTACCTCCCATCTCTATTATAGAAGGGCAGCTGCTCCTTTGACGGGCTAAATGCTGGAATTCAAGGCCACCAGTTGCCTGGGATGTACGTCAAAGTAGTGTCAGATCATTTTAAAGAGAGGGGGGGGGAGACTGATTTTATTTGCGTTTGACCGACTTCCATGGTATATTGTCGTTTAGCCCATGTCTATGGGTAGACAATCGGTAAATCCATCGTTGCTCTTTCTCAAACAGGAGTTTGGGTGTCTCCGTGCTAGACACGATCTGCTCAATTATTGTCCATCTGAGGTCATTGGTGGTATGATTACTCTGCAGAAAATGTTCTGTCATTCGAGTCGTGTTTTTTTTACACCGGATGTTACTTTTGTGTTCACAGATACGTTGTTTAATTTTTCTGCTCGTCATTCCCAGGTATCTGAGACCACAGGGGCACGTGATCAGGTACACAACATTTGTCGAGTTGCAGTTGGTGTGTGACCTTAAAGTCCAGGTTTTGTTCGGCTCTAAATCAAGGGTTTTTGCCGGTGATGTTAAATGACAAACGCTACAATTCCCACATGGGAAGGTCCGATCACATCTGGAAGGCCCCAGGCATTCAGGACTGAGGGATTGGAATTTCTCTGCATCTTCTTTGGGCGGGTGCAGACTAAGGCATCCTTTAAACTCCTTGCTCTTTTGAATGAAAAGAAGGGTTTCTCCCATTTTCTGTCATTTGTCTGTAAAATTCTCCAGTGCTTGTTGATGGATTTGGTGACCTCATTTGAAACTGTACTGTAGGTTGTTACGCAGGTGAGGGGAGGCTCATTGCTTTGTCTGGGTATATCATCCAACAGCACTTCACGCGGCTGATTTCTTGCGCGTTTTTGGCATTTGTCAGAATACGGTCGGGATACCCACGATCTTTCAGTTTTTTAGATAAGTCGGCCGCCTGAGTGCGGTAATCATCCAGTTTACTGCAGTTTCTCCTTAGGTGGAGGTACTGCCCATAGGGCAGATTTTCCCGCAGGGCTCTCGGATGAAAACTGCTAAATTCCAGTAGGTTATTTTTAGCAGTGGGTTTATGGTAAGTCCTTGTTTCAAGTTTACCTTGTTATTTAGTGATGGTTACATCCAGAAAGATCATTTCATTTCTGTCAATAGAATGCGTAAACTTCAGATTCCTGTCAAATGTATTAATCCACTTGAGGAAATCGGTCAGAGTTGTCTCTGGTCCTTGCCAAATGACAAGGACATCATCTATGTATCTCTTCCAAAAAGAGATACACGTCCTGTAGGGATTGTTTTCGTTCAGTATATATTTTTGTTCAAAATCATGAACGTACAATCCCGCCACACTGGGGGCAAAGGTACTGCCCATCGAGGTACCGGTAATTTGGAGAAAAAGGTCACCTTCAAATTCAAAGTAGTTTTCTTTGAGTGCTAGTTGTGCGCACTCTATAATGAATTGGCGTGGAGTTTGGAAATCCCAATTTGCCTCTGCCAGTGCTTTACTGACCACTTTGATGGTGTCGTCCTGTGGGATACTAGTATACAGGCTCTCAATATCGAGACTTACTAGGATAGTCGTGTCATCATCCACAGTAATGTCCTGGAATAGGTTTAGTAAACTCTTTGTATCCCTCAGGTAAGTAGGAGAATTCTGAACAAGGGGCTTTAAGAAAAAGTCGCAAAATCTGGATAGAGGCTCCAAAAGGGACCCTATCCCCGAGACGATTGGACGGCCAGGGGGAAGGGTCCTATTTTTATGCATCTTCGGCAGGGTGTAAAAGTAGGGGGTCTTTTCATCCACTGTTAGTAAAAACTCTGCCTCGTGTTTAGAAATGTGCCCGTTGGTTTCTGCAAAGTCTACCCGGGATGTGATTATATTTTTTAATACCTGGGCTGGGTTAGTTCTCAAGGGGGTGTAGTTGGTCTGGTCATTCAGAAGTCGTCTACACTCGGTCTGGTAGTCTGCTTTGTTTTGAATGACTACCCCTCCACCCTTGTCCGCTGGTTTTATGACAATGGCATCATTCGTCTGTAGCTGTTGTAAAGCCAGAGTCTCTGCTTTACTAAAATTGTTGAAAGTGCTGTTATCCTCCACTCCCTCTATATCATTGAACACTGCTTGTTCGAATGTGAGGATTTCCACGGGTGTGCTGCGTGGCTGCCCCCAAACATAGCCACATGATGGACCGGTCCCCCTGAGTCTGGTATTTGAGAATGGGATTGCGAACCCCCAAAAGTATATGTTCCATGGAGTCGCCAATCGGGTACCCCAGTATTAGCTTAATCTGGGAGAATATTTCTTTCAAAAAGGGCTGTATAGCCGGGCAGTCCCACCATATGTGTTTAAAGCCCCCCAGAAGGCCACAACCACGCCAACAGCGATCGGATGTGTTGGGGAAAATAGAGTGCAGTTTTTGAGGGTATAGGTACCAGTCATATAACGTTTTATAGTGGGCCTCTCTCAGGAACATGGATCGATTATATTTCGCAGTATCTTTATACAGGCATTCCCATTGCTTGTCTGAAGAGGCAATTGGCAGAATGCCCTCCCAAAATGTTTTGTGGCACAATGATCGTTGAGAACCAAATGTAAGCATGAGTGAATAGAGAAAGGAGATGCAACCCCTCCCGGCGTTGCCAGATTGGACGAACTTTTCCAGTGGGAGTAGGTCTCTAGTGGCTGCCTGCCGTATCTGCAGCTGCTGACCCCAGTGTACTAGCTGTGCATAATGGAAGTCTTCTGTAAGTGGGAGCTGAAACTGGTGTACGCAGTCTGGAAAGGAGCGAATCTTCCCTCTAGAGAAGAGATCAGAAATCATGAGGCAACCTCCCTCCCTCCAATGATCAAAGGGCCCTTCATGTAGTGCTGGAGGGAAAGCAGTGCTAAAGTGTATGGGTGTATAGGGTGATGGAAACGTGGTCACCGGTAGGGTTTTGGTCCGTGTCCCACACCTGGAGAGTCGTTGCTGTGGGTATGCTTAAATAAGCGTTGGCTGAGCGATCTGTTTTCTGTCGCCAAGGCAAGTCCCAGATGGTTCTGTAGGAGAGTAGGATCTGCCTCTTATGTTGCCCCCACTTTTTTTCTGATGTTTACACTGGTTTCTGGTTATAGTCTGGCTGGGTCCCTGCCAATCAGGGCCCCAGCCTCTCTGTTCTCTCTAAATGACTTGGAGTGCACTCTAGGTGCACTAGTGATTGGATACTGTGGTACCTTATGAGTCCCTAGTATATGGTACCTTAGGTACCAAGGGCATAGGTACTTCACAGGCCTACCAGGGGCTGAAGCATGTATTATGCCACCCCTGGGAAGCAGACTAAATCTGACACCACAGGCCTGCTACTGCAGCCTGGGTGAGGTGGTGCTAGCACCCCTCACTGAGATATAGGTTTCCTATATCTCTCCTGCACACACATTTAAACCCATCAGTCACCCCTAAGGTAGGCCCTATCAATCCTGAGGGCAGGGTACTTGGTTCCTATGTGAGAGGGTGCCTCTGCCTGAGCAGGGCCCCTCTGCAGCTCTCAGAGTCCATTCTCTGGGGCTGTTTGTGGATGCGGTTAAACCATATACTCTTAAGTGCATTATATCCTCGCGGTAGAATGCTAACTTTGGAATGGCTGCATCAAAACATGTCGAGTTTGGTGTCAAACATCTTGGAATACTACCCCCCCCCCCGCCAGTTCTGGCGGCGGGGGTAGCATTCCACCCTTCTAGAGGGATAGACATGTACCTGTGAAAACGCGGTAGAATCCTGCAGAGCCCTGGCATCCCAAAATGGATGCCACCAGTCACAGACACTGGGCTGCCCTCCTGCTGATGACCGAAACTCGCAGTGGAGGAAGCCCAACAATAGGTATCCTGTCACAGGAGGGTGTGACCACCTTCCAGACAGGGTTTAGTGTATTGGGGCTGGGTGGGTGCACTTTTAGAGTGCTTTGAAGTCCTGCACTGGGGGAGCAGAAGGCTCCTCTGTGCATATGCCAGTATAAACCAGCTCAGGGGCTACCTGCCCCTGCTCTGGCGCGAAACTGGACAAAGGGAAGTGGGTGTAGCCACCCACTCCCCTGACCCTCCCATAGGTGGGGTCCTAGAGCTAGTCCCTCCCTTTCTTTTAGTATAAGAGGGGAACCTGTGCATTGCAAACTAGATACCCCTGGACGACGCTCTACAAGAAGAATCCCGGACCTTCGACGTTCCACTACCTTTGGAAGACGGAAGAATCTCCCTTGGAGTCAAGGAGTGACTCCCCTGCTTGGCAGGCACCAAAAACGACAACGACGGTCGCAGACTACGCCGCTCCCGCCGGAGCCCGAAGTCCCTGCAGCCCAGGAAGAGGATTTCCTGACCCCCTCCAAGGCCATTGTGAGTCCCCAGCGAAGCTGAGGCAAGTGGACCCCACGAGCAATGAGGAACCGCAGACCCTGGGTACCGTGCACTATTGTCGAGTGCAACCCCTTCACGACGTTCTACGAACTTGTGCTTTGTACCACGTGTGGTCCCAGCCTCCAGCAGAGATCCCTCCCAAAATCAGTGGCCTACACCGTCCCGAGTGACCGCGGGCCCCTGTTGAGTGAATCCTCCTGAGGCGTCTTCGCGATCCCTTGCCAGCCGGCTTGTGGGTCCCCAGAAGACTTTCCAAAGAAACCAAAGGGCTCCCCTGGTTGCTCCAGGCCTGCCCTGACCTACCCTCGCTGGGTAAGTCCCCCAGACCTTGCTGGTCTGCACCATTGACTTTTCCTTTCCACCACGAGTCTTGCGGCTACCAAGGCTTGTTGGCTCCAATCGAGTCGCCGACACCTCAGTAAGCTGCAGACGTCGTGGGACACACCGAATCCAGCTCCTGGTCATCATCGACGCTGCCTGGACCACGTGGTCGAAGAGTCAAGACACCCTTGAACGACCCGAAGCTGTCGACGACGGTGGGCATTCATCTGCCTTGCCCAGAGTCACTGCCAAGTGACTGTGAACACTGTCCCCCTCTGCTTTCAGGTCTTCCTCCCTCCGAATCCAGGCTTGGATTCCCACGGACACTTCTTCTGTCGCCGCAAGCAGCAAGTCTTCACTGGCTCCCATTGAAAACGACGCCGCGACCCGACACCAAAGGACACCTATGCACCCGGCTCACCTGGGTGAGGCAACTTCAGCACTACGGTGCTCCTGTGGGTGTGGGCCCTAGAACTACTTACCCTGTAAGTGGCTTGCTTGTAACTACCCTAGAAGTGCCCTAAAACTCTTATTTTCCCCGTGCGATTCTCGCACTGGCTCGTACAGGGTTCGCATCTGTGTTAGACACATCGCGTCCAACTCCCTTGTAACTCTATCAGTATCCGCGTCCTTCGACTCGTACTGAGCCGATCGGTGTGTTTGCCTCGAACACGCCAAGGACCTTTAACACTGAACTCTCAATCGCGTCTGTTCGCATAGACTCGTACAGGACTCGCACCGGTGCCAGGACACCGCGTCCGTCCCCTGTGGGTCTCCTACAACTACCTGGGGTGGTTCTTGGGGGTCCCTCGATTCTAACTGCTCTAGACCTAGGTCTAGCCAAACTAAGATTGTGATATTTGATTGTGCTAAATTATTTTGATAACATTTGATTTGTACATATGTTCCGGACTTCTAATCTCATAAAGAGATTAGTAGAGAGTTGTTTATTAATAAATACATATATATTTGATATATATACCTGTGTGGTGTCTTTTCATTTGGTGATTCAAGAGATTGTGTGGTAAAACAAGCTGCTTTACATTCCTCCAAGACTTAGCCTGAAGGCTGCTCTCCACAGCTACCACTAGGATAGCTTTCTATAAAGGTTGTCTTAAACCTACCAACCATAAGAGTCGAATTGTTCTGGTGCAAGGTGTCCACTTTAATTAGTGAACAGCATATACCAGGCCAACTTCTCACAGGTTCTACCCGTCACCTGCCTATGTGAAGCCACAACTTCTCCGACTCCCTCAGTGACCATTCGCCCAGTACCCGCAGCTGGGCCACTCTGTAGTATGTTAAAAAGTCTGGGAGAGCAAGGCCCCCCTTGAGGCGGGGCCTCGTCAAAAGACGGTGAGAAAGACACGCTCTTTGCCCCTGCCATATGAAGTTGATAACCATAGACTTCAGTTCTGAGAATAATCCCCTTTCAGGCGTAATAGGAAGCCCCTGAAAAAGATAGAGGAGGCGTGGGAGTACGTTCATCTTTACTGTGTTGATTCGGCCTATCCAAGAAATGTAGGCTGCGCTCCATCTCTTGAAGTCAGTTTTTAGCTGCCTAAGCAACGGAGGGAATTTAGCTTTATATAAGTCGCTCAATTTAGGGGTGATTTGCACCCCGAGATAGGTAATTGCCTTACGAGCCCACCGGAAGGAAGACATCTCCGCCACCGTTCTTTGCATCTCTGGGGGCAATGTTAAGTTTAGTACAAAGGCTTTAGAGAGGTTAACCTTGAAGCCCGAAACCCTTTCAAACAGCACTAGCTCCTGGTGTATTTCGGTTAGGGAGGTTACCGGGTTAGTTATTGACAGTAACACATCGTCAGGAAACAACGAAATCTTGTGGTCATCTGTTCCAAACCGAATTCCACTAATCTGCGGGTTAGCTCTCACCGTAGCTGCGAAAGGTTCGATGCTGAGAGCGAAGAGCATTGGGGAGAGAGGGCAGCCCTGTCTGGTACCTCTTGCTAAGTTAAACAAATCAGATGCCACTCCGTTCACTAAAACCCTAGATCTCGGGGCACTAAAGTTAGCCCTCACCATCCCCAGAAAAGACTCGCAGAACCCAAATCGGCGCAGAGAAAGCTGTAAAAAAGCCCAGTCGACCCGGTCAAAGTCCTTCTCTGCGTCGAGCGATAAAAGGGCCGCCGGGATCCGTTTTTTCTGGGCTTTATCTATAAGGTGAAACACCCTGCGAAGGTTGTCGTGAGTCTGGCGCCCTTTGATGAATCCTGATTGGTCGGGGTGAATAAGAGTGGGTAGGATCTTCTCTAGCATAGTGGCCAGGATTTTGGAGTAAAGTTTTGCATCTAGATTCAACAAAGCAATAGGCCTATAGGAGGAGCATTGCTGACGGTCTTTGCCTGCCTTCGGAATTATCGAGATCAGGGCCTCCCCCATGGATGACGACCCCGCGTGGGATGCTGCAATATCGTTGAATAGGATAGTGAGCTGAGGGGCTAGGTAAGCGGCAAAAGTTCGGTAGAACTGCGCGGTAAACCCATCTGGGCCCGGTGCTTTATGCCGCTTGAGTGAGTCGATGGCTGCCTGCACTTCCTCCTGGGATATGGCGCAGCCTAAATCCTCATTGGTTGATGCTGGGACCTGAGGAAGTTCTATGTCATCTAGGTAGTTTGTCTGGTCCGATGCTCGTGAGGGTTCCGCCTGGTATAGTGTGCTATAAAAATCGTGGAACGCTCTAGCTTTCCCCTCCTCACTAGTGTGTGCGAGACCCCATTCCTATCAATAACTTGCTTTACATATTCTTTTACTTGCTTAGCCCTTAGTTGTCTTGCCAAAAGAGAGCCTACCTCATCACCTCCCCCGTACTCTCGAGCCTGGAGCCTCAATATCGTCTTTTCTGCTCTATTATTGTAAATCAAACACAAGGAGATGATGGACGGAGTGCTGAAACTTTTCAAACACTCACCCCCAGTGACAGATCTGGGTTGAATCCATCATCATTCTTTAGCTCACTTTGCCACCCCAGTTCAGACATAGCTATATGCAAATCAGTCTTGACCCTGTGCCTCATGGGAACAGTCCAGACCAAACTGCCAAGCCATGTCTTCCCCGGACCGGAATCAAGCATCCTGGGACCGGTTTCGGGCTAACAGCCCTCATCAGCCAGGCTAGCTTGAATCCAGTGGCAAAGTGAGCAAGGGACCCACGTCTGGGCATACGATGGATTTAGGCCCAGATCTCTGTACTGGGGTGAATGTATGACATTGTTCTGCATTCTGTCCATCAATTCTGTCCATCATCCCGAGTGGGACGGGTATGCCCAGACGTGGGTCCCGTGCTCTCCATGCCACTGGAGTCAAGCTATCCTGGCTGATGAGGGCTGAAAGCCCGAAACCGGTCCTAGGATGCTTGTTTCCAGTCAGGACCTGGCCTGGCAGTTCGGGCTGGACTGTTCCCATTGGGCGCAGGGTCAAGACTGATTTGCATATGGCTGGGTCCAAACTGGTATGGCATGGTGAGCAAAAAAACGATGGATTTAGACCCAGATCTCTGTACTGGGGTGAATGTATGACAATGTTCTGCATTCTGTCCATCAATTGTTCTTTTTGCATTTGTCACCCCGAGTGGGACGGGTATGCCCAGACTGGGTCCTGTGCTCTCCATGCCACTGGAGTCAAGCTATCCTGGCTGATGAGGGTTGCAAGCCCGAAACCGGTCCTAGGATGCTTGTTTCCAGTCCAGGGAGGACCTGGACTGGCAGTTCGGGATGGACTGTTCCCATTGGGCGCAGGGTCAAGACTGATTTGCATATGGCTGGGTCCAAACTGGTATGGCATGATGAGCAAAAAAACGATGGATTTAGGCCCAGATCTCTGTACTGGGGTGAATGTATGACATTGTTCTGCATTCTGTCCATCAATTGTTCTTTTTGCATTTGTCACCCCGAGTGGGACGGGTCTGCCCAGACGTGGGTCCCGTGCTCTCCATGCCACTGGAGTCAAGCTATCCTGGCTGATGAGGGCTGAAAGCCCGAAACCGGTCCTAGGATGCTTGTTTCCAGTCCAGGGAGGACCTGGCCTGGCAGTTCGGGCTGGACTGTTCCCATTGGGCGCAGGGTCAAGACTGATTTGCATATGGCTGGGTCCAAACTGGTATGGCATGGTGAGCAAACAAACGATGGATTTAGGCTCAGATCTCTGTACTGGGGTGAATGTATGACATTGTTCTGCATTCTGTCCATCAATTGTTCTTTTTGCATTTGTCACCCCGAGTGGGACGGGTATGCCCAGACGTGGGTCCCGTGCTCTCCATGCCACTGGAGTCAAGCTATCCTGGCTGATGAGGGCTGAAAGCCTGAAACCGGTCCTAGGATGCTTGTTTCCAGTCCAGGGCGGACCTGGCCTGGCAGTTCGGGCTGGACTGTTCCCATTGGGCGCAGGGTCAAGACTGATTTGCATATGGCTGGGTCCAAACTGGTATGGCAAGCAAAAAAACGATGGATTTAGGCCCAGATCTCTGTACTGGGGTGAATGTATGACATTGTTCTGCATTCTGTCCATCAATTGTTCTTTTTGTATTAGTGTAAATGGCGTTCAATTTCCCTCTGAGGGCTGTGACCCTTCTAAGGGGCGGAGCGGAGGGTGTGGCCTTTTGGGTATCTTCTGCTTTGAGTAATTCTTGTACCAACTCCAACCTTTCCTTCGTCTGGAGTTGCTGTAGGGAGGTGGCTAACTAGATGCAATAACCCCGTATATGCGCATTAAAGGCATCCCAGTTATTTGCTGCGGACGTGTCCGCGGGAAGGTTAATAGGGAAGGAGTCCCTAATAGCTTTACGGATGTCATCTCTGTGTAGTCTATCCCTGCACAGCACCTCTGGGAAATACCATCTGGTCAGTTTAGAACGTGGGGCCAGCCAGTTCAATACACAGGTCACGGAAGCATGGTCTGAGATAGCTATGGGGAGTCAGAGGGACGCATGAATGAGAGATTGACTTATAAAAATGTGGTCTATTCTCGAGAATGACCTATGGGCGTGTGAGAAGAAAGAGTAGTCACGCATGGTGGGGTTAAGGGTCCTCCAGACGTCAAGAAGGCCCAATTGTTGTATGGATGCTTTCAGAGCCTTGCTGAACACACCCCCCCCTCCCCCCCGGCTCTCTGTGGATGTGTAGTGTCAACCTGTGGGTCCCAGATGAGATTGAAATCACCCATGAGGACAATTTCCCCCGATGCAAAACCAGCTAGAGACCGGAGAAAAGCCAATAAAAACTCTCCCTGTCCCATATTAGGCGCATACACTGAGGCTATCATGCAGGCCCTTCCTGAGAGCAAACCTCGTACCATAATAAACCTCCCCTCCTTGTCGCTTTTCAAGGTGAAAGTGGGCTGAGGAATGGAACAGTGCAACTCCATTTTGTTTATTGGGGTTGGCCGCCCTGAATATCAAGGGATATTGTCTAGGCTTCAGACGTTCTTCCTCTCCCCTTTTAAGATGAGTCTCTTGCACAGCCACCACCTGCGGACCCTGATCCCCCAGAAACTTCCAGAAGCGTGGTCTCTTGTTAGGGGAGTTAAGGCATGACATTAATGTAACACACATCTACCTCCTTGTTCCGGGTTAGATCGTAATGGGGTACCCCTTGTCCTCCCCCCCCCCCCGTCCCTCTACATCATGTTTAGGTTGTGGTCCCTGAGAACATGCATCAACATAACCACATAAACGAAAAACAAACTGGTCAAGAGTCTGCAAGGTCCCTTGGGACCGTATCCTCGGAAAGCTGCTGGGGCAAGACCACTCCCGCACCCAGAGCCCCGAGAGAAATCTCTGGAAGATCCTTGTCCCTGGGATTGACAATTCTCATATCCGGCCAGCGAGCGGCATTTGTCGGCAAATTTACACCATTGTCCGATCATAGGAGGCAGAGAATTAAACCACAGGCGAAGTCTTGTCATCGATTCTGCCCCCTTGCTAAGAGGGATCCAAACAGCCCGGGGAAGGTTCTATGTTGTCCTCTGTTTGCTCGGGCATGCAGATGCTACTGTAGTGTGTGTAAAAATAGAAAGGAGCATGGAGACTCATTACAAAGTTTTCTTGTTGGCTTTTCTAGGGGTTTGCCAGGCTCCCCTAGCTCCCCGTCCTGTGGGCCTGTCGGTGGGGCCTTCTTTCGGCGTGGTCTCAGCTTGTGACAAGGGGTTCTCCAGCCCGAGAAGAGCCACCGCCCCCTCCGTGAAGTGCTGTTGCCTATTGTTGAAGGGGAAAGCCAGGCCGAAGGGGTAGGTCCATCTATATCTAATGTGACGCTCCCTCAGGGCTGATGTGACCAGTCGAAATTGTTGGTGTCTCATCAGCGTGGCCTGGGCGACATCCTGGAAGAGTGCGCAAGTCGCACCTTGGAATTTCACCAAGTCGCGGTCTCTGGCTTTCCTGAGCACCATTTCCTTAACCTTGGCGGAGGCAAATTTGGCTAGAATGTCTCTTGGGCGTTGATTTCTCCCCTGCAACGCCGGGCCCACCCTGTGGACGTGGTCCAGTTGTACTTCACATACCCCCCTCGCCTAAGATGCTGGTAAGTAGGCCCACCATGTAAGCTTCCATGTCTGCTCCTTCTTTCTCTTCCTCCAGGCCCCGTACCTGTATGTTCTCTCTTCGGGAGCGATTCTCCAAATCTTCACATTTTAGGAGTGCAAAGTTCAATTGAGCAGTAAGGGATTCCGTCCCCTCCTCTAGTGATTGGTTTCGGTCTTCCAAGTCCTGGCATTTAGCTTCCAGGTCGAGGGGGCGAGCCCCTACCGAGTCCACGTCCACCTGGAGCGCAATAATTTTAGTGCCCATTTCGGATTTAAAGGACTCAAAGGAGGCTCCAATATCTGCCTTTATGTCTTCTCTAAGCTCCCTTTTAAAGTCCCCCAAGGTCGCAAGAAGGTCCTCCCGTGTGAGCTCCATTTTGCTCGTCTCCTGGGCAGTCTCTCCTTCCTGCCCTTCACCTGCCTTGGACGCCCCGAAGTAGCAGGAGACCTTGTTGGCTGAGTGTTTTTGGGTGGCATAGGGGCAGCTCTGCGTCACACCTCGCGGCCCTTCGCTCTAAGGCCACTGGATCGGGGGGGGGAGCAGCTCCGTCGAGAGAAATCAGTGCTGGCTCCAGGCCCAAGGCGCCCCCCCCCCACCTTCAGGTGGGCTGTATGTGTCTGGTGCGCCCACTGAGGTATGGCGTCTCTCCTCCCACGTGGAGCTTGGGCTATGCAGTCGCTTTTCACGCTGTGTTTTGTATGCTCTAGCTTAGAGGACAGCCATCGCCATCTTAGGGTCAGGCAAGGGGCCAGGCATCTCTTTCGGGGGTCACCCCTTCCTCAGCATGCAGCGCGGCACAGTGTAGCCTGGCCGGGAAGTCTACCCCCTTCATTAGCTGTTCCCTGCCCAATGCGCTCATTGCCTGTGGCCCCCGCAGTCCTTCGCGCCCTGGGGGGGCCACCCTCACCTTTTCATGCCGTCTCGGGGGTCACAGTGGTAGGAGCACTCATTCAGGGGCAGGCGCTCAGCTCGTGACCCCCTCCTGGGAGTCAACGCGGTCCGCGCCTCCAAGAAATCCCCTATGGCTGTTAGGCGCTGCTGCCGAGCGCGGCTGCCATTTCGGGTGCTTGTGGGGTCCGTCTAGGCGTCCGTGTCGGTCTCTGCAGTGAGCGTGGGGTCCCCGCTCCGTCCGCCAGGTGTCCGGTGTCCCGGGAAATCTGCCCCGATGCCTGTGCCCATTTCCGATCCGCGGGAGGCGCGAGCTTTCATTGATGGCTTAGTCCGCCCGCCATTTTGATTAGGCGGCCGCGGGTCCGATACATCAAAAAGAAAGGTTGATCCAGCTACTGTTCTCCCGCATCGATTGTCCAGGAAGGATCTCTGTAGGTCGTGTGTCCAGTCCCCGCTCTCCTTTGGCCATCTAGTCGGGGCTGGACATCACTAGACGCATTCTCACCGGGCTCTGTCACGAAGCCGAGCGAAGTCACGTCTTCGCGACCATGATGGTTGGCCACGCCCCCTATTTACTCTTTTTGACTATCATCAGGGGGAGTGGTTGGGAAAGCTTTTAAGTTTACCTTGTTGGATGCTGTTGAGTCCGCACCAAAAGGAATTGTTAAGTTACTGTGTAAGCATCTGTTTGTGGCCTGTAGTGCTGTAGTTTCACATGCTCTGCATACTCCTGCTATTTAGTGTTGGGTCCAGAGTAGTGCAAGCTGTTTTTCTCCTGAGAAGTCTTTTGAGTCACTAGGTCGATTGACGACTCCTCTGTGGTAATGCGCATGGGCATCAACTCCATTGTTAGACTGTTTTCCCACAGGCAGGTGAGAAAGGAGTATAAAGTATGAGTAAGTAATTGAATGACCATGCTAAATGTAGTTAAAACTAGTAAATTTAATGAAGTGCAACAGCCACAGTTGTCCGGGGAGGAGGGTGGGCGCATGTGAATCTACAACACTACATGCCACGAACAGATGTTTACAGGGTAAGTAACATTCCGTTCAATGGCATGTGTGGCTGTAGATACACATGCTCTGCATAGACCATAAAGTAGTCCCTCCTTAGAAGCAGTAGCTAACCTGTGAGTGTTCCAGTGGTTTGAAAAAGGGTACGTAGCAATGCCTATCCTACATTAGATTATTGCCGTGCTAAAACATCCACACAATAATGTTTTGTGAAAGTATGTGGTGTGGAGCATGTAGCTGCCTTACATACGTCAGCTATGGGAATATTTCCTACAAAGGCCATCATTGCTCTTTTTTTGCAAGGAGAGTGTGCTCTGGGAGGAACAAGTAAAGGTCTTTTGGCTTTACTATAGCAAGTTTGAATGCACTTTACTATCCATGGGTATGTCGTATTTGGCTATAGGGTTGCACTTGTGTGGTGGTGAAAAGTTGACTAGAAGTTGCTTAGACTTTCTGTAAGCTTTAGTTCAGTCAATGGAGAACATAAGCGTTCTTTTGACATCTAATGTATGAAGAGCTCTTTTCGCAAAAGTATCAGGTAGAGGTAAAAAAAAAAAAACTGGCAACTTAATGGACTGGTTGAGGTGAGTAGGGGTTCAAATGTGGGACCCATGAGTGTTGTGAATACTGCATTAAGGTTCCATGAAGGTGCAGGTGGAATCCAGGGTGGAATAACGTATTTAAGTCATTTCATAAAGGCTTTAATGACTGGAATTTAGAAGAGAGAGAGGTGTTGTCTATTTTGTAGATCGGCAGCCATAGCAGCAAGATGTAAGCGTGTAGAAGTGGACGCTAAACCAGCCTTTTGTAAGTGAAGTAGATAAAAGATCATGTTTTGTACTGTGGCTGTGAAAGGGTTAATTTGTTTTGAGTGGAAGTAGCAAACAAAATGTTTCCATTTTGCTGCATAACAGTCCCTAGTGGAAGGTCTACATGCTTCCTTAAGAATGTTCATACATTCTGCTGGTAGGCTAAGATAACCAAACTCCATTAACTCAGGAGCCAGATTGGTAGGTTGAGAGTTTTGGGATCTGGGTGTCGGATTTGTCCGTGATTTTGAGTGAGAAGGTCCTGTCGGGGAGCTTTTCGTGTGGATCTACAAAATGTCTAGTATTGCTGTGAACCGAGGCTGGTCAGCCCAGGTGGGAGCTATTAGGATCATTGTTAGAGAAGTCTGCCTGAGCTTCCGAACCAGAAATGGAGGGAGAGGCGGAAAAAAGTAGGCAAATATCCCTGACCAACTTATCCATCCATAGTGCAATGCCCTTGGATAGTAGGTGTGGGAACCTGGAGCCGAAGTTTGGGCATTTTGCGTTTTCTGCCGTGGCAAAAAGGTCTATTTGAGGGAACCCCCACCTTTGGAAGTAGGGTAGGAGGACTTGTGGGAGGAGTTTCCATTTGTGAACTGGTTGTTGCATCCTGCTGAACAGGTCTACAAAGTTGTTGTCTGTTCCCTGAAGGTATTCTATTCTGCTAACAGGTGAATCTGGTAATGAGTTTCAGATGGTCTGAGACGGCTCTGAGAATTGTGGAGACTGTGACCCTCTGTCTTTTTGTAGGTAATACATGGCTGTCATATTGTCCGTCCAGACTAGGACAACCTTGTGAGTCAGGTGAGGTAGGAATGCTTTCAATGCTAGGTGAATAGCTTGAAGCTCTAGGTAGTTGATGTGGAGAGACTGGTGCTTGGCATCCCATAAGCCCTGCACTGTGAGGTCTTGTAGGTGAGCACCCCATTGCGTCTGTGGTGAGAGTGATGTGGGAAACAGAGTCGAGAAAAGGCGGCCCGTCAACAGGTTGGTGATGTTCCACCATTGCAGAGAACGGTGAGTGTAGCGGTCTATCAACAGCCAACTGACTCTGTGACTGACCACTGACGAACTAGACATTCCTGTAAAGAACACATATGTAATCTTGCATGGGGGGGGGGGGGGCGGAGCTTGCCTAAGCCCAAGATGGCCGCTTATCCTGAGAGCTCCGGCTAGCCGCCAAAATATCCGTAATTTATCCTGCATCAGTGTAGCTTTACCTGCCTAATCTACGCCGATTAGTGAATCGGAACGTTTTACCTCTGGAAAGAGCCGACTAGGGGTCGTGGAGACGGCGTGAAACCACGGATATAGTGCATCAGAGCGGAGGCCTGCTCTCGCGCTCTGTACGCCGGAGCTGCGTCGCATGCAAAGCGACCACAAGTATCCAACGCCGGAGGGAACTGAAGGGCGGCCCTGCCTGGTGGACCGGCTGCGGAGGCAGTATTGCGCTCCCGCTCGTGGGGCCACTGCTTCCCCAACGTTTGTTCGAGCGGCGCGAAGGCCACTGAAGAGCCTGACCGGGTGGCCCGCCGACGACTGGAGACTGTAGCAGAGCAGCGGGATCTCCGGCAGTAAATGCGTCACTCGCCGTCAGATGGGGCACAGGGATTGTGCCTGTGGAGCGGCTGGCAGCCTGGTGCACACAAGTAAGCGGACGAGCGGAGCGTAACGCATTGCGCGAGCCGATCGCCCGGCTGGGGCCTCCGCCCTATTACACTTCCAGGCACTGCGAAGGACAGAGGTATGGAGCGCTGACACCGCTCTGGACCTGCACCGAGCAAGCCGATACACCGTGAGGCCCTGGGTGGAACCCCGACGCACCCGAGTGTGGGGGGCGGTGAGTCGATCCCCCCTATGGAAGTGGTGTGGATGCGCTCATCGCCGCTCCCGGAGGGATATAAAGGCCCCGGTGCTGGGGGCAATCGAGGCAAGAAGGTGGGCTGTAGAGCGGACCGTGATCACTGCGCTGCAGCGGGGCTCGCACTGAGGCCTGCGCCAGCCTCCCCCGCCGGACGGTGCGAAAGTGGGTTGAGCAGTGAGAGGCGGCCGCGCTGGGCCTACGGCGACCCCCAAGCTAAAATTACTGGCATCATTGGGTGGACAAGAACAAGCACCGACACAGGTACGGCAAATTGGCAGACCGCGTATGTAATGGTAGACTGGATTGGGCCACTGGAAAGTCCACGGCGTATTGCTCTCTAAGGCTAAAACGCAACTTGCAACTCTATACAAATGCAGCGGGTTGGACTGGGCCCACTTCTGGCGACCAGTTGAACTCTGGTTACTACTATTCTCTGGGGCTAGCTCCATAAAGAAGAGTGCACTGAGTGCACAATTGGGGGACACTAGGCCTAACTGGGCTTATCGAAAGGCTGATCAGAGGTTCGGGCAAGGATTGGCACAGAGCACTCACTCCCAGCCACAGTCAGAACAGACGAACGGAGATATCGGGGATGTGACCTCAGCAAAGTGCTAACTGGGGGTTGAAAGAGTAATACTTGCACAGCAACTTAAAGGCAGTGGTGTTGCGGTCCTGTCTGAGCCCACGTCGGCGGAGAGTGAGCGCAGGCTAACGGTGCAATCATGGGGAAAGTTGATAAAACCCAGACGAAGCTACAATTCGAACAAAGGAAATCCAGACAGCGGGAACACACGCCCGAAGAGAGTGCCAACTCGCAAACAGAAATGCCGGATCCAGTGGAGGGAGACATTCGTACAGCTCTGGCTGTTATACAAAAGAGCTTGTCCACCATTGATAGCAAAATAGACTCCCTGTCATATCGTATGGATAGAATGAAGGAGCGCTTGGACAAACAGGCGGAGCGCATAGACATGACGGAGCGCAGATTCACGGAAGTGGAAGAGGCCTAGACCGAAACAGACACCATACAAAACCAAATGGGGACGGCGCTCCAGTCTCTCCAAGATAAGGCGGAGGACCTAGAAGCCAGGTCCCGAAGAAGCAATCTCCGCATTACGGGCCTTCCGGAATCCACAAGTGTTGGTAACATGGAACTCTTTGTAGAGAAGCTACTAAAGACGCTGTTGGGTAACGAAACGTTCTCCTCAATGTTCGTGGTGGAGCGAGCCCACCGCTCGTTGGGCCCGAAACTCCTCCTGGTGCTCCCCCGAGACCTATCATTGCAAAATTGCTGAATTACCGTGATAGGGACGCGGCTTTGAAGGCTGCGCGGGAAAAATAAACGCTACAATACGAAGGATCCACAATTTCGCTTTACCCGGACTTTACGCTTCGAGTACAGGAAGCACGCAGGCAATTTGCGCCACTAAAAAGACAATTGAGAGAACAGAACTTGGACTACGCCATGTTGTACCCGGCGCGTCTCCGAGTGAACAGACAGGGACGATGTCGGATATTCACGGACCCTAAACTGCTACAGAAGGCCCTGAAGGAGTGGTCAAGAGACAAACCAAGCAAGTGAGCTCCCTAGCGAAGAGGGAGCGACAGGGGGAAATCTGGATGAGCAGGACTAGATGCTGGGACGCTCGATTTGAGAGATAAGTTCTTATGTTTGCAGGATAGATTGGAATAAACAATGAGTAATAATTGCACACCTGGGGCAGCTGAGCGCTAAGGAAGGTATCGTTTAATGTTGCAACCAGACAGCCAGTCCAGTTGGGACGGTAGCACCAGGCTGGTAAGAGGGCCTCCAAACTTAGATTGGTATCCTATGACAGGCAGATAAGACAAAGTAAATACTGTTATGTAGTGAAACTTATGCAATTGATGTGCTAGGCGGCGGGGAGTTCGTAGTTTACAACTTACCACAGCCTAGTTAAGGCATGGCAACGGCAACATCCGCCCACGAGTGAGAACCACTAACAAAGTTCAATCAAAGTTGTGTTTGCAGTATGTAACACCAGTTGTGATTGTTTTCATGGAATATCGGGGTTGTATTGGGGGATTTCGCCTATGCACAGTTGGGGTATGCTTGGCGTGGGAGGGGGAGAGGGGGTGGCAGAGTCAACAATTGTTTATGAACGTAATGATATACTTACTGAACTGTTCGAGCATAGATTATTTAGCAAGCACATTCACGGTTAGCACGATGGCTCCTATCGACATATATGGCACAGGCACGCTCTAGTAGGATTAAGGTTTTAACCTGGAATGTGCGCGGCCTCAACGACTATAGAAAATTGAGGAAAGTTATGGCTTATTCGGCGAGGCACGATATAACTATTGCAGGAATCTCACTTACCCCTGACTAGCAAAATGCTTCGTTGTAGAGGACTACTGGGAAATACGCATGCGGCGGGGTTTACCTCGCACGCCAGCGGGGTGATCACTTGGGTGAATCCGAAGTCTGACTTCAAACTGGAACCACTCGACACTGACCCGGAGGGTAGATACGCTATTTCAAGATGCAGGGGGAAGGGTTTTAACATGACTATAGTTAATATTTATGGCCTTAACTTTGATAATCCTAAATTTTTCACATTGTTGCTGGATAAAATTCGAAATGCTGGAGGGAGTTATCAGCTTTGGGGAGGCGACTTTAATTGTGTGCTGGACCCTAGCAGGGACAGGTCTGAAGACCCGGAACGGCGCACCTCCGCGGCAGCGCGCACTGTGGGAGATATTATGACTCAATTGGACCTTTGTGACGTTTGGCGCCGTCGCGCCCCAGAGAAGGGTGGGTACACACACTACTCCGCTTATCACGATCTACACACTAGAATTGACTACTGGCTAGCTTCAGGGTCTATGTATGATCAGGAGATTAGGTGGTTTTTTTTTAGTTAAGACAGGAAAGTGGCGCTCAGGCTATTGCGTGTACTAACTATAGGCTTATATGCATGCGGTGCCTCCAGGTCAGGGGAATAACCCGATAACCCCTGGGAAATGTGTGAATCGCAGGATCCACACTGTAAAATGAGTACTGTCCTGGGCACACGCGGTGATGGTATTAACAATATATCAATCTGTTACGAAATGTTATATGAATGCAGAGGTCGGCATCAGTATTGGAACAAAAAAAGTTTATTTATATCTCAACACCAACTATGTTGAATACAAAAAAGGCCAGCCGACACGTGTTTCATCACTGGGAGAAATCCCGTGACTCATCAGGGCTAGAAAGCGAATGTATCAGAGGAGTGTTGACCCCGAGGACCGGTGATAATTCCAACCCGGTATGGGGTGAGCTGTAGGCTGGAGCAACAAGGCTGGTAGGCGCTGGAAGTGGCGCCACGAATGTTACTGCGATGGTATGAGACCGCGGGCTGAAAGGCAGCCGATGGCGGACATGAGGTAATGCCTGGGTTTGGATTGCCACAGCACTAAAGGGGTAGAATCCTGAAAAGGCAGGTTGAGGCTGTCCAGTGTCCGGCGTGGTGAAAGTGTAGACCGTCAGTCAGGCGGAGTGCAGAACCTAGCTAACCCGGGTGCGGGAAAACAAGGGTAAATTTAAATTGGCGGGATATCGCAGAACTCTGGAGTCCGGTGCGGAGAAGGACGTCAGGACACTGGAGCCAAGTTGTGAGGAACTGAAGGTGACTTTAATTGTGTGCTGGACCCTAGCAGGGACAGGTCTGAAGACCCGGAACGGCGCACCTCCGCGGCAGCGCGCACTGTGGGAGATATTATGACTCAATTGGACCTTTGTGACGTTTGGCGCCGTCGCGCCCCAGAGAAGGGTGGGTACACACACTACTCCGCTTATCACGATCTACACACTAGAATTGACTACTGGCTAGCTTCAGGGTCTATGTATAATCAGGTCCGCGACTGCATGGTGCTCCCTCGCACGCTTTCGGACCACTCCCCGGTTCTGTTGGCAATAGATAGCGTGCAAAAACACATTCCACCTTTCACCTGGCGTTTTCCCCCATACTCCTTACTGGACACTGTTTTTAAATCAGAAATAGCCGAGGCCATAGATACCTTCTTTGAATGCAACATAGGGTCGGTAGACTCTTTTGCGATAGTGTGGGAGGCATTCAAGGTTCACATCCGTGGGATAGCCATGGCTAAACACTCGGGAGTGCTTCGTGCTGTCCGTAAGCGTCTCTCAGACTTGGAGAACTCCCTAAAGTCTCTGGAACTCAGGCTCCTAACGGGTTCAGATACCAGTGTTGGTGAGGAATTCCAATCTTTGCTGCAAGAATACCACGAAGTTGCAGATGCAGAAATTAAGCATCTAGGGAAGTATGCGACAGCCCGCACGTATGGGGAAGGCGAGCGACCAGGCGCGGTCTTGGCATCGCTTCTGAAGAAGCGTAGGGAGACAACGGGAGTCACCGAGATAAGCAGTGCTGAGGGGGAGACTTTAACTGAGGAGACGGCTATTGCCGACAGATTTCGGCAATATTACTCTACCCTATACGGCTCACAGAGCACAGCCACTGACGAAGAAGTCCTCGACTATTTGACGTACATCAAGCTACCCTGGCTGACAAATGAACACCGCGAATACCTCATGCGCCCATTGGAGGCAGAGGAAATATCCTCAGCCCTGGCGGGGATGAAATCAGGCAGTGCGCCAGGCGTTGATGGACTCACAGTCACATTTTATAAGGAATTCAAAGATCTACTTATCCCACATTTAGCCACGTTGTTTGAGGAGATGTGTGGCAATGGCATCATGCCTCCCTCGATGAGAGAGGCACTAATAGTTGCTATCTTGAAGCCAGATAAGCCCCCACTTGAGTGCTCATCGTATCGACCGCTGTCGCTACTGAATGTAGACACTAAGATATATGCCAAGATCTTAGCGACCCGTCTGGCTCCGCTGATCCCATATTTAGTGGCACCAGAGCAAGTTGGTTTTGTCCCTAGTAGAAACTAGACATACAATTTGAGGACAGTGTTCGGGGCGATCCAACATACAAGGCTGGACGTCCAGGCAGTGGCTGTGTTTCTGGACATGGAAAAGGCGTTCGATTCCGTAGAATGGACGTTCATGAGGCATGTCCTGACGAGAATGGGGCTGGGTGGTGTCTTCCTACAGATGATTGGCGTTTTATATAACGCCCCCACTGCCAGGATCAAAATCGGCAACTTAGTTACAGCCCCAAACCATATTACTAGGGGTACACGTCAGGGATGCCCATTATCCCCCATGCTCTATGCCCTGGTGGCGGAGCCATTGGCCTGCGCTCTTCGCGAATATCATAGACACAGAGGCATACGCTTCCCGAGGTACGAACTGATCATTTCCACATATGCGGATGACACGCTGCTTTATGTAAGGGACCCTGACCACAACTTATCACCAACGCTGAGAGAAGTTGTTAAATTTGGAACGATGTCAGGTTTAAAGGTTAATTGGACAAAATCAATAATTTTCCCACTTACACCTGCTACATTGCCCTTCACACCTGACTATCCACTGAAGTGGACAACGGAGCCAGTGCGCTATTTAGGGGTTAAGATTCACACTGACTCGGAGGTGGTGTTTCGAGAAAATTATGGGGTTGCAATTAGCAAGTTGGAAGATGAGGTAGACCGGTGGATTCGGCTGCCGCTGTCGTTAGTAGGCAGAGTTTCAATCATGAAGATGGTAATACTCCCCCGCTTTTTATTTACCAATATCCCTATGGTCCTTCCTAGCTCTTTCTTTCGATTGCTCACTTCACTACTACTCAAACTAGCCTGGGCCGGAAAGCATGCGAGGGTCAGTTGGGACATTCTCACGCTTCCTTACCGAATGGGCGGATTGGGCGCCCCGGACCTTGATTTATACTACAGGGCAGCACAAAGTGCTCATGCTCATTATTGGATACATGGCCCGATGGACACCCCTCATATCCAGATAGAGGGTGTAGTAGCTGCACCGCTCCCCCTGCCGGCTATGTTGTTTAACACGCCTGATCGCAGAACTGGGATTATGGACTCTATTAATGCAACTACACACGCCTGGCACCACCTTCTGAAATCGCAGGCTGGAGCTATTTTATACTCCCCGTTGACCCCATTGGAATGGTGTCTTTGGTTACCTCCATGTAGAGATAAGGGAGTGAACCGGGCGCTCAGCTCCATAAATATTTTAACGATAGGGGACATGTTCACAGGGGGTGGGGCTAAGAAATGGGAAGATGTTGGAGCGGGCGACCGAAATGACACGATGCTGAACAGATTCCAATTTCACAGAGCTCGACACGCGTTGACGGAGATTTTGGGCAGTGACCTGGCCGAGCCCCCTGAACTGACTCCACTCACTTATATAATAAAATCTGACTCCCCATCCAGGGTCGTATCAACTATTTATAAACTGTCCCAGGGATATCGTGCGAATCATTACACAAAGGCTAGACTAGCTTGGCAGGTTGATCTGGGTAGAGATCTAGACGATAATACCTGCAGATATTGCTGCGAGAGCACGAAACCTAGCTCCCTTAATGGCAGGCACAGATTGATTCATTTAAAATTTTTAAATAGGGTCTATTATACACCAGAGAGGCTATGTAGATATGGGCTCAGGGATTCGGCGGCTTGTGAGCGCTGTGAAGACATGGCGGATTTTATTCACCTGGCCTGGACATGCCCGGGTATTGCCAGTTTCTGGGTGTTGGTCTTCAACACGCTGGGAGATATTATAGATACGACACTCGCACCTGATCCCACATTGGCTTTACTAGGTTACTCCAAACATTTACCAAAAGCAGTTAGGCGACTGGTAGATATGGGCCTGCTGCTAGCCAGGCGAAGGGTTGCGATCTGCTGGTCCCGGGGCCCGACACCTACTATTGCTAGCTGGTCAAGGGACATGATGTACTGTAGTACACAAACTACAAACTACAAACTACAGCGAGCTTCTTCCCCCACGTAGCCGGCAAAAAAATTTGGGGGCACTGTATCAGACATACCTGAGAACTAAAAATAGTGAGAAAGATGGCGAACACACCCCTGCGCATGAGACAAAGGGCAAGGAGTAATTGAGAAATTAAGTACGTAGGGTACTATTAGGAAGTACATTGAGGTCAGACACCCCATACGTAGGTCTGGGTTGCGGCTGCGCACAGAGGTGGTGAAATGGGAGTCTATACGGGGCAACGCGTGAAAGTATGGACTAATCATGTAGATAATACGGTTGTGAATGTACTGATGTAGCGCTGGAGGGCAAACACCACAGGGTATCAGACTATATGATATAATGTGATGATCTATTTGATGCCACTCTTGCTATACTGTAATATCAATGTACTGAATTGAATGTCTCTGTGTTATCAAAAAAGTTAATAAAGGTTTTTAAAAAAAATTTTTTTTTAATCTTGCATGGGGAACTATGGCAATGGAGGGATCATCATCTTCTCTAACAGACGCATGACCATCCGTAATGTGAGGTGTTGGTTTGTTTAAAACTGGGGCAATATTGCCTGAAAGTTTTGAATTCTTGCGGGATTGGGGTCCTATTTGTGTGTTTAGGATTGCCCCTAAGTATGGTTGAAATTGTAATGGTTGAAGGTGGGACTTGGGAATGTTGATAGAAAACCCTAAACTTTAGAGAAGATCTATTGTCCTCCAAGTGCGTTGCTGGCACTGATGATGAGTACTGGCTTCGATAAGCCAGTTGTCCAGGTAAGGGAATACATGGATATTTTGTCTGTGTAGGTGAGCGGCTACGACTGCTAGACAGTTGGTGAATACTCGGGATGTGGTGGTTACCCCGAATGGGATAACTTTGAATTGGTAAAGGTTGCCTGCTATGACAAACCTAAAGTATTTGCAATGAGCTGGGTGTATTAGTATGTGGAAATTGGCGTCCTTTAAGTCTAGTGTTGCCATAAAGTCGCCCTTTTGCAGAAGTGGAATGATGTTCTGTAAGGTGAACATGTGGAAGTGCTCTGACAGGATGCATTTGTTTAAAAGCTTGAGATAAAAGATTGGCATTAATGAGCCGTCGTTTTTGGGGATTAAGAAGTATAGAAAGTATACCCCTGAGCACCGATGTTGAAGAGGAACTGGTTATATAGCTCCTATGAGGAGCAGGGCTTGAACTTCTTGCTTTAGTAATGTTAGATGTTCTTGTGTTAACCTGTGAGTACGAGGGGCAATGTTTTGGACGGGGTGGTAATGAGCTCCAGACAATGACCATGTTGGATAATGGCTAATACCCATTTCTCTGTGGTGATGGAATGCCAGGGTGGAACAAAATGCTGCAGTCTTACCCCAACAGGTGTGCTATGATCGGGGGGTAGAATAGGGTAGTCCCTGCTTGGCAGAGGGTGTGGCTCCGCTGGGGGAAGGCACCTTTACCTCTACCCTTGGTGTTATAGCCTCTAAATGAGCCACGGCAGTAGCTCTTGGTCTAGGAGCCCTGGGAATGCTTTTGCTGCAAAGTGGAAGTGTCTAAAGAGGTAGACTTGTAGACCCCAAAGTAGGTTGGGCAACAAAAATTCCCCGGGGGAGCAGGTATTTGTAACGCTTCCATGGCCTTAGCAGTCTATCTTTTTTAATCTTCTCTAAAGTAGAGTCTACCTGGGTACCAATAAATGCTCTATGTCAAAAGGCATGTTAAAGACAGCCTGTTGAATTTCAGGTTTGAACCCGGAAATCCTGAGCCAGGTGTGACGTCTCAGGAGAATACTGATGTTTATTACCCTCGCAGCAGTGTCTGCCATATCTAGCACACACATTATGAAGGTGTTAGTGATGGTTTGTCCTTCTGCTACCAATTGCTGACGACGTTTTTTTATGCTCCTCTGCGAGATACTGAAGTAACTCCTCCCTCTCGTCCCAGTGGGCTCGATCGTACCGCACCAAGAGGGCCAGGGAATTGGCAATACGCCAGTGGTTAGCACCCTTTGCCCTGCAGCGTCTATATGCTTGCGCTCCTTATCTGGAGGCGGTGCATCTCCAGTGGCTTGGGAGTAGGCTCTTTTGCGTGCTGTGGTGGCAACTAAAGAGTCTAGTGGCAGGTGACCTCTGATGAAGATAGAGTCAGATGGTGCAGGCTTATATTTTTTGTCCACTCGGTGTTATTTTCTTTTGTAAACAAATTTTTATTAGCATTTATAATAAGCAGAGTTGGGCAAAAAACTCTCCTCCGCCAGCTGAGTTTGAGGAGTTTAGTTCTGAAAAACTCTGCGATGAGACACGGAGCGGAGTTTTTTTCTCTCGAGCGGCTCGCCAGCGTTAAGTTGGCGAGCACGCGTAAGAAAAAATCGCGCACTAGACCGCCGCCCGGCAAGAATTCTCTAAACGGGCGGTCGCAGCAGGTCACGACTGCACGTGTTGAGAAATCAGCCGCTCGCTTAGAATGTCTACTCGAGTGGCAGAAAGCAGCAGGAACCTCAGGCGCAATGTGTAGTGCTGCACGTGCTGATTTTACAGCACAGGACAAACTCCAGGTGCTAAAAATAAGTGCGAGCAGGGTGACTTAACAGACTCTGCCGCTGGCGGATCACCGAGGAGCACAGCAGAGTTTTTCCGGCACTTTGCGGAGTAAAACTCCGCAACTCCACCCAGTCCTAATAACACGACATGCATAACAATATTAAACAACTTACTCCCACTACCACCACCCTCCCTTAAGTCCAGTCCCCACTATTATAGTATGTATACAACACATTTAGTAAATTACATTTTTACCCATTTTCTTCCCCAGAATCATCACTCTTTAAGGGAATCTAATAAATGTTTAAGGGAATCTAATAAATGATCCCATACACAAACTTTTTCAATTGATCCTCTTCCTTTCCTCATTTCACTATACAATACTACTGCACTTACATAACCTGCCCAATGAACCAACTCCATTTTCCTAACCTAGGGGCTCTGGGCGCATTCCAGTTCATAGTTATTTCACGTCTTGCAAGTACCAAAGCTAAATCAATAAATCCTGTAGTATTTTTATACTTTGTAGGTCTTGGAAATCCACCCAGCAGACAGACCATAGGAGTACACTCAATTGATCTTTGTTGCCTCATTTATACAGAATATTACTTCTCTCCAGTATTCCACTAATAATGAGCATGACCATACCATGTGGAACATTTCTGTACCCTGTTTACCACATCTCAGACATGCCACATTTTTCTGATAAATTCGAGCTATTTTTCCCGGAGTTAGATACGCTCTATGCAAGTAGAAAAAAATGCATCATTTTAAATTTCACATTTGTTGATACAATGTATGAATTTCTAGGAATTTTAGACCATTCCAACTCTGACCCTAGACGTAACAGGATCTTTAAAAATTTCTTCAGCATGTCGCAGCATACCCTTTACCAGGGGCAGATATTGTGTGGCCCTGTGTGTGTGGTAGAAAGTGTGTCAAAAAAGAAAGGGATCCTCCAATGGCTTCCGGTGTAACTTCACATTGCGGAAGGCTGCTGCTCTTGCTAGGACATCCTGATAAGAGGTTGCGTCTTTACTGGGGGGGGGGATCAAGTGGGGTAAAGGTGTGCGTTAGACCTGGCTTTTTCAGCTGGTGTATCCCCAGAACCTTTGCTTTTTGGCCTCCTGTTTTGGTTGGTTTTATGACTCTGGGCACTTTACCACTGCTGGTCAGTGCTAAAGTGCATATGCTCTCTGTGGAAATTGTTGTCATGGATTAGTGTTTCCATAATTGGCTTATTTGGTTTACTGTTAAGACCCTAGTACAGTGTATTGTGTGTGCCCTGGGCCTGTAAATCAAATGCTGCTAGTGGGCTTGCAGCACTGATTGTGCCCCCCCCCCCTTTCAAGCAGCCTTGCAAAAGGGTCTCAGGCGTGCCATTGCAGTGTGTGTGCAGTCTAGTACTGCCATGTCGACCTGGCAAGTACACCCACTTGCCTCACCCTAACTTTTCCTTTTCTTATATGTGAGTCACCCCTAAGGTAGGCTAAAGGTACCCCTGTGGGCAGGGTGCAGAGTATGTGAAAGGTAGGACATGCCCTGATGTGTGTGGCATGCCCCGATAGTGAAATACTGCCAATTTCATTTTTCACTATTGAAAGGCTATCTGTCCCATAGGATAGAATGGGGATTTTACTTATAACATCTTATAAGTATAACTACCCCTGGGAACAAGATAGGAAAGTGGAGTTTGGTATGCATGAACTCTGAATATAAAGATGCATCTTTTAGTAAGGATTATCTTTTTATTCTGGGTTTGAAAATACCACTTTTAGAAAGTGGGCATTTTCTTGCTTAGCCATCCAGTGTGCCTCTGCTAGGTTTGTGTATTGACTGTCTAGCTTTGGAGTGACAGGAGCTGGGGATGTGCATTCTGTTCAGACAGCCACTTTGGGGGGGGGGGGAGGTGTGTCCTGCCTTTCCAGGGTGAGTCAGGGCTGGGCTGAATAGAGGGGGGAGGAGATTTCTCTCTCACCTGAATGCACCTGGTCTGCCTTGGACAATGCTGTCTCCACCTCCTGTCGGGCAGTTGCACCAGAGAGGACGGAACTGGTTTTGGCTGGGCAAAGAGCTTCTCTGCCACCAGAAAACAAAGGGATTTGTGCTATAAAAAGTGGGGCCCAGACTTTTAGATCACTTCTGTGATTCAAGAGGAACCTTTGCCAAGGAGAAGAGCTGGAGAAACTGAAGGAGAAGTACTGCCCTTAGCTATGTGCTGTCTGGGGTTAGCCTGCAATGGCTGTTTCTGCCGAGGAAAGTACAAGGACTGTGCTGTGCTGTATCCACCTGCTTGAGGAAGCTCTCCAAGGGCTTGAAGCAGTGGTGGCTGTCGACATTTGAAAGTGGTGGGGCGTAAACTATGTCGCAGTGCACCGTGGCGAGCGCAGCGAGCGAGCCCGAACCTCATAAGGGGAGTTCTGGGGGGTTCTCCCCCCTGAGAAAATTTTGAAAAGAAAGTGGATAAATGGTGCATTTTCAAGCAAATTTGGGAAGCAAGAAGGTTAATAGAGCAATTGTGAAAGTGCAATTATTACATTAATAAAGGGATGTCATATAACAACATGTAGATAGAAAAGTTTCTGAAGCTAGGCCCTGCCAGTGCCACGCACCTCTGAGCAATTTACACGGTGTGTTGCCCTCCTCGAAGCCTTCTGTGACAGTGTGCACTGCCCTACTGTGCCTCCTGTATCATTATCGAGGCCATAGCCGTGCTGCTTTTAGCCGCAAATCCAGCAGCTAACATGCCTGGAGATTGAAAAAATCTCTTTGTATGTGGTAATACCAAACCCACACACTGTCAGTCAAGCAAATAAAAGTGGCCCGCATTATAGTATTAGAGTTGTCAATATGATCTGCAATGCTTTTTCTTTACAGTTTAGGCACAGTGGCCTGTTGGGAAATTTGGAATGCTCCCGGCAGGCCGATGGGCGTAGCAGGGCTGGGACAGAGTCAGTCACGTTGTTCTTTACCAAAATCATTCCCTCACTCGTTGAGTCTGGATGGAGAATAATAATGTAAACAGCATGATTTATCAAACTATCACCACAGACTTGCCTGCCCAATGTTTATACGTTGTTCATTTCTACACACCAGCACATATCTGCAAGCATTTCCTTTTAAGGCTGTACGTTTCAAAGTTGCCTCCGACAGTGGGCATAATTATACCAAGACAGCCTCTGCTGTAAATGGCGGCCATCTTCCCTGCAGGGGCATTGCAGTGTTTACAGGTGTGAAGCCCCTGGATAAATGACTGCGGGGAGGGGGGGTGGCTTCCAGGTGTGAAGATGTTTTTGGTGTACATATTTTACTCCACAGTAGTTGGGTGTCCCTTTACACCACCCGTCCTTTGTTAATTTCAAGTCAACGTGGCTGTTTGTTAGTCCTCACGCAGAATCAATACCCTGCTCATTGCTCACACGACTGCAAGGCAGCTCAGTGGCTAGAGCTGCAGCCGCCTGCATGCAGCCTGCAGCTTCCAATCACAGCAGGGCCGACTCAACCCTTTGACAGTCCGGGGCGGATAAATCAAGCACCACTGCACTAGGATGTTAATGGCATGCAATACTGAAACACAAAGACGATTCCATTTGCGGGGGGTATTTAATATAAAAGGCCAATGGAATTATTAACATACAATGTGCTGCGTTCTCATGAAGCAGTCATTGAACCCCCCCACCCTCCCCTCACGATGCCACCTCACAGGGCAACAGCACCACCAACTGACATTGCAGGCCACCACATGCTCACTCACGGAGAAAAATAGAGATTCAGTGATGGTTTGGAACACACAACGCTTTGAAACAAAACAGATTTGCGGAACCGGGAACAAGTTCTACAGATTGAGGTGGTGTTTACGTTGAACTCACCCGGTGAAATTAGGGTTTATAATTAACGTGGACTTGCAGCGTGCAAGATTTGACATGATCTGCAGAGAGCAATTAGCCTGACTCACTCCCTGAGATAGGAGGCACAGTATCACTGGTGACAGTGTAAACAACAGCGTTGAGCTGCGCACTTGGACAGGGCTGCAGAGGCGCACGCCCTCGGGCGGATGGCCGGCCTGCGTAGACTGCTTCCTCAACACTAATGATTCGAAAATATCTGGATTATTGGGGTAACGTTCAAGAAGACGGCGTGAAGTCCGCTAGACGGGGGCATGTCTGAGTTTCACGCAATACAAACAAGCATTTGCAATGCAATAGGTCTCGCATTTATGCGAGTTTGAGCTATTGACATTGCAACTAACAATGCCTTTTATTTTTGTTTTCGTTTTAAAAACATAAATAAAAGGCATTGTCATTTACAATGCCATTAGCTTAAACTCGGGTAACTGCGAGACCTATTGCATTGCAAATGCTTGTTTTTGGTAGGCACGGGGAGATTAAGTGATTTGCCCAGAATCACAGGATGTTGTGCGTCCCTGCCGAGACTCGAACCTGGTACCCCAGCTCCGAGGTCGACCGCCCTAGCCGTTAGGCCAACTCCTCCCCTCATTTGTTTTTACGAAAGTAACATCTTCGCGCTTATTTCATTTGACTCTGCTGATATCATATGAGACACACAGTCTTCTGAGTTTAAACTTTTACCAGCATCCCTTAAATCTTTTTTTGAACTGGGCTGTTCTCTAAGCACGCATCTTGCATGATGTCAGCTAGATGCCTCTGTAAATTAAACGCTCGCTGCAGATATCTGCGGGTCAGGAGAGTGAATCCCAGCATAGCAGACTCATCTTTCTCACGTCGGTAAATTCGACGTCAATAAATGAAGTAACAGTAGCCTCTATTACAGCGCTTAGACACAACTAAAGTGATGAATAAGGTGCTACATAAAAAGTTATTTTCCTTAAGAAGTACAGCACCTCTCTTTCCCAAGATGCAAAATGTTCCTTCTTTCCTTAAATTCCCACCTAGTTCTTGCATAGTCTCAGGTGCTTGAAACCAGTCGAATGTATATTAACCTGATCTGTATATACATAGCGTTTCATACTGCAGTTCTGTTGTTTCTAGGCGCTTTAACCCATAGTGGTTACTGTCAGCCGGTGTAATACTACTCATCCTACAGAATACACAGGGAGGGAACGCTGAGCCAGCCAGCGTTGCCAAGATGTACACCCACGTCGTGCAGATCACAGCAAATGTCAGTGGCGAGCATTGGGCAGGGCTATCTAACCACCCCTGCGTAACCAATTTAGAGATCAACGCCTAAGGTGACCTCGTGGCTGTGCCACCAAACACCTACCTCCCCGCCGTTTTTGTCTGCAGATATGCTGCTTTTTCGGGACGCACACGGGTGGTATCTGTGGGCTGCTTCCTATGTCATTAACAGGTTAGAACGAAACACCTACCCAACCCTTCAGGTTGCGATGACCTTTCTCCGGTCAGTACTCATGAGGCCAGTTACCCCACCCCCGCTACACTATCTACTCTCAATATTAAACAAGCAGAACAAGCACGGAATCAAGCACGGAAACAAGCACGGAATCGAAACCAGCCAAGCGGAAGGTGTGGATGGCTGCAGCAAGCATTTGGCGATGAGCAGAAATGTCTCAGCAGCCAAGCGGAAGGGGTGGATGACTGCAGCTAGCATTTGGGGATGAGCAGAAATGTCTCAGCAGGCAAGCGGAAGGGGTGGATGACTGCAGCTAGCATTTGGGGAAGAGCAGAAATGTCTCAGCAGCCAAGCGGAAGGGGTGGATGACTGCAGCTAGCATTTGGGGATGAGCAGAAAGGTCTCATTCACTGGGGTGACACTCTTAGTCAAGGCTGAGAAAAGGAGTAGAAGTAAACCTGGAGACCACTTCGGAGTCTTTGAGCAAACAGGGAATGTAGGAGTTTGGGGACTCGTGTATGACTAGGAAGTGCAAAAACCTGCAGGGCGAACACGAACTTTAGAAACCTCATTGCCCACAGCATCACAGTCCCCATACTGTGTTTAATGCACTTCGACTGCTGCCCACATGTAAATTCCGCCAATATGATGGACGTTTTGCGTCTGGAAATCTATTCGGTGTGGCTGCACCTTTAAATGTTCGTGGACAATGAAACTTGCAAGTTTACAGATTGTCGCCAAACAATTTCCTACCAGGAAATCGCTCCCAAATGTAATCCTGTCAACAGTAATTTAGGGTGGAAATAGGGAGGTGCTACTACCCCAAAAACTGATGGAGGTGTACGGCAAAGGGGATTTCTATGAGAAATATTTTCTTCATTAAGAAACAGAAATAATACGCACGTTTATTTTATATTTACGCAGAACTTGTTCCACATGTGAATCCGAGACTTTTACAGGATCCATAGAGCAAGCCAGATATTTGCCCCTGGTCCAGACATAAGTGTGAACCCATAGGATGAAAAGTACAGTTTTTCGTCTGGAACTTTGTGGATTGAACCATGAGTGAGGAGACCACCAGTTATGGCGACCTCCCCCATCCCACCCCTCCCCCACCCCAGAGCCACCGCAGAGTTTACCTTGGATCGGTAGCATCTTCATTCCCCCACTCGGGGTGAGGTTAAAAACGAGAAGTACTGACCCTAAAGTCCTTCCTGGCAATCACTGCACTATATTTGTAAAATGAAATAAAGAGTGTAAGGAAACGCAGGGAAGGTGCTGGGCTATTACAGGCAGTAATTCAAAGGCGCCGAGCGCTTCTCAGCCTCGTTTTTCACGAGCCATAATTCATTCTCCCCGCCATCATAATGAAGGGAAAAAAGTGTTTATTTTTGTGTCCGATGCTTTCTTGTCATGAATCAGTGTCATATTAATGTGCAACAGACTAGGGTGGAAGTGCGCTTTTATGGTCATGAGCTGCGAATGGCGGCATTACCTCTAAGTGCCGGATGTGGCAGAGGTCACCCTTCGATCCGGGGTCACGATGACGGAAATTACATTATTTGCGGACACCTCCCCCCAACCCCAGTCCAGATTATGCGGTAAAGCTGGATTTGCCGATAAACAACATTCAACAGACCTAGCCCATCTGAGCTGGCATTCCCAGCGCCCGCGAGAAATTGTCAGAAGACAGCAATGCAACACTTCTACACACTTCCGACATTTCCCTACAACGCATTACCTGTGAGATATAAACTAAGAATTTTGGAATGCTCGTCAGTGATGACAAATGAGCAGATATCGCTCAGTGTCAGCATATGCCACGGTGTTACATCTTACTAAGCACGACCTTCAACCGCGGCCAGCACTTTCTGTTCCCCCCTACAGTCGCCGTCAGCACTCACTCACTGCAGCAGCAGAACCCAAGCAGGGCCTCATTCCGTCTCAGAACAAGCACGGAATCGAAACCTGTGGTGCGCGCGCACCACAGACGAGCGGAGGGGGGGGGGCGAGGGAGCCTGCAGTCTGTGCCACGCGCTGATGCGCGTCCTAGACACGGACGGGAATGGGCGGAGCAAAGGCGGGACATGCGCCCGCCTTTGCCCAATTGCGTGCCGTTTTTTTTTTTTAAAAGCACTCTACAGCCAATGTGGGCTTCCGAAAGCAAAACCACACGCACGAGCGTGTGGTTAGCTTTCTGAAGCCCATACAAGAGGTCTCGCGCTGCGCGAGTAGGCGCGAGACCTAAAAAGCGCATAAGGAAATTTAACTCTGAAATAACACCATTATGACAAATTTTGTTTTTTTTTACCTGCTTACAAGCCATGTCTATGACGCGGTTCGGAGAGTGGGGAGGAAAAACAATGTTGAATTGATTTTAATCACACTTTATGTTCTTGTTCTCACCCAGGTGTCTGCACTGATTAAAGTTGAGAGTAGCCAGTTGAGCACTTTATTCTTCACTTTTTAAGCAGCACCTCACCTTTGACTACCTGCGAGAAACTGTAAGACACACTAGCCCACATGGGCAGAACTCGCATTTAAAATTTGGAGATCATTTGCATGGGTAGCTTGGACTGCATTTGAGCTGGCGCAGGCACCAAACACATTGTGCAACTCAGGGCCACTGTCACTGGCACTTATGCTCACTTGGGCTGGATTGTGAGAGTTTTCTTGCTCAATCTGCAGAAATTGAGTTACGCATGTGCCCATCATTGAAATCCTCCTCAATGCATGTATATATACTTGGTTATTGCACACATCCCCTATCACAGGATGCGCCTCCTAAACACCTCATCTGCTAAATGGCGGATGCAATTTGACATTTCTTTTATTAGATTTTCACTTTATTTTGGGGATACCCAGCGCACTTTAGAAATTTCATTCGTAGCATCGGAACTTCAATTTGAGTGTCGTGGCATAAGGCTCGCTCATGTTGACGGCCCGACGATCTGGGGGGGGGGGGTGTAACTATGATGTCCCACGGCACACAATCTCCTCGCAGGGTACACTGGGTCCAACGATCCACTTTAGGTGGGCATGGTCGACGCAGGCACACACGCTATTGGCAATAGTTATGATATACGCCCCTACAAGCACTGGATATATGCAATATTACAATCAAATGTATGAAAGTGACATTGATGGGCTGGTGATTTTGTTTGGTTTAACGGTGCTTCATAATGTGTGCTTTAAGCCTAAACGTAATGTGCATACTGCACGCTGCACCGTATATTATGTCACATTATTTTGTTGTGAGAACAGCTCATTTTTTAAACAGACAGACCAGTCTTTCATATTGCCGTACTGCCAGCCAGGACTGAGGTTCACTGACAGAAGTTCTACATAGGGGGTTCAGTACTGTCCTGGCAGGAGCTGTTGCTTGTCAGACTGAGGTACGCTGGCAGACACCTTAGACTAGGAAGGTCCGAGTAGTGCAACAGCCAGTAGGGCCGCGAGTCAGGACTGAGAGGTGCATTGGCAGGGCGGGGCTCCGGTCCCGGTAGTGGAAGAGCTTTAGAAGCAGCCTCAGTCTCTGTACTTGAAGGAGGGGGCGGCGGCATTGGTACTCGAAGTGCAGGGGGGTTTGCAGGTCTTGGCTGAGGCTTTTTGGCAGACCAGCTTATTGGAATGACAACGGGGGCAGCAGGGCAGCTTTGTGCGCACTGGTAGAACTTTGTGAGAGTGGTACTACTGGAATAACAGAGTGCGCCGGGCCAGGGTAGAGGTGCACCGGCAGAGACATCTCAAGGACTGGAGTAGCATGCTCCGTACCTTCCTTGGCAGAGCAGGCGGTTCTGACGTACTCCGCACATAAGGGTGTAGTAGTGGCAGAACTCTGTACAGAATTAGAACGGAAAGGAATACCCCAGCTGAGGAGTGAGGTGTTTTGGCAGAGCTGGGTGAGTCCCATTATTCGAACAACAGGACTGCTAGAGAGATAGCAGCGCCTGGATATGTGAAGGCGCTCGGGTTGGCCAGGTCGCTCCCCTGCCACCAGTCGCGGCTCGCAATACTCCCGTCACCGCGCGGGGGGGGGGTTAAAATTAAAATAAGAGAAAAACCGTACCTGACCCAGTCCGCGCCGCACCTGCTCCTGGGCCGGGGTTGTGTTCTTAACAGGAACAGGCATGCTGCATCTCCCTCCCCTCCTGTAAGCCAATCACAACGCTGCCATTGGCAGCGTTGTGATTGGCGCGGAGTCCCGGACGGCGCCCAGCCGGGCACCAGTAGGGAGGCCATTTTCTCTATGTAGGCTGCATGCAGCCTACATAGAGAAAATGTAGAGTGCGCATGACTGCTCTGGTCGGCCCTGGGGCCGACCAAGCAGTCACGGCACTCAGAGTGGTGCAAGCCACTCCTCCCCGACCCGCCCGCCCCCAACCAGGCATACGCTCCCACCCGCCCCCAACCAGGCATACCCCTGCCGTCTGCTTTCAGCAGCAGCGCGAGAAGCATTAAATAAAATGGTATTTTAAATACAATTTTATTTTCTGCTTCTCGCACTGCGAGAAAGCAGTGGGGCGGCGCTCCAACGCCCTAATGGAGCGGCCGCCACTGGCTTGAAGTAGAGCTTGCCTCCTGTTTTTGAAGTCTCAGGGATACAAAGACTTCACCCACAGCTCCCCTGAACTTCCTTGCTAGGAGTTCTGACCTGCCAAGAGGTGCCTGTCACTGTTCTGGGCCTCTGGAGGTTGTTCCTGCTGTTGGGAGCTGGACGCAACGACGAGAAGCGCAACGCATCCGAGCTTGTTTCTGATGCATTGCCTAAGAAACAGACAGAGCCTGCCCACGGCGGGAGAAATCGACGCACGTCGCATCGAGTGCACCGATCTACGGAGTCCGAGATCACCGCAACGATTCCGACACCGGCCCTGCTGTGTGGCTGCAAGAACCAATTCATCGTGGGACCGCAGCTGGAGAAACCAACGCAGCGCCGTTGCATCGAGAACCGACGCATCCCCGATTCTCACGCATCGCACCGGGGCGCCAAGTCTACATCAACGCTGGGGCCGCAGTAAGAAACCAACGCATCACCTCCCCGCACAGTAAGGAACCGACGCATCACCTCCCCTGGATAAAGGAACCGACGCATCACCTTCCCTGCGCGCACGGAACCGACTCATCACCTTCCCTGCGGCTGTTTTTGTTTATAACTTTGAAGCACCCAAGGTACTTTGTGTTGAAAGTGTTGCATCTATAGTTTGCTATGGACAGAACTGTTCCTACCTTTTAAAAGTCATATTTTGATTACAGTATTGTGGATTTTCGTCGTTTCGGTCTTGTTTGGTTTCGATAAAGATTATTTATTTTTCTAAACTGGTGTGGTGTCCATTTGTAGTATTTTCACTGTATTACTGTATGTATGCACAAATGCTTTACACACTGCCTCTAAGATAAGCCGGTCTGCTCGTGCCAAGTTACCAAGGGGGTGAGCAGGGGTTATTTTAGAAGTGTATCCCCCCCTTACCCTGACTAGGAAGAAGGGTCCCTACTTGGACAAAGGTACCTACGTCTGCCAACTAGAGACCCCCATTTCGAACAGTCAGGATCATTGTCTACAGGGGGTCTGTGCCATACATGTCAAATGGATTGTCCCCTTGTGGCCCCCCCATACCCATCAGTGTCTGAAAGCGGTGATCCCTGAATTGACATGTCTAAGGGATCGTGAGGTGGAGATAGTGATGGAGGAGGATGAAGTAATGGTGGAGGTGGTGAAGGTGGTGGTGTGGAGGGACGTGGAAGAAAGGCAGAGCTGGTGGCCTTGTCCATAGTTTTCTTCCGAGGAGGAAGGGGCACATCCAGTGCTTCTTCAAGTCAGCTTCCTCTTGAATGGTGGGGGAGAGGAAGGCTTTGCAAGTATGAGGCCAGTGCCCAACTGTATGTGGATTTTTTTTGTCAAATGTCCAGTTTTTCCAAAATTGGTTCAACAGGTGAAGTAGAGGCAGAGGAAATCTTTGCAGTTTTCGGCTCTGAGGGTTTCGAGTCCGAAGCTTTAGACTTGTGAGGCACTGTCAGAGTTGAGGTGGTGGAAGTCTACTGCCGGGCCAGCACCAAAGGTCAAGTCGGTACTGAACGTTGGTCTCGGTTTTAAGAGGTCGATGCCAGATGTTTTGTCTTGGCATGTACTTTTGGGAGTGGGCGGGGGACGTCAAACGATTTCTGGATCGGACCATGGCCAGATAGCAGTGGCTATTCAGGGACCTCAGAGTTTGCGAACATGGAAGCCGAAGGTCTTTTGATGGGCTTGGGTTGGAAGGAAGTTGATGCAGTACTCCCAAGTTGAGCAGATGTAAGTTTCTGCGTCTCCTAATCTACCTTGAGGTCTGAGCTGGAGCTTTCATTGAGAGAGAAGGCCTCCTCTTCTTCGACAGCTGGCTGCTACTGGGCGTGCTCCTCACCAAAAATGTCAGGAGTGTTGTCTGTGGCTCTTTGAGACATCTCGAGGTGAAGAGCACTGTAGACCTGAAGAGTTTTCTTCGACCTAAAGGACTTGCCTGCGTTGCCGTTGGATTCCTTGTGATCTGGAGATAGGCACAAGTTGCACACCGAATGATGGTCTGTGCGCAGGTGCTTTCCATGGCAACGTGGACAAAACAGAAAAGGCATGTGTTCCATTACCAGCAGAACGTTTTCGGGAAAAGCAGGTAACAATGTCGGAGGTAGGCCCCGAAAGGAGGTGCCGCAAAGGGGCTTCGGTGAAACGGAGTTAAACTGGAGGAATTTGCAGAGGAGGCACAGATGGAGAAAGCGCAAATGATAACAATTCAGTCGAAGGAGATAGAAAAGAGAACCGAATGCCGAACCGAAACAGAGTAGAAACAAGGAGCAGAGGCACACATGTCCGAACTCGACGGAGAACAGAAAACAATCTAACAATGGACTCGATTGCTTAAGCAACCGCCGTTTGTGAGAGAGTTGTCCATTTGGTCGCTGGTGCCGTTTAAGCACATCAGCAAGATGTCAGTGGCCCGATGGAGAGCAGGGGGGTGTGAGACGGTAGTAGATCTATACCCAGATGAATGGTTCATTATGTTTGCAAGTGCGTGCACAGCCTTCTCTGTGGGGCCTGGCCAATTTCTGCAATATGCAAAGAACGCTGGTACGACCCAGGGGATCTGGATGGGGTTCCCTGTGGCCCCTGGAATGTCGGACACGCTGCAGCTGCTACTAGCACTGGGCGACATGTGGTGCTCTGTCATTATTCTATGGGGCGCTCAAGGAGGACAGAGTTGAGCGGAACATACCGGCTCAACGGGCCTCGCGGGAGAATGTGGAGGGGGAATTGACTGACAAGCAATAGATGGAGGCCTGCGCACTAATTCAACAGGTGTCCTGACCCTGTTTAAAATGAGAAGAATGTATGTGGGCAAGACGGCAGATTGTTTGCGTTGTGGGGCAGAGGGGGCGACCTTTTTGCATGAGGCCTGGTTGTGTCCGATGGTGCGTGAATACTAGACGGCGGTGAGGACGAGTGTAGAAAGGGTGACTGGTGTTGTAATCGAGGAGACACCCAAGGGATGCTTTCTAGGTATTGTTAGGAATCCATGAAAAGGTGCAATGAGGTGGAAGTTTCACCAATTGTTCTAGGTGCGGCCTCAGTTCAGGTCAAGCCGATGCTGGCTCAGTCAGATAGAATGATATGCTACATGTCCTCCTCCCAGGCTATCGGTGCCAGCGTGGATGAATGAGGGGTTGACAGTTGGCAGGGCAGAACCAACGACGATTAGAGAGCCAAAATTGAGTTCAAGGGGTCCAGACGGCTTTGAGTATGAACCAGCTGTCAGAAAACTGATAGGAGGGCCCTGCGGATCCCCAGGGCCTGTAGGCGCGCCAGAGGGTACCGGATGTGAGCCAGAGATATGCAGCATTGCTTCCCAAAAGGCTTTAACTTGCTACAAGGCCGCCAAAGGACCTGTGAATTCAGGGTGCATCGAGACAAGAGATGGAATTGGTTCCTTGGATGATGATCGAGACAAACGCCCTTGCACCTTCTTCAGAGTCACAGGAGGAGGCGGAGTCCAGATTGGACTTCTTATGCTTTTTCTTGGGCTTACTTAAAGATCTTGACCTGCCGGAATATCAGACTCGTGAACAGCTTCGGAAATGCAGGCTGGACCTGTACCTTTCAAGGAGCCTTCTGGTGTTTTACCACATAGAGCATCACCTGTCAATCTCAGATTGCTTTTGGGTTAATTTGGGCCTATTCATCGCAGGCCTTGGAGTCATGCAACTAACCCAGGCATTAAATGCACACCTCGTAGAGATCTGTTACAGACATCTGTTTGCCTCAAAGCCCAGAAGGTCCCTACGGGTTTCTGAAGTGTACACCTCCAGAGGGGATTGCATTTCCTGGAGTCAAAACCAGTTGAGGGACCTACCGCAAGACCCCGAGACAAGAGACTGAAGTGGCTGAAATTTTAAAATAACATCAAGGTGCAGTCGCCGAGAGCTGGTTAGCAAATGAGTGTATGTGTCAACAAATAATGATGCTAAAGACCTATATGTGATGATGATGATAGTTTAATGATGGAGACTTTATGATGATGTATATGATAATGATTGGATGAAGTGGCCCCTATACATGTTACATCTGCTATGTACAATCAACCACTACCTAGTTGTAGTGCCCCTGGCGATGATGGAGGCTACAGAATTGCAACTTGGAACGTAGGTGGGTTGGCGAAAAACAGGGTAATCCACTATGGGCGGAGTTTATTAATGGCTTGGATATATTATGTATCCAAGAAACACGGAGTACCGAGCCTATCTATTTTGAGGGCTTTATGACATATTGGCTGGAGGCTGTGCCATTGCCAGTAGGAAGAGCGAAAGGGGGACTTATGGTCCCTATATCAAAAACTCCCAGTAAGGCTAAAGAGGCAGATAACTATTGACTCCCACTCTTTAATTCTTTGGTTAACCTTTAGGAATGGCCGGGATATTATTTTGGTTAATTTCTACAATAATGTTTTTAATAACACCAGGGGTAAGGTGGCATTAGCTCTCGATGGGGGATTGGAGACCTTACTTCAACCCATATCAATATAAAACTACTAGCAATGGGTTTGAGATTTCAATATTCGTACATGCCCATTTTCTACTACTCGGGTATGTGGGGTGACTGATGAGACTGGGAATGGCTATTCACATTTCCCCCACAATGACTATGGTAAACGATTGAATTACATGATATCCAAGTTTAATTTGAAATTACTAGAAGGCGCACGTGATAATAAGGGGAAATTAATTCCAACGTTTATAGGGAGGAATTCAGCGACTGTCATTGACCACATTTTAATGCATGAGAGTGGTGCACCTCACCACGGGTAGTTTCCCCGGGTCTCAGTGACCATAACTGTATAATCCGGTCTATCTTTTTTTGGGACAGGCGTAGCGTGACAATTCCCAGTAGCGTTACTGATATTGTATCAACTAGACCCAATGGGACCCGTATAAAGTGGAATGGAGTGGATGACAAAATTCCTGTATGATATCTGTACGATATCTGTACTAAGCGGTTCAATTTTATTAGGAACTGCTTAGAAGATGTGGTTACTCCCAACCAGATATAAGATATTTTTAATGGTATTACCTTAATGGATACCCTCCTAAAGCGGCCGGTAAAAATTGGGTCTATTAAATGTAAAGGGTGGTTCGATCACGCATGCACCATCGCAACCAGGGATCTGAAGCAGGCCCTCAGTAAACGGCCCAGAGATAGCTAACTGGTTAAATCTCTTAGATATAGACAGAGCGAGGTACTCCTAGCAAGGAAGAAAGAATTGCAGGAAGCAGCTTGGTCAAAATTGTCTCAAGTGGCGGAGTTAAGGGATAGTAAGTTATTCTGGGATACTGTAAACTCACCTTTTCTAAAGAATAATTCCTTTCCCGACTTGTTGTCGCATGTCACCAGCGAGGCATGGGTGGCGCACTTTACTGATATCTTTAATCCTCCTGTAGTAGGACCGGGGCCCACTCATAAAAGGGCCCAGGTGATAGGTCCTCCTTTACCTCTGGACATTACTTTGCATGAAGTGGTTTGGGCTCTGAACGAAAGCAAAGGGGGGAAAGCACCGGGCCCGGACGGGGTACCAGTAGATGTTTTTAAGCATAATGTTAGTTTATGGGCACCAATTTTAACTAGAGCTTTTAACATGGCTGTAGAATCACCACCTCCCCCTACTTGGGGCGCATCTATCATAGTTCCTATTCATAAGAAGGGCAACAAATCAGACCCCAAAAATTACAGGCCTATTTCATTGTTAGACTCGTCTGTTAAAGTAATGAGCAAAGTACTACTTAAAAGATTAGAAGAATGGGCTTCGGAATGCTCAATTCTCTCACCGGTGCAGTTTGGTTTCAGGAAAGGCCTAGTGACCATCGAGCAATGCGTGAATCTTGATTTGCGTATAGGCAAGTACACCCGTGCCAAAGGTGGAAGACTATACCTTTGTTTCGCTGATTTAAGCAGCGCTTTTGATCTAGTAGATCACCCCACTCTTTGGACTACCTTGCTCGGTATGGGAGCCCCCAGGCCAATTGTGTGCTTCCTGGCCAGACTGTATGAGAACTTAGTAAGCAATGTACGTTATGGTCCCCTTGGTGAATGCACCAATAATTTTGTAGTTAAACGTGGTATTTGACAAGGCTGTGTTTTAGCCCCTATTTTCTTTTCTTTATTAACGGGGTGGGCCAGATTTTGCAAACAGTCCATGCTGATGTTCCCCAAGTAGATGGGCGCCCCATTCTGGTACTACTGTACGCAGATGATGCAGTCCTGCTGGCCAGGACCCCTCTGGGGTTGCAACGTCTAATGGATGCTTTTGGGGAATTTATTGCTGCTCGGAAATTGGTCATTAATAAAAGTAAAACTTACACAATGGCATGTGGGTCCAGGATTAAAAAATGCAGATCATTCCTCCTGGATAAATCACCTGTGGCTTCTGTTGATTCATTTTGTTACCTGAATGTTAGAAATGGGGGTCTCTAGTTGGCAAGGGCTTGCACCTTTGTCCAAGTAGGGACCCTTCTTCCTAGTCAGGATAAGGGAATTACACTCCTAAAATAACCCCTGCTCACCCCCTTGGTAGCTTGGCACGAGCAGTCAGGCTTATTCTAGAGGCAGTGTGTAAAGCATCTGCACAAAACCAACAGTAATACAATGTAAGCACTACAAACTGACACCACATCAGTTTAGAAAAATATCCAATATTTTTATCTACTTAAAACAAGACCAAATACGATAAAAATCCACTATACAGTACTTCAAAAATAGTTACTTCTCCAAATGTCTTTAAGTTGCAAAATACGTTGAAAAACACTGTTCGTACGAGTCGGTAGCTCGGTCCGAGCCTACCGCGATGCTGAAAACAGCAGAGTCTTGCAGTTCCCGCTGACCGCGTCGGTACGGGCCAGCAACAGCGGGACAGATTCGTTCACAGTACCTTTCTTAGTGCGGCTCACACAGGCGTGCGAGTCGGTCTTGGCATCCGTCGTGGTCGCGATGCAAAATGGAAGCGGTGCAAGGTGCGGTGTCCCTCGATGCGGTGCGAGCAGCGGCTCGGTGACGATCGTGCAGACGGCGTCGGTGAGACCAAGGCTGGCGGTGCAGGGCGAGTCGGTGCTCGATGCGGTGCTGGCAGGTTGCGGCGCGGGTGACAGAGCCGGTTGTGGCGTTCGTTGCGGTCACGGTGCAAGGTGGAAGCGGTGCAAGGTGCGGTGTCCCTCGATGCGGTGCGAGCAGCGGCTCGGTGATGATCGTGCAGACGGCGTCGGTGAGACCAAGGCTTGCGGTGCAGGGCGAGTTGGTGCTCGATGCGGTGCTGGCAAGTTGCGATGCGAGCGACAGAGCCGGTTTGCGGGAATTGGCGCTGGCCGAGCCGGACAGCTGTGCGTGACGAGTCGGTCACGGGTGTCGAGCCAGCAGCGACCGTGTCGGTGAGCCCAGGCCAGCGAGGTGAAGCGAGGCGATGCAGGTCGTGGTGTCTCTCGATGCGGTGCAGGTAGCGGCTCGGTGATGGAGTCGGTGAGACCAAGGCTTACGGTGCAGGGCGAGTCGGTGCAGCTTGCGGTGCCTTCATTACACAAGGCCAGCGACGGAGTCGGTTGACAGAGTCGGTCGCGGTTCCCTCTTCTCTGTGGCAACTGAAACAGCAGTTCCAGGAGCGATACCCAGAGGTTGGTGAAGTCTTTGCAGTCCCTGAGACTTCTTAACAGGAGGCCAGCTCGGTTCAGGCCCTTGGAGATACTCAGCACAAGAAGAGAAAGTTCAGTCCAGTCCTTTCACTGCCCAAGGCAGAAGCAGCAGCTGCAGGCCAACCCAACAAAGCAACAGCACAGGAAAGGGGCAGTACTCCTCCTGGCAGCACTTCCAGCTCTTCGTCTTGGCAGGTTCCTTGATTCCAGCGAGATCTAAAATTCTGGGGTTTGGGTCCCCCTTTTTATCCTCAATTTCTCTTTGTCCTCTGGAGGCAGAGGGGCCTTTGCCTGGTCTAAACCAGTTCTGGTCAGTCCTGGAGCACTTTGTTGACAAGTCTCCTTCCTTCCTTTCAGAGAGTAGGCCAGGGACATCAGACGCACCACAGGAGGTGGAGCCAGCATTGTGGAGGGAAGGCACTGTCCTATTCAGGTCCCAGGTGCAACTCCTCCCACCCATCTGCATGTAGATGTTGCTACTCAGCCCTGTGCTGACCCACCCTGTCTCCTGGAATCCCCAGCCCCTGTCACTCACACTCCAGACAAGGAATACACAACCTAGCAGAGGCAGGCTTGGATGGTTAGACAAGAAAATACCTACTTTCTAAAAGTGGTATTTTCAAACACAGAATGTTAAAACCAACTTCACTAAAAGATGCATTTTATCATTCTGAGTTCAGGCATAATAAACTCGAATTTCTACCATGTTCCCTGGGTCAGTTAGGATTATAGGATGTAATAATCAAACTGCCCATTCTGGCCTATGGAGAACAGGTAGCCTTGCAATAGTGAAAAACGAAGTAGGCTGTAATTCACTATCAGGACATGCCACACACACCAGGGCATGTCCTACCTTTCACATACAATGCACCCTGCCCACAGGGGTACCTTGGGCCTACCTTAGGGTGACTAACATGTAGAAAAGGGAAGGTTTAGGGACTTGCAAGTGTGTGCACTTGCCAAGTCGACATGGCAGCCCCAGGCTGCGCACAGGCTCTGCAATGGCAGGCCAGAGTTACACTTTACGGGCTGTTTGCGTGGGTGGCACAATCCAGTGCTGCAGCCCACCAACAGCATTTGATCTATAGGCCCTGGCACTCGCAGTGCACTTTACTAGGGACTGACACATAGATCAAATAGGCCAATTATGGAAATACCAATCCATACACATTTTATACAGGAGCACTTGCACTTTCCCACTGGACAGCAGTGAGGAAAGTGCGCAGAATCATTACACCAGCAAAAACAGAGTCAAAACGGGAGGTTAGAAAGCAAAAAGTCAGGGGAAACACGCCAAAAGATGCCAAGTCTAACACCTGCGATACAAAAGGGGATGATGGACGGAACGCTTGAGCCAATCAAACACTCACCCCCAGTCAACTGATCTGGGTTTAATCCATCATCATTCTTTAGCTCACTCCACCTGGGCATTACTTTTTCTGGTAATGGCTCATGGACTCGCGAAATCATCAATGTTACGAGTAAAATGGACAGAAGTACACATGGCATTTTTAGATTTTCTGCCAAGGTGGGTTCTAGACCAGTTAAGGAGATGACTGAAATTTATAAGGCAAGGGTTTTATGTATTGCAACATACGGGGCTGGTGTATGGGGCCATTACAATATTAAAGCCTTGCAGACTAAGGAAAATGGTTTCCTTAAACGCCTACTTAGTCTGCCTACCTCGGCTTCATCTGAGATTATTCATAGAGAAGTAGGGTTACAGTATCTCAGATGTAGTCGCATCACGCCCCCTATTGCTCTGGCATTCTATATGGTTCAAAGAAGAAACTAGTTTCACCAAAGCAATTATCCAAGACTGTCTCAATTTGGACAATGCCATGATGATCCCCTGGCTAAGCTACATTAATTCTGTGTATAGCAAAATGTTTAATATGCCAATCCGGACTAACCCCCTACAAGTTTTATCACTTAGTAAATTGTTCATCAGAAAAACTTTTATGAATAATAGGAGGGAAACCCGGCTTGCTAGGGAGAGTAAGAAATCATCAATCATGTTTTATCTAACGCTTACCCAAGTAGAGGGCTGCCAGGTTTACCTGACTTATATACACAACCCCATGCATCGCTTTGTCTTAGTTAGACTCAGATTGGGTATTGTCCACCACTTGGTTGCCTTTCCCACAATGAAATCCTGTCCCTCAGACATGTTTCCGTGCCCATGCGATGGACAGAGTAAACAAAGCACTGTGCACTTTATGTTGTTTTGCAAATTTTATACTGGTTTTAGAACTCATTACCTTAAACCGCTTTTGCTTACATATGGTAGTGGATCACATCTTGCTGCAGTAAAATTTATGTCGGAGCTCAACGAAGCTAGGGTCTGTTTTAATGTGGCGCTTTTTATTATAAATGCTTTGAACATACGTAAAATTATAATTGTCCCAATTTTTTAATTGACATTTTATGAGCCCTTATGTTGTGAACTATTTGCGATGCATTGTATTTTATGTATACTTTTATGGTTGTTTCTACACACCGAATAAAGTTTAATGAAATGAAAAATGATAATGATTGATGAAAGGTGTTTATTCTAGTTATACTTCTTGAAGGCTTTAAAGTTTAAGAGTAGAAGGGTAAACCGTGTACTAAACACTCAAATCCTGATCTGGCCCAGCCGCGACTTCGCAAAGATTCACTTGCCTTGAAAATAACGACAAAACAAGGTCTAGAAACAGGGTTATTTTTTTTATAAATGGAATAGACTTAGCAGAAATAATGCGTCCTTACAATCCCTGGTAGACTAGTCCTTTGATTTTGACAAATTGCGTTATCTTAGGAAAATGCTACAGAAAAAGGTTAAAGAAAGTGAGATTGGTACAAACTGAAATTCTGAATCAGTGGGATGAGTATGCCACAGAGCCCTTGGAAAAAGCAACAGCGTGCAAACGGACTAACAAATGTATGAAAGAATTGGTATGGAAGAAAAGAAGGATAGAAGCTTTAGAAAGAAAACGAGGAGACGTCTTACAAGAAGAAGGGTGTTATAGTGCCCAACTTTCTGCTCCTACGGAGTCAGAGGATCAGGTTTTGGAACACATTCTCTCAGGGGGAATTATGTCCACCTCCCTATACAGAGTGGACACAGCCAACAAAGGTAAACGGCAAGTTAATTAATATAGAGAGAAAAATGGGAATGACGAAAACTTAAATATTTGAAAGTTACCGAATGCACACCAAATTAGACCAAGTCAAACAAGCGGTAGACAGTAAATGGACCAACAAGGTACAGGAGATGGTGTCATGTAGTTCCTACGAATCTATATAGGATCTGTGCGTTTTAGACAACATATACTAAGGAATTGGTGTCTAGAGTGATTCCAGACACCCCCAAAGGATATGTTAGCCTGTAGACCAGCTAGCTCACAGTGCCACTATAAGCCCCCCAATCTTACCAAGGAGCGAATAGTTTCTGGCAACTACCGAACATGACAACTCTTGAACCCCTCAGGGATCGTGGAAACACTACAGTACTTTTCGCTCAGTCACTCGTGCTCACTTTGTCTCAGAGAGATGCACAGAATAAACGGTCGGGATGTTTTCAATAAGTATTTATTGGACCAGCGTCATTCTAGTATAAAATACGTGTGCTGCAAAAACCATAAGACAGAAACAGAAATAGACGATTACAAGCATCAATAGAGTAAATAGAAGGTAGAATTATACCATTGTGCTAAAACAGTGAATATATGTAGGCATATAGATACATGACGGTAATAATGTGTATTCCTATGATGCAAACCCTAACTAGATGTACTAAGTGTACCTAGCATGTATGTAGGTGCATAGCTAAGAATCCCCCTAGGAAAGAGCCAACCCCCATTACCTGATGTGAGAGAATGAAGGACCCAGTCTTGGTCTTGAGTTGGACACCCCGCGAGGGATGTCAGACTTCTGCGTGCTGGAGTGACTGCGTGCAGGGACTTCAGCGTCTCGTGTCAGCATGGACGTTTTTTCCTCAGCTTTGCCCAGTGAAGATGTGGTACCTCATATACCCAAAAGGTACCCTCAGGGGTTCTACCTAGATGTGTCATGGTACTGTGGGCATGTCGGCCTAGGAGGACGATAGTGGTGACCCTTATACAGAGTTATCATGCCGAAGATGGTAATCCTGCTGTGATACTAAGAATCCTCATGCATAATAAATGGGGCTAGTTTTCGGAGAAAACCACACAGCATTTATTCGGCACCTAACTAGGTAAAAGGTCGGCTCCAAAACTGTTATGTAGAGCAAGGTAGAACAAATGTAGGTAAAAGGTCGTGCAACTACCTAGGCCTATATTGGGTACATTGGGGTTCATAACAATGGGATCTAAGAATTTACCTGAAGGGAAAGTACAATTTCCCATAGACTTTGTTGTACTAATGGAGAACTATGCCCTGGCAGGCATGTGTAAATATCTCTAAGGTACAGATAAGGACTACTATGCAAATTGTAAAGATAAAAGAATAGACCCAAAGTTTAAATTGTCCGAAGAATACTTTCTTATTGTTGGACTGCTAAAAGAATACAACATAGAGGGTAATAAAACGAAAGAGGCCTTGCAAAATGTAGTATGATGGATAGATCGTTTCGAAGATCTTCAAAGGGGCGGAGCCAATCCTATGAGAGAAGTGTCAGGGTATAATAAATATTATCCTACTTATTTTGTCTACGCACCATGGTCCAAATTCAAACTAGTATCTTTTGCTAATGAATTTCCCAACATTTGGGAACATCCCGATGAATGGTATACTAAGGTAGAAAGAGTATTAAAGATCGGTCAACTAACACCTGCTGAGCTGAATCAAATGTTCTCCATACCTCTTCCCCCGATCTATGGAAAAAATGTTTAACAGACCTGGATACTGTAAAATGGACAGAGGCAACTGCCAAAAGTGAACGCGATAAAGGCACAGGCACCCTTCCTGAACAAGTTCTTGCTCTACTAGGGAACATTTTGTAATTCTTCCAAACATTAGAGCCTCAAAAAACTATGGACTGGGCTAATGTACTAAGTGCTAAACAAGACAAAACAAAATCAGGACATGCCTTTTATGGGCGACTACAGAAAATATTTGCTGCTCATATCAGGATGGATGTCTCTGCAGATGGGGCCACACAAACCATAGTAAACTGCTTCGTACAAGGGAAACGAGACAAAGAGGAATACGTGAGAGACAAAAAGCACAAAGAAGTAAAGGGACACGTGTTAATGCAACAACTGCAACGCGGTCACAGACAAAACAGAGGAGGCCACACAGGAGGCAAAGGAAGGGGGAACTCTGAACCACCTGGACCTCATCAAGTTCCAGGTGGGAGAGGATGTGGCCTAATGGCTAGAGCGGTGACCTCGAAGCTGGGGAACTGGGTTTAAGTCTCGGCATGCACGCTCAACATCCTGTGATTCTGGGCAAATCACGTAAGCACCCCGTGCCTAACAAAATGAATATGTCCGTATGTAACGCAACTGGTGCTCATGTAAAGAACTCGGATACCTTTGGGTTCAGTCCGTGCTATATAAAACATTTTTTTTAACCTGCCACAATTGTGGAATTCCAAACCACTGGGTTCGAGAATGTCCCAAACTACAGAATAGGGGACAATCGGTTCCATGGGGGTGAAATTGTGGCCCACCGTTGAATGCTGCCCAGGCAGAAACCTCTAGGTTACTCCATTGCCATGCTAACCATTTTGAAACCAGAATTGGAATGAAGATCATCAAATGGTTACCATGACCCAGGAAGACATTGACTACGCCTATGACTATGTGACACAGGGGTGCCCGGGAGAGGAGCGAGTGGTTAACCCTCCAAACTCTAGGGGACTCTTTGTGGAAGCTGAAATTAAAGGAAGGAAAGTCAAATTTCTATTGGAATCAGGGATCACTAATTCCTCTATCACGAAAAATGCCATCCCACCTATGTCACTCTCGGGACGTACTAACACTTTAGTGGGATTTTCTAACATTCCTATTTCTAGCCCTATCAGCAAAGAATTAGCCTATACCTTGGGCCCCATTAAAGACGCCCACTCTTTTGTGCTAACTGTTGTGTGTGCCCTCAATTTGTTAGGCAGGGATCTACTAATTAAATTACTTGCAACTATTAAATGCCCTCCTGGTGGTGTGTACTTAAAATGTTGGGAGGACTGTACCTTGACATCTATATCTGAAATGACTAGTCTCTATAGAGTCAGAGATATTTTATCTACCCTGACCCAAATCCTACAAGACAGAGTAAACAGTGCAGTTAGGGCAGTAGGGAAAAATTATGTGGGTTGAATGTACATTGCCCCAGCTCAATTTGCGGTCAAACCAAATGTACCTCTACCACGTATTCCCAAGTACAAGATGTAAAGAGAGAAGGAGTTGGGATTACAGAAGGTAATAGCGGACTTCTATTTCTTTGATTCTGTCCCTCAATAAAAGAGCCCTTTCAATAGCCAGATTCTACCCATATTGAAAAAGAGTAGCGACCCCAGCAAGCCAGACACCTGGAGGCTGGTGGTTGACCTTGCAGAGATTATTAGATTGTTGAGCCCTGTTTTCCCTGTGGCCCCTAATATACCAACAATACTTGCAACAGTACTTCCTCACAGCAGCCTACTTCAAAGAATTGAAAAAAGCTGCCTTCTCTATTCTCCTGCATTAGGATTTCCATTATTTATTTTCTTTCACATTTCAAGGGTGTTCATATTGTTTTCAAAGGATCCCACAGGGATTTACTGAATCTCCTTCCATTTATTCTCAAGACCTGAAAACACAACTAGATCATTTCATTCTCCACCCAAACACCACTATGATCCAATATATTGATGACATTTTGGGGGAACACTGGACAGGACTGGAGGACTGGGTAGAGGCAGGACTGCGGGAGATGGGTGACTTATATTGCGACTCTGCGTTCCTTCCCTTTGCAGATTTGCAATCCGCATATGACTTACCAGGGGGACATTTCCTGAAGCACAGAGCTTTAACGCACAGGATTAGGACACATTGGAAGACAGGGGACGCCGAGCCGAGAGCACTGGCGGGATGTAGGTATGTCGCGCTATCAGCAGGGAGGATCAAGACGGTATCCTGCCTCTACAAAGCAATACAGCGTGATATGCAGCAACCACTAGAGCGCTTGCGGACGCAATGGGAGGAAGCTCTCGGTAAACAAATACCTGAGGCGGACTGGGACAAAATCCTAGAACGCACCCCGAAAGTGTCTCGGAATGCGCGCTTCAAATTAATTAACTACTATGTGCTGCATAGAGCATATTTAACGCCGGTTCGTATCAGGAAGTACTTTGGCGTGGACTCGGCAGCCTGCCCCAGATGCGGAGAAAGAGAGGCACACATACTCCATATGTTCTGGAGCTGCCCAACATTGCAAATTTTCTGGGGGAACTTAGCGACATCATAAGCAACCTGATTGATAAAGAAATTCTGCAGACTCCAGAACACTTCCTTCTAGGATGGTTCCCACACACAGCCAAGAACAGGGTGACAGGGAAATTTCAGGACCTGGCCTATATATTGGCTAAGCGGGAGATAGCCAGGAACTGGAAGGCACCGGGGGGGCCGAGACTCACTACTTGGAGGAAAGAGCTCGAACGATGGGCGGGGGCAGAAGGGAGATTGTTACTCCGAGAAGCCAGCGCGGGCATAGGCAAGATAGAGAGAGCCAGGGCATGGGAGGCCTTAGTGGGGGAATTAATGGCAGCAGACGCTGACAGCGGGAGGAACACTCCGAGGGGAACACCACTGGACCCGGGCGATGAGCGCAGGGAGGAAGCAGCCCCACACGTCTGAAAGAGAAGGTGGGCCAATAGCCGCTTACTGAGGCCCTGGAATCTGATAACCCAATCGCACACTCTGTCTGCACATCACTTCATAGCAAGCAACTCAAGGGGGAGGGGGTAGTTTTGTTTTGTTGGGTTTTGAATACAGGCATATCGCAACCTGAACCAGAATATGTACCTCTGTATGCATTACACATGTATAAATGCCAATAAAATATGGTTTAAAAAAAAAAAAATGTAGGACTCATATCCCAGTGCTGAGACTTGCAAAGATCTGTCCTAATATTCTTGTGACTGAAACATTTGCAAAGTTCTCACAATGCACCTCTTTAAAGACATGTCCAGTATACTCATATCTCAATGTTGGAGACCTGCAGAAAGACATCAAGATAGCTTAATAGGCTGTGTGTCTAATACAGCGATCTGTGTTGATTCTGCCATTGAGATAATTCAAAACGAGTAAGACAGCTTGAGTAGTCAGTGAGCAGTTCAACATGCTGCACTGTTCTGTGGGGAAATATTATGGAAGTTGCCACAATAACTGCTGGTACATACCTGCTTCGTTTTCATTGTGGTTGAGAAGAGTATGGCTGCTGCCCATGAAGTGCCTATATTCTCTATTAACGAAGCTGTAAAAACTTTGACTTTACAAAAGCCAGAAGTTACTGGCGTTGTCATCACTGATTTCTTCATGCTCCTTTTGTAATTATTCTTAACAATGGCTAAATTTCAGCGAAGATTGGTGGATTAAACACTGCAAATTTCAATCTACCGGTGACCGTAGGCACAGGGTCACATACGGAAATGAGCAGCTGAGCCTTTTATCCATTTAAGGTCAATGAAACAAGCACTATGTCAGATTTAGTTATAAAATCAATCGACTGATACTGTTTTATTTAAAGGACTTGATAAAAGCACTATGTACAAAAACACCGTTATAATAAAATGTCACTTTTCCCCTAATATAGAAGAGTTTCCTGCGTATATTTAACCAGATTAAAGAAAAAACCCACGGGGTATATTCACAAGAACGTGTGCTAAACATCTCCAAAAAATGTTAACGCAACTTTACACATCGCAGCCCATCGCGGGAAAATAACCCAGTGTTAACGTGGAATTCACAACACGGCGGTACCATGCGATAGTCTCCCGAAACTGCGGCCAATGTCCGCGATACAACCACCTCGGAGATAAAAGCACAAACCCCAACACCAAAAAACATGCGATGAGCCCATTCGCGAGGAGGAAAGCAGCGATAAGGAGCGCAAGGCCCGCGACACATATACGGCATGCGGGAATAAGCACAACAAAAGCAGGAAAAAGAAAGATAAACCAAACAGAAAACAGCGAAGCACAATGGAGGCAGTCGGAGCTAGCACACAACCCCACAAGCACCATTGGCAACAAAACATTAGACATGGCAGGCCATCGTGGACAAGGTGAATGCAGCCGGAGGAGGACAATGGCAGAAAACCAGAACAGCTGGAATGATGCGAAACGCACAAACACGCCAACAACCAGAAGGCAGCAATGCACACCGGAGGTGGGAGTCCAGCGCCACACCAGGAGCTGGATGACATGGAGGAAATGGTGTCCACCACATCAGTCTGGAGATGGTGGCAGGAGTCGGGGACCGGAAACTGCTCAAAATCAACAGACACAACAGCAACAGGGACAGGAACGACCAGGGACTGGGGGGACGGGGGGAGATGGGCACAATGGCACACATGCACAATTAAGCACAGCACAACTGCAGACAAACCATTCCCAAGAGAAACAACACCAACCAAGAGCACAAGTCACACAAGTCGGCAATATCACACCACTGAACAAGCACAGAAGTGAAAACCACACTGCCTGAAAGGGAGAAGGGTGAGCCAAATCAGAGCTGAAGGGACATCTCACACACAATGCAGCACACACACATAGGAAGCAGAGCACCCCAACATCCAACACAATGTGGTACAAACACCAACATCTGCACAACCGAACACAGGACACAAGTGCACCCGCTTGTGGCCGGTAAATGGCCATACGCATCTGGCAAAGCACGAAACAGGGACATGATAATACACAAGTACCAACCCACAGCCCTGATGGGGCAGCAATGCATGTAAGGCAGGGACCCAGATAGGCCGTTACACACACATTGGCATACAAATAAACACTCAACTCAGTTGGAGACAAGTGAACGTGCGGAAACTTTATCAACAATTGCGTGTCAGTACGGCCAAGGGAAGTGCCACGACATGCAGACCAATGCAGCAGCATGTCTGAATGAGGAACGTTGGAAAGCGCCCATGTCCACCCCGGAGGAGTCCATCACCAACACAAGTCATTGCCAACCCGCGTATGTTGTCCGCGCATGGATCAGGAGTCCAGGCCAATGCAGCCATGTCCACTGTCTCCTAGGGACATGTGACCAGATCCCCAACATGCTACCAGGCGTCGGGACACGTGCAATGGGTCACATGCAGTCCTGGCTGCATGTACCTGGTCACTCGTCCATGAAAGCGAGTGCAGCAGCGTAGGCCAACATTTCCAATGCGAGATCGTTGTCCACCACATCTGACATGTCGGCGACGTAACCCATCAGCTGTCGCGGACAGATGTGCTCACTCCAACCCCTGGCCCCAATATGCACGAAAGCCCAAATCAGGGAGCGGCTCAATGTGGTCACTGCACACGACGACTCCTGCAATCTCCCAGGTCCAGTTCCCAGCATGCATGCCAAACATCCAGGCATGCCATAAACGGGCATCACGGTGACACTCCTGGTCGTGGTCCAACAGGGGGCGCGCACACACGTCGAAATCCAGGTCAGCTACCGTAACGTTGGAGAGGCAGACATCCATGGACCACTCGAATATGCACGAGCGACAGTGCAACACAGGCTGAACGCAGGTGACGTTGGCAATGCGGAAGCTCAGCCTGTAACTGATCCGCAGCACTGCCAATGGCAGTGCCCCCAGTACATGCAGCAGACGTGCACGGTACAGGTCCACGTGACTGGAGTAGAGCATGTGTCCGGGATGGTCTGCCATTGCGTCAGTGGCTCTGCTTGAAGCGGCACTGTGAGGACCTGCGCCAGTCCTGTGGATGAAACGCCACAGCTCGGAGAAATGAGCAGTGTCTGTGTGCAACGGGTGCAGGCCTGGGGTGTGGTGGGAGTACGAGTGAAGGCCATTTCACGCACGCAAACTACGACCAAGGACTTCTGCGTGTGGGATGTGTACACGTTGGCCTCACGTCTGGCAGTGCGTAGTGTGTGAGTCGCCTGGAAATGCTATCCTATCTGTCAGGGGGTGCTGGGCACATGCAAGTCACATCTAGGAGCTGCAGATATGCTACCGCCCGATAGTGCAGACAAAGGACCATTCATCCCTACAGTAACTTCACCATCTGCATGCATACAGGAGATGCACAGAGGCCTATCGTGGGTGGGGTGGGATGTCTGCGACCCAGGGAATCATGGATGACATGCCTAGCACGTGGCACATGAGCGGCATCACTGTGTTACGTTGCCTCACAGCTGCTCCTCCCTCCCACGAGCCTCCACACATGTGTGCGCTGCGCGGTTGTATCACGTGCACTCCTACGTCACACCATTGTCATGCCTGTCCGCGCATGTCCAGCGGCATGCCAACAACACCTGTAAGCTGGCCGTTGAGGGTGTGCGGCCACGTGAGTGTAGGCCAATGGTCTGGACAGGGCGGACACAGGTGTACAGTCCATGGCTGGCTGTGACCGCGCCGCGATTGGGGTCAGACACCTGACTCATGCAGCCGCAGGACTGATACACAACACTTGGCATGCATGTGCAAGACCCCGAGCGAGCTTGCACTGCTACATTTCCCCGTACGTGCGGGCCCGCCCTCCGGGTGCATGCTACATTGCAACATCGACTACTGTGGCCCTGGTGGCGACAACACCCCAACACAAGGACACACTTACCTCACTTCCTGTTCAAGGCCAGACCAGAGCCACGCCCTGATCCCCCTGCCGAATCAGCACACCCCTGCGCTGACCTGACGTACGCCGGACCAGCACACGTCGCTTGTGCATGCAGGGGGGTGCGGCCGAAGCTACATGTCCAAGGTCTCAGCCACTGCTGAGGTGACATGGTATCCTCCGCTGAAGACAGCACACTGATGTTGCAGGGCTCCGGCCCATCATGCGGACATAATGACCACACAGACACACTTGCTTAGATGTTGGGAATGGTCACGGGCACGTGCGCCCGGCCGCTTTTATTAGCAGGCTCACATGTCGAGTGACACCTGTGTTGGATGTGTGTGGGGTGTGTGTACACCAGACGTAATGGAGTGCCTGGTGCAGTCAAAAAACGACAACAGTGTACATCGTAAAGGACACAACCATTCAACCGTAAAGGACCCATGACCTGAGCTGCAGAGAGTTAGTGGCCCCGGATGCACAGCGTCCTGCACGGGCCTACCGCCACGGGCCGCTGACTTGCGGTGCACAGGGTTAGTGGCACAAGGTCAGTTGTTGCTAGTGTTCGGTCACCTCCGTAACGAGGATCCGGCTTTCATCCGGACTGAACCGCATCTTCCTCTTACTCCTCTCCGTGCGTTCACTGGTATGGACTCTGCCATTCATGAATCACGACTGGGTGCTGGATGTGGGGCCTACTGGACCGCAGTGTAGGCCGGGGGCAGCGGTCAGCACGGGCCCACAGACATGTGTTGTGTGCTTGTGATGCATTCGTTTGCTTCACTGATAGCAGGGAGTTTAGTGATATCACCCCTGCAGTAGACATCTGGTCACTGCCATTCATGACTCGGGACACAGTTCCACATGTGGGACCCACTGGGCCGCTGTGTAGGCCTGTGCCCTCATCCACGTGTCGCCGGCTTGCGTTGAACAGGGTTAGTGGCACCACGTGTCGCCGGCTTGCGTTGAACAGGGTTAGTGGCACCACGTGTCGCCGGCCTGCGATATGGAATTATGCCTCACTGATCGAAGGGAGTCTGGTGCTGTGGCCGCTGCCACGGACTTGGGGTCACTGCCATTCATGACTCAGGACACAGTTCCACATGTGGGACCCACTGGGCCGAGGACGACGCCAGTGGAGTATGTAAATGTAAAATGAGTACAGTGGGACTGCGCCGTGGAGGCCAGCGATGGTCTGCGGAGGCTGCAAAGGTCGCGGGCCTGGAACTTGCACCGACACGTGGTGGGCCCTCTTTGACACCTGCCGGTGTCGGCAGGTGAGCGGAGCCTCGTTGGTGCGCTGGGGCAGGCATGACGGGTCTGGGGCCCAGTGGCCCGGGGTGCAGCAGGCGCACAGGGACGCAGGCCCCGCCGCGCTCAGCGCAGGACTCGTGGCGGGCAGAGAGGCGCCGCCCTGGCAGACGCGTTGTCCATTCCGAATGAGAACCACGCCCAGTGCAACGGGCTTTTTGTTCACACCCCTACGCAGGCCTGGCGTACGCAGGTCCAACCCACTCCGCCCGCGCATGCAGGGGGGGCGTAACGTGCGACATTTCCGCGTTCTGCCCCACAGCCTGTGGGGACATGGTAGCGTCCACTGGCCACTACACTCCATGCACCAGCAGTTGATCTCCACATGGCCATTTCCGTGATTTGCACGCTGTGGTCTGTCCGGCATCTCCACGCCACATCTGGCATTGGGTAGGTTCACATTCCTTAGTCACTTGCCGCTCTTGCACATGCCTGCTCCATGCCTCTCCACACATCCTACTATTGTGTGTCTGTGGTGCCATGCCATGGCTGGGTTGTGGGCATGGCAAGGCCAAGTTCCTAATGGAGTTGTGTTGTCGTGTCTGGTCGGTTGGCATGTTGTGTGGCATGTTGAATGTAGTTGTGCTGCGTCCCCATTGCCAGTGTCGTGAGTTGCATGACTGTGGGCTGGAGGTGTGTGGTGTGTTCATTTGGTACTTACCAACGAGCACTGCATTGCCATGGGTGCCATCCTGGGAGCGCTGGGAGAACTTTCGATGCTTTGGAGAGATTGGGATGTGGAAATAGGCATCTTGAAGATCTATGGAACACATCCAGTCCCCTTGATGTAGATGCGGGATTATTTGATGTAATGCCAGCATTCTGAACCTCTCTCTCAGAATGAACTTGTTGAGAAGCCTGAGATCTAGTATAGGCCTGAACTCCTTGTTTGGACCTTTCTTTGGGACCAAAAAATATCGGGAGTAGATTCCCTGTCGACGTTGATGCCATGGGACCTCCTCGATGGCCTCCTTTAGGAGTAGAGCGGACACCTCGTCTCTCAGAAGATTTATGCGATGGATGACAGTCTTTTGAGAAGGAATAGAAGGTGGAGGGGACTTGAACCTGATGGAATACCCATTCCTTACAATATTTAGCACCCACTTGTCTAGTGTGATTTTGGTCCACTCTTCCAGGTAGAAACGGACACTTCCCCCCACCGGAGTGGGTAACGGAGTTAGGGAAGCAAGCACTCACTGCTTCTGCTGTTGCTTGGCAGCAGGTGTGGGCTGTCTGGAGTTCCTCCTCGTCCTCTACCAGGACGACGCTGGTAGGATTGTGATCTTCCTTGATTTTGCTGGGAGGACCACTGAGGGGTTTGAACCCTCTGCTGGTATTGGCGCCGATCGTAAGGGCGGTAGCGTCGCCTGAAGTCCTTCTTCTTCTCGAGCCCAACCGCCTTCACCGTATCCAGTTCGGTCTTCATCCTGGACATTTCATCATCAGCATGAGAGCCGAAGAGCGATGTGCCATTGAAGGGGAGATTGAGAATACGATGTTGCGCCTCTGGCTTCAAACCAGTCAATCTCAGCCAGGCAGAGCGACGGGCACAAATCCCATGTGCATAACCATGGGCAGCGAGATCAGATGCATCAGCCGCTGCACTGATGACTTGATTGGCCACCAAACCACCTTCATGCAGAATTTCCAGGAAATCTTGCTTGTCTTCTTTTGGGAGCTTCTCAGTGAAGCGTGAAAGAGAGTCCCACAAAGAGCGGTCATACCGACCCAGTAAGGCCGAGGCGCTGGCTACCTTCATGTAAGAGGCTGAGGTAGTGCACATTCTCTTGCCGACAGAATCCATGGCCTTACTGTCTCCATCTGGGGGTACCGCAGACGATGCTGCCCCCGTCTGATTCTTCCGTGCCGCTGAAACAATAACTGAGTCCGGTGGAGGGTCAGCCCTCAGAAAGAAGGGGTCCTTCTCAGGAGCCTTATACTTTTTAGTGATCCGAGATGGGGCCGCCCCCACCGATGCTGGAGTAAGGAATTTTTGCAGAGCAGGCTCTAGCAGGCCAGGCACTAGGGGAAGCAATGGTCTAGAGGAAGACCTTGGTGTAGTGTTTCAAAGATGACTGATGTCTTGGTGGTGGAAACAGGCATTTCAATCTGAAGCTTCGCAGCCCCTCGACAGAGAACCTCATTGAAGGTCAGGATATCATCAATGGGCGATATTCTACTCGGAGGAGAGGAAGAAAGAGTAGGAGAGTAATCAGCCTTGGAGTCTGAAGACCACGAAGAAGATCTATGGCTTCGTCTTCTAGGAGAACGGTGTCGAGATCTGGATGCCCGACTCCTAGGAGAACGTGATGAGCGCCTTCTGAAAGGTGGGGACCTTTGTGGAGTGGCATGTCGCTCATGTCTTTCAGATGAGTGTACTGACTGAATTATCGGCGATCTGGATCTTGTAGAGGAACGTGGCAATCCTGTAACCCTGCGGATTTTCCACTCCCTTATTTCCCCTAGCCATCTCGGGGAGATATTAATTGGAGGGGTTGGAGACGGTTCTGGTGAGTGTTCAGGAGTGACTTGCTCTATCTGAAGTCCTGGGGAGGAAGAGGCCCTGCTTGACGTCACCACCTGGGCGTCCCGTGTCGAGCGGTCTCCCGACGTCGCCCTAGGTCTCTTTGCAGGAGGAGATCCGTGATTGGAATGTGATCTCCTCGACGTCGACCTCCTCGACGTCGACCCAGATGGCGATCTTCTTGACCTAGATCCAGAGGGTGTTTTTCGAGATCTCGACGTCGATCTCCTCGACGGCGATCTCCTCGCCGTCGACCTCCTTGGCGACGGATGCGTCGACGTCATGCGTCTCGACGGCGACTGCCTGTGTCTCACCGGCGTCGAAGCCCTTGGTGTTCGGCTCGACGTCGATGCAATTCGCCCTCTCGACGTCGGTGGTGATCTCAACGTCGCCACTGTCCCTCTCGGCGGTGGGCTTCGACGTTGATGTGTCGACGTCGAGCCCCGGCCTCTTGATGTCGTAGGCGAGCCAGTCTTGGACCGCCTACGCGTTGGTGTCGACTTCGTCTTATGGGTCTTCTCACCTGAAGTCAGATGTTTCGACAGCAAAGGACGTCTCGACGTCTATTTCGACGCCGACTCGGAGCACAAAGGTATTTTGGATGTCGATCTGTCCCTCGACTGCGTATGAGACTGATGTCTCCTTTTCTCACCTTTCTCTTTGCGCTCCAACCTTGGTTGAGAGGAGGGCTTCCTTGAGGGATGTTCTTCTCGCCCACTTGCTTCTTTTCTTCTCTCCTGCATGGAGTGCAGCTTAATCTTCTCCCTTTCCCTAAGGGTTCTTTTTGAAAACTTGCTGCAGTGGTAACACTGGTCTGGCTTGTGAGTTGAAGGTAAACAAGCAATACAGACCGAGTGAGGATCTGACTTAGCCATTTTTTTTCCACAGGCCGGGCACTTATTAAATAAGGTTGGCATTATGACAGGAAAAAATAGCCAAAAGTCAGAAAAAAATAGTAGTATTAGTAAGTTAAGTACTAAAGACGTCGAGTGAAACTAAAAAAGTTCACTTGAAACCAGAAAAAAGTGATAAAAAAATCACTAACTGGCGAGCTCAATGCTCCAGGATCCTCACAGAAGGAGCCGGAAAAAAGAACTGACCTAACTGTCACCTGTGGTGCATGATGGGAGCCTGGGGGTTCCTGGGGTCTTAAAGGCACGGCGCCAATTTTCCAATTGTTTTCTATTCAGCCTTTCTAGGCTAATCTGCCTCTATGATCTTACCTTTTTACCTTTGAAAATAAAGGTTGTGTGTTTCAAAGCAAACTCAAAGCAGTTTTCTTTATATGTATCATAAGTATATTATGACTTGTATGTCTTTATTTTTTCAAATGTAAAAGATTTACAATGCAATGGCGGCAGTTTTTTGAGCCTAGTAACATGTTTTCAGGCTGCATATGTATATAATGCATATTATCTATATATATGGGTATTTATGTATATATATATGTAGATATATGCATATTATTGGCTATTGCTACGGGGTCCCCGCACGTGGGCGGGACTATTCAGTGCTTATGACTTTGATGAGTATCCCCTGGAAGAGAATTATGTGGCGTGTAACTATGTCGCACTGAGTGGTATTTTTGTGGAGTGTATTTATGTTGCATTGAGTAGAGTGTAATTATGTGGCGTGTAATTATGTGGCACAGTGGTATTATGTGGAGTGTATTTATGTTGCATTGAATAGAGTATTTATGCAACGTGTAGTCAAGTCAAGTCAAAATTTAACTTTATTCGGCTGATTATAGCCAAAGTACAAATAACAAAACAGGAGAGATCAAATCTACAATCATAAAATACATAAATGTAAAATCAGTTAAGATCCCCTGTCTTGTAACAATGTAGCAGACATAAAAGTAAATAAAACCATAAGACAGTTATTAATCTCCGTAGAGACCTGCTCCACTCAAAATTCATTATCTACAATAGAATAAAATACACTCCATCGAGGAATACAACACTTCATACAAGAATAAGCACACCTCAAGGATCCATGACACATAATTAGGCCTGGGAGTGAATAATTAAATAAGATAAAAATTAGCCCAACTTATACTTGTCCAACTTTACATATAAGAACATAAGAATAAGTATTTAAATAACGTGATTCAAAGCCATGTCCACAGGGACAATGCAACGTGTAATTATGTGGTACTGAGTAGTATGTGGAGGGTATTTATATTGCATTGAGTAGAGTGTAATTATGTGGCGTGTTATTACGTGGCACTGAGTGGTATTATGTGGAGTGTATTTATGCTGCATTGAGTAGAGTAATTATGTGGCGTGTAATTATGTGGCACTGAGTGGTATTATGTGGAGTATATGTTGCATTCAATAGAGTGTAATTATGTGGCGTGTAATTATGTGACACTGAGTGGTATTATTTGGAGTGTATGTTGCATTGAGTGCAGTGTAATTATGTAGCATATAATTATGTGGCACTGAGTGGTATTATGTGGAGTATTTATGTTGCATTGAGTAGAGTGTAATTATGTGGCGTGCAATTATGTGGCACTGAGTGGTATTATGTGGAATGTATTTAGGTTGCATTTAGTAGAGTGTAATTATGTGGCGTGTAATTATGTGGCATTGATTGGTATTATGTGGAGTGCATGTTGCATTGAGTGCAGTGTAATTATGTGGCATATAATTATGTGGCACTGAGTGGTATTATGTGGAGTGTATTTATGTTGCATTGAGTAGAGTGTAATTATGTGGCATGTAATTATGTGGCACTGAGTGGTATTATGTGGAGTGTTTTTATGTTGCATTGAGTAGAGTAATTATGTGGCACTGAATGGTATGTGGAGTGTTTTTATGTTGCATTGATTAGAGTGTAATTATGTGGCAATGAGTGGCATCATGTGGAGTGTTCTGTGTTGCATTGAGTAGAGTGTAATGATGTGGCGCGTAATTATGTGGCACTGAGTGGTATTATGTGGAGTGTTTTTATGTTGCATTGAGTAGAGTGTAAATGTGGCGTGTAATTGTGTGGCACTGAGTGGTATTACGTGAAAACGCCATAAGAGGCTGGGGAATAAGAGCTATGCACGGTGCCTCCTTGCCTCGCATGCTGCCTCGTGGCTGAGCTTTAACATGTGACTGTGAAAGTTAATCCTAAGTAAACATAAAAGAAATATGTGAAGAACCACCGCACAACCTACCATGCTCACATGCAACTCAAATTATAAGGAGCTCTGTAAAATTAAAACACGTTTTTCCTCACCTGGTTTGCGTCGAGTGATTACAGAAAGTAAAAACAAACACAAAACAAGCGCGGATGCGAAAGTGAAAGCGACCGCGCTATAAATTAGTAACCTGATCCACGACCAGCTGCCAGCCTGTGCGCCGCTGCTTGCTCCCGAGACCCAAAGGCCATGGGAGTGAACGTTTAGAGGAAAGGCGGGACATGCACCCATCTTTGGCCATTTGCGTGCTTTCATTATTGAAAGCCACATGCAAAGGCCAATGGAATGTGTGGGAGGAGTCCAACCCACACGGAGAAGTCTCTGGGACGTCTGGAGTGATTCCAAGAGGCCCTCTCCTAGGGCAGCGCATGCGCGCTGCGCTAGGCTCGACCTAAAAAGGGAGGACTAGGCTTTGCCATTACCTTAAACAGGCAAAAATTTGGGGTTAAACCTGTAAAAGGTGTGTTTCCTCACAAACATCTTTCACACTTTGAGAGTCCTTGCCCAAACAAATGACAGATCCCCTTGGGTAGCCATAGTGGGGATCATGGAAGATCTGGGAGGGCAGAGAGGAGAGCGCCTCCGGGTTGACAGTATTTTTCCTGGTCATATCTACCTAAAAAGAACTGAACTTCTGTGCCACGGCAGGTGGTCAAATACTTAATTTTGCCATTGCTTTTTTCTTTCCTTATTTTATACTTAATTTTTTTTAGTTACTCCTATGTGTTTGAACTAGGTCTTCAGATAACAGTAATTTAAAGCCAATAGTATCTTTTTTATGCCACACCAAAATTTATTTTCCTTTGATATGCATTAAAACTAAAAACATTGGGGCGTGGCCAACCATCAAGGCTGCGCATGCGTGTTCCTGCTAGGCTCAGCCCTTTCCCCCACAATTAAGGGCTATACAGCACACCAAATGGCACACGGATGGCCTGAAATCTAGGCGTTGGACATGCTGTAATCGGTGGACACCTTGCCGTTCGCACTGACGGTCAGAAGGGTTGAAACCATGGAGAGACCCGAATATGAGGTAATGTTGGTTCTGTCGGGTACCAAAAAATTGCTTTAACACTTAAACTCAAGGAGAGAAGAACAATTGCTTTGACACTCAATCAATAGTTGAACTAAAGAGAAAAGAAGAACACACCAGTTTTGAATTGATCAAAAGACAATGTATGGACAGCTTAATCACTTTTTGTCTTTTTCCATTTTTCGGTGGTGTAATATTAACAGTAAGGCTGTCACAAGCAATCAAAAGAAACTTATTGAGAGAGTTCTAAGGTGATTGAGTGATCTAAAAGTGACAAAGTGCTGTGAGTGAGTGAAATATATACAGTGCTATACAAAATATCTAAAAATGTTCAATTCAATAGTCAGCCAGCCCTAGGACCATGAATCTCCAGTCCGACTAGGACTTAATCTGCCTTTCATGTGGAGTGGAGAATGTAGGGTGTGGATTATACAGGCACATCGGCGTTTCGACCCAGATGAGTGCATGAAAATGTAGTCACAGCGGGTCTTCTTCAGGACACCTGGGGACAGGGGGGACAGCCAGAAAAAGGGTATTCAGTTCAAATGAAATTCTTCAAAACTTTTATCCACCAGGGGTTGGGTGCTAATAGGTAATCGGAATTAATCAAATCAGAGGACAGTCAGCACACGGTTTGATTGCTCTCTCGGCGCGGCTCACTGAATGAGAGACCCGGGCAGGAGAGGAGACGAGGCAGAGCTGACAAGATGGCGGCCGTGTTCCTATTTGGGTAGAAGTGCCGTTCTGCTCAGGCGGTCCGTGCTGAGCATAAATAAGGGTGCTGGCGGGCACTCGCAATCCGCCCCGCTGCACCAATCTGACTCACCGTAGTGGCAGCGCTAGAAGGGAGTCGGAGTGGAGATGCTGATTTTCTGAACTGAGACTGCAGGCGAGCAGCTCTGACCTGGGAAAGTTGTGACACGAATAGGCCCACCGATGACAACACAGCTCAGGTGAGTGCGCACACGAGGAAGCGGGGAGAAGGGAGAATCTGGGGACCGCCCCCGGGCCCATGAGCTGTGAATTGGGGGGCACACTAGACAGTGCCTGACCTCAAAATGGCGCCTGGTGGGCCTGCGGCGGGCCGAGCTGCCCGTTTCTGGTGTTGATGCTCCCAGGGGAGGCAGCCTGGTACGACGAGCACTTGTGGAAAGACAGACCAAACTGGGCGGGTCCCGGCTTGGAGCCACCACCTCCCTGTTTTGTGATTCTCAGAAGAGTATGGAGCTGGTTGGAGATGGCCCTGCTCTGAGACAGGCATGGTCAATTTGAAGAAGCTGAGAGGGCACCACATTGGGGACGTTTTGATCTCTGCTTATACAGACCTCTAGGATGGGATTCTGAGGCCACATTGACACAGTGATCCCATTGGCTGACCATGCACCAGCGCGGCTCCCCCTGCCCCCGAGTGAGACACCCTAGCTGGAGAACCTGCACTGAATGAGGGCGGCAACGCGCCAACCGAGTCCCTCGCCCCATATGCCACCAAAAAAAGTCCAAACCAACAGAGTCTCAAGTTATTTTACGCCAACTGAGCCCCAGGCGGAAAGGGAAGTGGAGGCCCACACGGACGGCAGCATGGCTCTTACTAGGGAAGATCTCCTGGAGACACTGAGAATTCAAGAAGGAGCTCAGGGAGGCCATTAAGGTGGACATTGGTGCTTCGTTTGAAGCATTCCGAACAGAGGTGGGGTCGAAATTGATCTCAATTCAGGCAGACGTGGTCTCAGTGGGCGCTCGCACCCTGGATCTAGAAACGAAGTGCCAGGAACTTGAGGAGAGCTTGAAGCCCCTGGAAGAGGGATCATCCAACTTGAGCACTCAGCTGCACTCTGCCTTACTAAAATGCAAAGATCTGGCGAATCGCTCCCGCAGAGACAACATGAGAGTGAGGGGCCTGGAGGAAGAAAGTGAGGGGCCAGATCTGGAAGCGTTTATGGAGGGCCTCTTCTCCAGTGTCCTGGGGGATGAGTGCCCAGAGGTCAGGGTGGAACGAGTCCACAGGGTGGGCCAGCATCAACCGGGGGATAGCAAACGTCCAAGAGACATCCTGGCCGAATTCAGCTCATTTAAAACTAAGGAGCTTGTTCTACGAAACCAAGAAGCAGTGACTAACTTTTCAGGGGGCTAAGTGCTCGCTCTTTCAGGATGTCGCTCAGCCCACATTGGCCCGCCGACAGCAGTTTCGACCGATCACCTTGGCGTTGAGGGAGCGCCAGATTAAATACAGACGGACCTATCCTTTTGGCATCGCCTTCTCGTTTTGAAACAAGTAATGTCACTTCACCGAGCTGGAGGGGGCAGCGGCTTTGATCGGCCGAGAAATTACTCCGTCGCAACAAGGCACGACTACTGGACAGGCGCGTATGGAACAACCATTGGAGCAACGCCTGCCGAGACCCTGGCAGGTGCCCAAGAAGGGAGGCAAGACGTTGAAACGCTAAGCAACGTCAGATCGCCGATACAAGAACTTTTGTTTGTGCGGTTTGTATTCCTTAAACTGGAGGGCGATCAGGGAAAGCCTCCCCTGCTTGTCTACAACACTGAAGTTGAAACTCTGGCTCAGTGGTCTTGGGTATAAGATGGTGATAAGCGAACTACCTCTTTTCACATGTGTCGGGGGACACTCCGCCCACTCTAGTCTGGGTGAGAAAAGGCATATGGAGAATGGTGTCCAGTGATTCATATATGTGGGGCCCCAGGTGCGGTCCTGAACTCGCCCCTGGAGTCACTAATCGTGAGGACTCATCTTCACCTTGGGGACTTCGCCGTTGAAGATTTTCTTCATGTTCTGTTTTGTTTTTACGGTGGTACTTTTAATGTTGATCTGAATATCAGATGGAGGAGGGGAGAGGGAGGGGCTGGTTGGGCGGGGCTGGGAAGGGGGTTTGACGGGAGGTGTCTGGAGCCGGTGGTGGGTCCCCCACGAACGACATGTCATTTAATTGTATGTCATAGAATGTTAGGGGGCTAAACTCCCCCCAACAAGAGAACGCCTCTAGAAATGTTTAGGGGACCTTCATATCCGTACAGTAGCACTACAGGAAACCCACCTAAAGAGAGGCGAGGACCTCAGATTGTGACACAAATCCTACCCACTGATCTTTAGGTCCTCTGCCAACACTAAACAGAACGGAGTCGCCCTCCTCTTTCACTCCTCTGTTCACTTCCAGCCTCATGACACAAAGATGGACAAAACAGGGAGATTCCTTATGGTTAAGGGTATCCTGATGGGGCTCCCATGCACTATAGCCACGGTTTACGTACCTAACTCCGGGCAATCAGAGTTTCTCCTTACGTTTCTTACAACACTGGAGGGTTTTGCCATGGGGGACATAATTTTACTGGGGGATTTCAATCTTATTTGGGATCCATCTGTGGATACTACTCACCTACATAGGTCAGCCGCAGGAGTCTTCACCAAGACGCTTAAATCCACTCTGCACCGGATAGGGTTGGTAGACATTTGGAGGGCCCTGAACCACTTGACACGTGATTATTCCTTTTTCTCCTACTCCCATAGATCATACTCTAGGATAGATCATATTTTTATTAGCCAGTCTCTCCGCAAGGTGGTCCCATTAGCTAAATTGCATCCGATATGCCTTGTGGATCACGCACCTCTGGAAGTACTTGTTAACTGGCCTGCACCTCGCTCTAAATTTAAGAGGTGGTATTTCCCCAATATTCTCAATAGGGACCGGCTTCTTCATGGCGAACTGAAGAAGACGGTTAAGGAGTTTTTCAACAACAATGACCCTTAAGATACTTCCCACTTGAATAACTGGGACGCCTATAAAGCAGTGATGCGGGGCAAATGCATTGCCTTAGCTACCATCTTACAGAAGCAACAAAATACGGAATGTTTATCCCTGGAGCGGGAACTGCTGCGTGCTGAGAAGTCACACAAGGCTGCCCCGTCTGTTAAGGCCCAAAGGAAAGTAACAGCATTGAAAGGGAAACTCTAGGCAATTTATACTAATAGAGCAGAAAAGACCCTTTTACTCTTCCAGGCTCGAGGGTACGATGGCAACGATAAAATTGGCTCCCTGCTTGCGAGACAACTACGAGCCAAACAGGAAAAGAAGTACATTAGACAGATAGATGACAAATCGGGCACCACACATATTGGTGAGGAGGGGAAAGCGGGTGCCTTTCGCGAGTTCTATAAAACGCTCTATAAAGCGGACCCTCTAGTCAAGCTGGACCAATCTCAATATCTACACTTGCTAGTACTCCCACAGGTTTCCCCCGCCACCAATGAGACGCTCAGTCGGCCCATAACAAGAAATGATGTCCAAAGGGCGATAGATGCTCTAAAACTCCAGACAGCCGGGGACCCGAAGGTTTTAGTGCCCAGTTCTACAAAACGTTTGGCGCCGTTTTGACACCCCATTTGACAGACCTTTTTAACGAGATAGCAACCTCTCAGCAGGTGTCTCCGTCGATGGAGGAGGCGTTAATTACTCTGATCCCCAAAGCAGGAAAGAATCCCCACCTGTGTGTATAGGCCTATAGCGCTCCTGAATCTGGATGCTAAATTGTATTCCAATATACTGGCCAGTAGGCTGGAAGGGATTCTTCCAGACCTGATTCACCCGGATCAGTCGGGCTTCATCAAGGGTCATCAGACCCATGATAACCTGCGTAGGACAGTGCATTTAATCGACAAAGTACAGAAGAAACGTATCCCGGCGGCCTTGCTTTTATGCGACACAGAGAAGGCCTTCGACTGGATCGATTGGCCCTTTCTGATGAGCACTCTGTGCTGTTTCGGATTTGGCGATAGCTTCCTGGGTATGGTGAAAGCTAACTTCCACTGCCCCAAGTACCGGATCCCTGTCTACGGAGTAGCATCAGACTTTTTTAAATTTATCAAGAGGCACGAGACAGGGTTGCCCCCTTTTACCTATGCTCTTTGCGGTCTGCATGGAACCCCTTGCTGCGGGTATCAGGGCTAACCCAGAAATTCAAGGCAGTAGGTTTGGTCCGGTCGAACACAATGTCCTTTTTTACGGACGATGTTCTGCTGCCCATCACAGAACCTCGTACGTCTTTGCCAGCTATACAAGCCGAACTCCGTAGCTTTGAGAAAGTGGCGGGTTTCAAGGTTGACCTTTCAAAATCTTTCTTACTTAACCTGTCAGTACCCCTGGAGGTGATGACCACCATTACAGCGGCTTTGCCCTTCAGGTGTGTTAAAAAAAAAAAGTCACCCATCTAGGCATTAAAATTACCCCAGCCAATCGGATCTCTATAAAGCAAATTTCCCCCCTTGCTACGACAACTTAAATCAGAGTTTAAAAAAATGGGGGTCCACGTATATCACCTGGATCGATCTCATAAATGCGATCAAGATGACGTTGTTGCCCCGACTTCTCTATTTCAGGGTCTGCCGATTGCGGTTGACAGGGAACTGTTTGTGGAGTTAAAGGCGATGATAAAAACAATTCATCTGGCAGGGTCGCAGGGCCCGCTTCTCAATGATTATTGACTAGACCGCGACTAACGGGGGGACTGTCCCTACCAGATTTCCCACTCTATTATAGAGCAGCCCTGCTTCGAGTCATGGCTGAATGGTCCCTCAAAGCCTCAGACAAACACTGACTCCATATGGACAGGCTGGTGGTGGGAAGGACCATATGGGATCTTCATCAGAAACCGAAACAGGATACTACCCTTAAGGTATGGGATATCAGTACCTAAACCCTACCCCTGACGACTTTCCCCTCCCCCTACACCCCTATCCCTCACAGAAATCCTGAAACGGTCAAACATACAATACCACATGTACGCTGATGATACGCAACTTTATATGAAAATGGCCTCTCTGGAAGACATCAAAACACTGAACTGTGTTCTTCTGAAAACCCAACAGTGGCTAACTCACAATCACCTTTTGCTTAATACTCTAAAGACTGAATTCCTCCTGATCGCCCCGCCCACCCACTCTATACCCATTCAAGACTGGCTCAAACATCTTACGACCCTTAACTGCAATCCTCATGTTGTTGATTCCACTAGATCATTAGGCATCACGCTAGACAAACACCTTAATATGCAAGACCACATTAGCGCAACAACTAGGGAAGCCAACTACCTACTCAACACTCTTAGGAAAATCAAGCCGTTCCTACTTCCTATGGACCTGCAACTTGCAGTCCAGTCCCTAATGATCTCTTGTGTGGAATATGGAATTGTGACCTTGGCTGGGCTGCCCAAAGCTAGAGTGACCCCCCTAAAGGCTACTCTGAACGCTGCTGCCAGACTCATCACGGGCTCTCGTAAACATGATCACATCACACCTGACTTAATTCAGCTCAACTGGCTATCGCTCAAAGATAGGATTAAGTTCAAGATTGCCTGCCTGACGCACAAAGTGCTCCACCATAATACTCCCACTTACTTGACAAATAAGCTCAAACTCTCTGGTGTGTCTCGGTCCCTAAGAAGCTCTAACACTCTCCTGCTGAAACCGCACAAATTCAGAAAGAAAAGAACATACAACCGCGCCTTCTCGGGTCTGGCCCCATGAATTTGGAACGCTCTTCCGCCTGATATCCGTTCCAACCCTTCGACCTGCTCATTCAAAATTCAAGTCAAAAGACTTCTCCTAAATAACCAGCTGCAACAACTGTCTTGAAGACAATATAACTAATCTTTTTATACCCTAGAGAAATCATGACCATCTCATTTGTTTGAGAGATTTTTGGAATGCAACTTATGTTCTTGCTACATGTTCCTCATGTTTGGGTTCGCTCTTATTGTATTGGGGTTGGTTCTCTACAAATGTTTAGGATGTTTACTTGCTTAGTGACTAATCGTATCCTTTTTCTGATGCACAGCGCTCTGATACCCTTTTTCGGGTCATGGTCGCGCTTTATAAAACTCTTCAAATAAATAAATATCCATTTCAACCCTGCCTTCCCTCAAGCTTTGCTAGAGGGTCCCTTTGACAGATGGGAGGGCGGCTGCCTAATGCCATCAGACCTGTTTGTCCGAGGGGAATTACGTTCATTTAAAAACTGTTCCTCCATTTTTAAACTTCCACCCACAGAGGAATACCACTACTTTCAGTTGAAACATTGGGTGCAGCAACCTCAGATGCAGCTGGCCACATGCAAGGAGCTGCTCCCAATAGAGAGATTTGTGCAGGACGGAGGCATGGCTAAGGGCTGCATCTCGTTCCTCTACTCTCTCCTCACACGCCCCTGCGACATACGTTTTGGGAGGCCACCCTGCAAAACGTGGCCTCCCATCGCAAAATATAGCCAATCCATGTTCCTAAGGGAAGCCCATTATAAGATCATGTACGACTGGTACTTACACCCTCAAAAACTAAACACTCTTTTTTCCGCATACAACAAATAGATGCTGGCGGGGATGTGGGCTATGGGGCGATTTCCGCCATATATGATGGGACTGCCCCGCTATTCAACCTTTTTGGAAGGAAATTCTTTCCCAGATTAAAAAGATACTAGGATAACCAATAGCAGACTCCCTGGAACATGTATCGCTGGGGTTGCACGATCCCAGCCTGAAAAATCAAACCCTGGGAGACCGTTCCATCATGTGGTTATGCTTGGGGGCAGAAAAAATGACAGTGGCAGCAGCATGGAAGAAACCGGAGGCTGCCCTCTCTTTCCCAATGGCACGCCCGGCTATGGCGGGCAATGGCCTTCGAACGCTTGACTGACATCATGACGGATTTCCGAAAAGGGTTTGATAATATCTGGAGTACGTTGGTGGGGTTTCTATTGGAAGGTTTGCCACTCTTTGCTTGTGGTCCCAGATTGCGGGCCCTTCATTTTTTCAGACATAGCAAACTTACATCTCGCTGTGGTCCCTCCAGGGGCCGTGGGTCTTAAAGCTTCCCCATCTCCCCGCATGTGTGGATCTCCCGTTACCCCATGTCCGGGAACCGAGGGGCCCCCGCCCTTCCCCTCGATTAAACCTCTGTCCACTTCACACTCTCCTCAGTACACTATAGACATGTGCAATACGTACCACAGGATTGTTTAGTTGTTTTCTATTTTGTTTATTTGTTTGGTTCTTGCTCATATGGTAACGGTGTATCAAGAGATAATGAGAGTTTTCGATATATATAATTTGATAATGGGGGAAGCTGTTCCTAAATATACCAAGGGTTATGCCGAGAACTTGTGGGAAAGATGTGTTTTGCCTTTAGCTATCTGAAGATCTTGACTTGCGGCAAAGTTTTGTTGAACATCAGAAGTTGTTAATCTTTGAAAATGCAATAAAAAGATTGACAAAAAAAAACTAAAAACATTGCAGATTTAAGTACACTTTGGCTTCTACGTAGTTCCCATATTTTCCTATTAAAATTATATTAAATTATTATTTTTTTAATTTAAAAATTCTGTTACGGGCATGGCCAAGCAGAGCATGGAGTAGGAGGCAGACTCCTCAGACTTTCGCCCACCTCGGCCTGCAGCTCCTGAACAATGCAAAAAGAACAATTGATGGACAGAATGCTACACAATGTCAAACATTCACCCCAGTACAGAGATCTGGGCCTAAATCCATTGTTGTTTTTCTCCCCATACGATTTCAGTTAAAACCCAGCAAATCAGTCTTGACCTTGTTCCACATGGGAACAGTCCAGTCCAACCTGCCAGGCTAAATCCTCCCTGGACTGGAAACAAGCATCCTAGGACCGGTTTCGGGGAATCATCTCTCAGCCAGGCTAGCTTGACTCCAGTGGCATGGAGAACATGGGACCCACGTCTGGGCATACCTGTCCCACTCGGAATGACAAATGCAAAAAGAACAATTGATGGACAGAATGCTGCACAATGTCAAACATTCACCCAAGTACAGAGATCTGGGCCTATGTTCCCTCTAGCCTTGCTTCTTACAGCGCCCAGACACACTGTGGGAGCGCACTCTCCCCTCGAGGAGCACAATACATAACAAAAGGGCAGCGTGAAAACGTCCCTTTTCAAGTCAGGCGGCGCACCAGGAGGCCAATTAAATCAATTAAATGACGAAGGGGCTGCTTTCAGTGTTCGAAGAGGCCCCTAGCAGGCAGTGTGAAACAAAACATGTGAATGTGTTTCACACTGCAATGAGAGGGTGTGGATGCAAAGGACGAGTACCATGCAAATCACTGAACTGTATTTATGAAGATCGCTCAGTGGGTTACTGCTTTTGTTAGAGAGATCTTCAGTTACTTGCAGTTTATAAGTTAACATCCTAAAATAGAACAGCGTGCTATTAACTGTTAGCAAAGAGCTGCATGCAAACTGCAAGGTATATATTAGAGTGTTATGGTTTTTTCCCCAGTCTTTCATTTTCGTAATGTTGCAAAAAGATTTGTTTGGGTAGAAAACAATTGTAATTATTAAAGAGAACCCCCAACCATGGTGTTACATTTCAAATCCTGAGTTTGCACCTCTCCACACCAAGCATCCTTAAAATATGCTGCCTTCCAGTATGGATGACTTGTAACTGGTACACCTTGTAATCCTCTGTCTTGCGTAACATTTCCTATACACTGATTTACACACATGATTGTTTGTCTCTGTGTAATGTGTGTGTGATGTAAAGTGCTCCGACACCCTTCACTGATATGAGTAGCACTATAAAACTATTAAATGCATCAGAGAGTGGCTGGTTATGGAGACTTGAGGAGCACTGTTAAAGGGTGGAAGTGAGGAAATTTGTGGCAGAGGGGGGCAAAACAAACAGTGTCACACTGGGCACCATCAGCGCTAAAGCTGGCCCTGGAAACAGATTCCAGTCTTGATGCTCAAGCAAAGCGCTCCAATACTTTCCAGTCATGGTTGCTCAAAAAACTGTAAAAAAACATTACACTTTAATCTTAAAGACTAGCAAATACTTTTAAACCAATCTTTTTTTATTCATCATCACAAAGAATGCACCTTCAAATACATGAATTCAGTCTTTGCACTGTACAAAACAAAGTTGCACCATCTATAATTTTAACGTAGGCCACATATGGGTACACATGACCCCTGACTTTTAGTTCACTAATAGCACTGTCTTTTGGGGTGAGGTGGTGGGGGAGCAGGAATGATTCTCAGTTCATGTTTAATAAATACTTTGCACGTAATCTGATGTACTAAAATGAGGTGCTTCTGATAGTTTACCATAGTGTAACAAAATCTGTGCTGCATGATTGACACCACATATTTTCAAGGCTTCGCTTGTGAATGGGTTCTTAAGAGCAGACCCTTGGCTCAGCTGTTCCTGTTAATTTGTTGTCTCACCCACCTTTGCCTTTTGCCATAGTCCAGGCCACTGGAATTATGTGTCAGGAGAGGACCAAATTATGCAGCAGTGTTGAATTATGCCGCAAGAAAATGCAAGTTATGAAGCATAATGCTGCACATTTTGTGATAGCATTACTTTATTATTTTGACATTTAACACATGCTAACACTAACTGGGCAAATGTTTCACCTCATTAGTACCAATTTAACACCCAAATACAACAATAAGCAACAGAAAGGTGACCAGTCAACCTTTGCGAAGGGTCTTCCACTTCACAGCAATACATGCAGACCCGGTTTTAGTAACTTTTTATCCATTCAAGCTAGAAGCAATTTTTTGGGATTAAAATCTGCACTTTATACAGCAGATGACGGATTATGTGGTACATGTGGCAAATTCATTCTCATGCAGAAAAGGCCACGGACGCAAAATCTTATAATTCCAGTGCCTGACCTTAGTACAAGGATGTGAGCATTCTGTCAAGCATACGTTTTGTACTGAAGTGGGATCCTTCCATTAAAAAAAAATACCCATTAAGACATCTCTCACTGTATCTGTGCTGTAAAGTGCATCACACTTTGAAAATTATAGCGACTTTTAAAAGTTACTCCACTGTTACGCCTGCCTTGAGGGGTCATCACTTTTTGGCTCAATTCCCCCATCTCTAAATGTTATTAGATAGGGATTTGCCTCAAAATCCATGGGTGGTTGCATGGGAATGCCCATGTACTGCCTATGGTAATCCCCCCGATGCAAAGTAGCACAATTTAGTGCATAGTGCTACTTGGCGTTACTGTGGGCAACTTACCTACCCAAATCATGATGTGTTTTGGAAAGTAAATCCAACCACAACACTAGGTGCTGGGTTTGTGTCACTTTTGTGATGCAAACAAATCGCAGAGTTAATAGATCTGGATCAGAATTTCTAAACAGGTACTTATCAATATTATGATGACGATTTGTGTTCTTACTGTAAGCTAAATCTAATATAAGGTTACCAAATGACCAATGCAGAGCAAATATTGCTTTACTGTGCAAAATCAGAAGGCAATGAAGGTGCCACAGAGAAGGGGCCACTGAAGCATGAGAGAAAAATTATTTGTGTCTGGCATTGAGCATGGCAAATTTCTATAGACCGGTTTAGGATTGGCAGAGAACGGGGATTGGAAAGTAAGAAAAGCAGGAAGGACAGAAATAATAGAGAGATGAAGTGGAAAGACGATTTGAGAGTGTGAGGAAGAGGGGAGATTTGAGTGTAGAGAGAAAAGGAAACATGTATGGAGAGGATGAGATATGGAAGTGAGATAGAAATCAAGAAAGGGAGAGGAAAAGAAAGAAAGGGGAGTGAAACAGAGAAAGGAAAGGAAAATTGTAGGGAAAGGATAAAACAAACTAAAGGGGATAGGTAGACCAAGAGGTGGCATACAAGGAGGTCGGAGTCAAAGAGAGGAACAAGAGGAGAGAGGAGCATAGTCAAGATAAAGATTTAACAGAGTAAGGGTGGAGTGAGCAATAACAGGGAAATTAGAGAGACTTTGTGGGAGAGAGAAGAGTAGGGCATAGATTGAAGAGAGGAGATAGAATAAGGGAAAAGTGGAGCAGAGTGGAAATAGAAAAAGAAAAGTGGGATTGTAAGGAAGAGCAAGGAGAGAAAAAAATCTAAAAAGACGGGAGGAAGGCAATAAGGACAAGCTAGAAGATCAAGAGGAAGTGGACAGAGATAAAAAAGGGTGCGAGGAGGAGATAATAGTGGCATGGAGATAGCAAATAGAGAGGATTTATAGGTAGAATGATTAGGACACAAGATGCAGTGGCACCTATGCCCAGGGGTGCAAGGAGCCCTTTGCGCCCCAGTAATGGGTGTCTTTAATACCAACCCAGAGGAGTGTGTGAGTGTTTGGGGGTGTTCTTTTTACTGGTTTGCATTAGGGCCCATGGCACCCTTACTATGCCACCGATTTGGTAGCTTGCACACCGCACATGCTTGTATATTAAGTTTTTGCTTATCTTCAGTGCACGCAGCCTTAGCTGCGGTGCACGAAGCACCTTTATTGCCGCACAAAGAGAAAGAAAATTAGAGGGAACATTGATCTGGGCCTAAATCCATCATTTTTTTGCTCCCCATGCCATTCCAGTTTAAACCTAGCCATGTGCAAATCAGTCTTGACCTTGTTCCACATGGGGAGACACTAGCCCAAACTGCCAGGCCAGGTCCTCCCTGGACTGGAAACAAGCATCCTGGGACTGGTTTCGGGGCATCACCCCTCATGAGCCAGGCTAGCTTGACTCCAGTGGCATGGAGAGCACAGGACCTATTTCTGGGCATACCCGTCCTACTAGGGGTGACAAATTCAAAAAGAACAATTGGCATTTCGAGCTGGACTGTTCCCATAAGGAACAGGGTCAAGACTGATTTGCATATAGCTGGGTCTGACCTGGGGTGTTGAAGTGAGTAAAAGAACGATGATAGATTCAACCCAGATCTGTGACTGGTTGCAGCTCCTGAAAAGCACCCCACTTCGGAGCCTAGCCTCCTCCAGTTATCCGCCAACCAGTCCAGTACTTGAAAACCAGCACCTCTACTGCAGACTCCAGAAGTTTCTTGGTGGTCGTGCAGTGAAGGGAAGAACACAGTATGCATCTTGGGAGCCACGCTGAAATGCTGTGGCAAGTGTGCCCCAACACCAGTGAGCTCTCCCCTACCTGCTACCCAAGAGGCGTGTGGTTGGGGCTCCTAGGTGGCAGTGCGATGCCAAAGAAGAACACAGCTGTCTCCCCAAAAGCTGAGCTCAGCTCTAATGCACCAGCCTACGGCAGCCATGTGTTGCAGGAGAGCCCGCAGTCACTACTTTTAACGCCACACTCTGCTCCAATGCTTCAGCATACGTCACCACACGGAGGACGGGAGAACGCAGACGCCACCTTAAGAGCTGCATTTGGCCCAAGTCCACAGTGACCACATGATACAGAGAGGACCACGGCCACCATTTTAAGAGCCATGCTCAGCTCCAATGCTACAGTTCACGGTTACTGGGTGGCACAGAGAAGAAAGTGGCTGCCACCTTTAGAATCAAGCTTGGCCCCAACGTCCTAGCCCACACACAACACTTTCTATTTCTGTTGTCTTAAAGGTGCAATATCGATTCTTCCTGGCAGCTGTGTGGTGTAAACAACATCACGGTCTCACTTTAAGAGCTGTGCTCGGCCCAAACACCCCAACCATAGGGCCACAGAGTTCCAAGAAGAATGCGGCTGCTATCCCAAGAGCTGCACTCTACTCCGTTGCCTTGACCCCATTCCTAACAGCAACGGGGTGATCCCTGGGCACAGCGCATCACCGCCACTGTTGCTCGGGGCTCAGCACCAACAGACAGGGGACACCCTGTGACACGCTGCAGAGGTGGGGTCACCCTCCTCTGCTCCTGACATTCGCTGGCAGGGGCCAATGAGTGGAAAGACACTTTTTTAGTGAAGGTGAGCACAGCACCCACATTATAGCGCAGCGCTGGAGTGTGGCCTAAATGACTATGCAACTGCCCAGCCAGAGAGGCGGGTATGGTTGCACCACAGAATAAATCCACCTCGGCATAGTGGAGGAACGATTAGTAATTCTATGCAGTGACTAGCTGGCATAGAAAGACTACCACCAACTAGTTACAGAGTCCTGCAGAATGTATTGACATTGCTTCTTTACAACTCCGGCAAAGACTTCTCATCACAAGTTCAGCCCCTAGTATAGTATCCCAGCACAGTCGCATGGTGAGGAGCAAACCTCTTAGAAGGAGGGTTCAGTAGCTGTTATGTGGAGTTAAAATACAGCAGGAGATTGAGCAAAAAACGACCCCCCATTGGGAAATAGGAGGTCCCTAGCAACTCCTATAACCCAGAAATACATGGATCACTTCCTGTCTGAAATTAGATACGAAATTGTCTTGCTTAAGACAGGTTATAAAACATGCCTACAGGAAGTCCGCAACAGGATCTTAAGACTGGGGAACCGCGTGGACTTATTTAAATGGTGTGCAGACACGAGCCAGGACAACCAAGAAATGCTATGGCATAGGATGCAAACATTTAAACATGTCGACCTGCAAACAAAACAGGAAGATCAGGAAAATTGAAGCTGGCGCATCATCATATGCATTCTAAGTATTCCTAAAGAGGGGGAAGAAAAGGACATCATGGGCTTCACTAGGGAACTTCTTCAGGTGATCAGAGGCGATCCAGAATCGCCTCCGCCTAGACTTGATTGCACCCACAGAGTACTCTCATGCATAAACCAATCAGAAAGTTCCCTGGACATTCTTACATGAGAGCACTACTTCGAAGACCAAGAAGCCATGATGAGAATCGCTGGGGCTAGTCAGAATTTATACTTCGGGGTTCCACCTTCTAACTCTTCCTAAACCTACTTTCGTCACCTTAAGGAAACAGACTTCAGAACAATTATGGACTTCCATAAAGAGTGTAATTTTAAATACCAATGGGGTCATCCATTCGGCCTTCTGTTCCAATGGAATGGAAAGCAAGGATAGGTGCACACTCTTGTAGGGAAGGGCGATACTGGCACTATCCCAGGAGTCAGAGGTGAAGGGCCCTGCCCTGGGACGTATGCCAGATCCCACAAAACTTCACTCAGAATGGCAAACCGCATGCCGCCATTACAGCACTCACTGGGGTTAGGACAAAGCTTTAAAGAATGAGACTGCTAACGTAATTTCCTACCTACAGAACATGAACAATTTATCACCCTAACCAGTCACCTCCCCATCAGACACTTAAAAGGCGAGCCAAGGAGTGATGCAGGGACCAAAAAACTTATCGGTGATACCAGTCTTGACCAAACTATGACTTCTTGTCTGCCAATATTGATCCTCATCCCCTCCATACTCTATTTGTCCCTTTTCCATAGAGTGTCACACCTCTTGTGGGGATCAGTGTTCTAACCCACTTGTGCGATGGACAAGAACTGGTTAGGCCCAGTTGACCTTTTGGTTGCATGCATACTGCATCATTTCTTGGATTAGGACATTTTCCTTGATTATGTTCATGCTCGTAGGGTAGGGGGGCTTCAATTTTAGCATGAGATCCTCCCATAGACAGAAATCTAAACTCCTATCAGGTGGTGGAAGCAATGTCAGAACTTCCCAAAAAGAAGATCACTGAATGGGGCCTATTTGATGCATGGCACCACCTGCACCCCAACCTTAAGGACTATTCATTCTATTCCCACGTACATACAGCTTATTCATGCATAGATCATTCCTTTATCAGTCACTCACTTCTTCGAACACTAGACTTTGTCTGGCACCCAGACATATCGATATCTGAGACCAAGCACATCTGGAACTTATCCGGAAAGATTGGCTTTTCCCTCAGCTGCAAATGCTAGTCCCTGCCCACTGAGTTTCCACTTCAATTAGCTACCGTGGCCTTAATATAACAAACTATATTGAAGGATGGGTCAAGTCTAACTTGGTAGAGTACCGCAAGAACATTACTGACGCCATTAGGTGATGTCACACTTTACAAAGATTATGGCTGGGACGCATTAATGTGGTCAAAATGAATGTCCTTCCCAGGATACTCTATTTCAATCACTTTCAACTCCCATACCTCAGACAGACATCACCTTGCTTCACTCCAAGCTACTCTCCTTCATCTGGGGTGGCAAACAACCTCGCGCCTTCAACAAAATTCTTATGCTGCGTAAGGAACAATGGTGGACTGGTGCAACCTTATCTTATAGCTGGCACACCAATGTTATACTGCAGAGTGGGTGGTGCACAGAAAAAGAGAAAAATGTATTGCATATGTACAGTGCAGTAGCATCTCACCTGCTGTGGGATCTGGCCTGGTCCCTCCCCCCCGACAAGCCAGACCAAAGGGGGCCTATATCCTTACACCAACTAAGCATGTCCTGGAGGTGTGGGACTCCATAGCCAACAAAAAAGGTCTCACCACACCCCCTCTCCAATCACACCTATAGCTAGAAACCCTGATTTTACTACAGCTGTGGAACACAATGTCATTCCTAGAGTGTGCAGAGGGATACTGCAGAACTCCGAGGGCTCTCTTTCAGGGTGAGACAATAGAATGATTCGACTAACACAAACGTGAGACTTTCTAGTCCCCAAAAAAATCTTGCGTATAATAATATCAGTTCAGACATTCGGCCTTACACATCGAACACAATAGTTGTCGAAGGACCACTCAAACACTTTTAAATAATGGTCAGCACATTCGAAGCACGAAAGACCTTATCTCCAGAACATATTGCGCTATCCAAGATTCAAAACCACCCAGTAAATGCCTGCATCAATCTGGATGGGGGAGGGATCTAGGAATGGAGAAACCAGCAAAGCACCGGTAGATTTTATGGAGGGACCTCCTCAAAACCCTTTATACGCCGATTCTTTGAGGAATGCATCTAAGTAATGGTACATTACTTCAGTGAGACAGAGTTGGATATATCCTTCAATAGCAGTGTCATGTTGGCGCAGTGAACAAGAGACATGCACTTTTCTACACATTTAGTGGTCCTGTGTAGTCATGCAAACATTCTTATTTGTTTTTTTTTAACTGTTTTTATTTTTAAACATTACCCAACACTTCAGCAGGTGAATCTTGTACACATCAAATATAACATTATTACATTATTATTACAGACAAATATTACTGTTGCGGATACAGTGCTCTCATTATAATGTTTTCTCCGCCCAAATTCTTCCCCCCTCTCCCTCTTTATTTTAAGCTTTACCTACTCTTGTTGCACTTGTTTAGGAAATAAGGTGGTCCACCAATAACTTATATGTCCTGCATGTTGGGGTGTCCATTGCTCATCTCAGCCCCCACCAACTCAAGATTGTAGGATCTTAGCCATGGCTGCCAGAGTTTCCTGAATTTTTGGGGATACCCTTTGGCCTGGTATGTTGTGTGTTTTGCCCCCATGTATAGATCCATACTGGCCCGCCATTCCGCCATGCTGGGCAAGTCTGCTCTTCCCCAGTACTTAGCGATGTCTCTTTTTGCAACTATGAGTCCCAAATTGCTCAGTAGAAGTTTATATCTGGGAATATCAATGTCAGGAGAATATATTTTGGGCCCATCGGGATCTGTGTTTCTAATATGGTATTTAGTTCCTTCACTATTCGTGACCAATATCTCTGCACTTGTTGACATTCCCACAGGGTATCTATATAGGTACCTTGGTCTGTTAAGCAGCACATACAGTTATGCGTTTCTGCCCTGCCCATTGCATGAAGCTGCGCCTTATCATAATTAACCCGGTGCAGAATTGTAAACGGTATCAACCTTAAATGAAGCTTGATCGCTACTTCCCTAAGATGCATCAACGCTGCCTCCCAAACAAGGTCTTCTAGCTAGCCAGTGGTTTCCTCCCATTTACCCCTGAGGGTTAACAATCTATCGGGGATGTTATTTATCAAGGTTTTATATGTCCAGGAGACTGCCTTTGAGAGTATCTCTTCCTGTAGCAGCCGGCCTTCTAATGGTGCATATTCTGGGAGTTCTGCAATATCAGATTTTTGTGCCCTCCAAGCATGCTGTAATTGTAGGTATTTGTATTGCTGCTTATTTGACAATTGATATTCAGCCTGGAGATCTGTAAAAGTAATTAAGTCCCCTCTTCTTATCATGTCACCTAGCTTTGAGATCCCGACTGTGTCCCAGCCCACAAAGCCCCGCAGTTTCGCCAGTCTGGCAATCACCTGCCCTCCCATAATGGTGTAGCTTTGATAAGTTTCTTGCCCCAGTTCATCTGCCGTTCCGCCCCTTTCCAGGCTTCGATCGTTCTCTGCGTGGCAGGTAAGAGGCCTCGTACCCCCGCGCCCCCGTATAAATAGTGAAGATAGGAGTATTTCCGAAACTGGAGCCTCTCCAGGGCATTTGTGGGGTGATCTCCCGGAGCGTGGCACCATTCATTGATTACTGTTAGATGTGCCGCCCGGTAGTAGGCTTGGATGTCTGGCAGAGCTATTCTCCTGTTATATTGACTACGCTGTAATGTATGCAACGCCACTCTGGGGTGGCCCCTAACCCACAGGAATGTGCGCAGTTAGTCATTGATTGACTTAAAGACCATTTCCGGGATTTTATGGAATGTATTTTGGAGTATGTATAATTGTTTAGGGAGCGTTATCATTTTGTACATGGCCCCTCTGCCCAGCAGCGTCAATGGGAGACATCGCCATCTAGCAACGACTTCCCGAAATTCATTTGTTGTGAGTGAGGTAATCAGCCTCATTGATGGATATGTACTGTCCCAGGTATTTAAAGGCCTCATCAGTTATGTGTAGATGTTCTGGTATGAAGTGTGTGTCAATAGAGCCTCTTACAGGGTATAGACTCGACTTCCCCCAGTTGATGTTATATCCTGCGTGTTTGTCATATTCCTTGACTAGGTATAGTGTCAGAGGGAGTGTCGTGTCAGGGTTAGTGATATAAAGCAGGATGTCGTCGGAATAGAGGGAGATCCGTTCATCCACTAGCTGGCCTCCAAAGTCCTGAAAACCCCTGAGTTCTGGGTGGTTCCTGATCTGGCACACCAATGGCTCCAAGACTAACGCAAAGAGCAGGGGAGATAGGGGGCAGCCCTGTCGGGTTCCTCTTTGGATGGGGAAGGCAGCTGATTATACCCCATTGACCCTAACACTTGCTCTAGGGTTGGTCTACAATAGCTCCACTCAGGACATGAATTCTCGTCCAAACCCAAACTTTATGAGGACTTGTCTCACGAAGGGCCACTGAACAGTGTCGAAAGCCTTCTCCGCGTCTAGGGAGAGAAGCATCTGTGGGGTGGGCCTGTCCCTCACTGTGTCTAACCAGTTGGCAAGCCGGCGGAGATTGAAGCGTGTGGCGCGGCCAGGCATAAAACCTGATTGGTCGCGATGGACCAATGATGTAATTACTGTTAAAAGTCGTGTTGCTAGGATAGAGGCCAAAATCTTGGTTTCAATGTTTAACAGCGATATTGGACGGTAAGATCCGCAGCTCTCTGGGGGCTAACGCGATTTTGGTATAACCACCACTGTGGCTTGACGAAGATCTATCTACTAGCAGCGCCCCTTCTTCCTGTGTCACCTGGAACATATTTAGAAGGTGAGGGGCCAACAGACACGCGTTCTGCTTAAAGAATTCCACTTGTAACCCATTCGGCCCTGGAGATTTCCCCTGTTTTTGTCTATTTATGGCGTCTTGAACTTCAGTTAGGGTAATTTCTGTCTCTAAGGCTTCCCTATCTACTTGCTGTAAAGTGGGGGTATCTATACTGTCAAGATCTTCTGTTATTTGTACTTCATTCGCTAGTGGCCTAGCCTCGTATAGTTCCGTAAAGAAGCGTGCGTAGGCTCCCGCTATGATGTGTGCAGTTGTGTGTCGTTCCCCCCTCTCTTGTATCTTGGTCACTCAGTTTGCTTCTCTTTCCCTCCTGCCCAGCCAAGCCAGGTGTCTCCCTGCTGTATCTCCCGTCTCGTAGAGTCTATAATGTGTGGTCTGGATTTGTGTCAACACCTCCTGTTCTGTTAGGGCGCGAAATTCCCTGCGTGTAATTGCTAGTTGTCTTAGTAGGGCGGCTTCATTATCTGTGGTAATATTTCTCTCAATTTCTAGGACCTTTCCTTCTAAGGTTTCTATTTGGCGAGTTTCGTCCCTTCGCTTACGCGCTATGGCATCCTGCACTCTGCCTCGAAGCACCGTCTTGTAGGTCTCCCAAAGGGTGATTTGTGAGGTCACTGAGCCCTCGTTCTCTTGGAAGAATAGCTCAGTTTCCTTCCTCATTACTCTGGCTATTGTTTTGTGGCGTAGCTCCAAGGCATTCAGTCTCCAGTCTGTTCTTTGCCTATTATTTCTGCCTCCTACTGCCAACCATAATGGTGAGTGGTCGGAAATACCCCTTGCTAGGTATTCCACCATGTCTACTGTACGTATTTCAATACAATCAAACAAGAAAGGCCCCTACCTATTTATTTTACAATATGCATAACGTCATGTGATATAGTAGTCTAAGCAGTGCTGAAGAATAGGGAGAACAGAAGTTTCACAAAATAGATTTATTAATTCAATGTCAATGAAAAGATATACAAATGTAAAACAGACAATATATACAAAGCAAAGAATATATACAGTCCCACCACTCATTCGATACCAATCACACAAACGAGCATCCTATCATACCTCTTTCATTCAAACTCACAACACACATACAGTGACTTACACAATTTAGCAAAACAACATAAATAACAAAGTATCCCCCAGTGTCCACAAAGTTGTGGACCAAAAAGTATTTTTAGAAAACACCAATGTATTCAATACATCTCATCGGTATAAACAGAAGACAATAATGAGAGAAATAAATAAATTGGCAAATACAGTGGTTATTTAGAAAAGGGAGGGGGTTAATCAAGGGTAAAACAAATCTTGATCAGAAATAGAAGTGTCACAAAACGCCGACGCGCGTTTCGGTGCGGAGACCGGATATGGCCAAACACCTTCCTCAGGGCATGGGTAACAAGACAGTGGAGAGGTGGGACAATTTCTCCAAGTCAGAGAACCTTCTATTTAAGCAAACAAGGAATGTCGTGCAGCATGGTAAAATGCACAGATAGAAAATGGAGTAAAGCCTGAACTGAAGTGGCAACAGGGGTAAAGCTGCAGCCAAGGTAATGCAGTGGGGAAAATAGGCCGCCGGTAAACTAGGAACGGGCTGACCCAGGAGGTCCAAGGATAGCAACACGGGTCTGCAGGCCGATAAACAGAAGACGGCAGCAGGATGCAGAATGAGAGAAAATGTCCAAATAGCGAAAAATCGAGCAGGCCAGATAAATGCTGGAAAGCCAAGCGTCCGTCAACGATGAAAAAGTTAACAGATAAGCAAGCGGAATAGTCCCTCACTCAGGATACGGGATAGTCTGAAATTAAGCTGATAACAGCGGTGACATGATGGTCAATCCAGGGTACGTATTTCACCTGCTGGGGCAAGTCTAGAAAAGACCCTATGTGGTCCAGAGAAATAGGAATAAGTGTGGTCTAGTGGGTGTTGTTGCCTCCAGAGGTCAGTCAATCCCAGAGACCTCGTGAAGTCCGCTAAGGGGGTGGGGACGTGGGTTCCTGTGGCAATACGCGTGCGGTCAAGGTTTGGGTCAATTACATCGTTGAAGTCTCCTCCAACGATGTGCATGGATGGGCCTGATTCTAATAGAATCTTAGCAATTGCATCAAGGGTTTGGGGCTGTAGTCGTGGCGGGGCATAGACGCTGATTAATGTAATCTCTTGTTGTCCCCAATGGAACAAAGGTTCGATTGGGGTCTGTCCAGATTTTGGTTTTATGAAAGGGGGGAGTTTTCCTATTTAGTATGGCAACTCCTCGCGCCCCCGGGAAAAATCTTGCATGGGCCAGGGTTATGCAAGTCCCCCTTCCAATGAAGGCACAATGTGTACCCCGCAGGCGCGTTTCCTGTAAAAAAAAACTAGATCAGGTTTAAGTCTCTTGATGTACCTGGTGACTAATCCTCTCTTAATCTTGCTCCCTAGCCCATTGACATTTCATGTCAGTGATGTGTATGTTTCGTCCCTCATTGTATGCATCTCCTGTATTTGACATTATGTGCACGAGTGGGTCTGTCCGCTTGTCCCTTTTCCTCTGTTCTTGTCGATCTACCTGGTCGCTCCTGCTTCTGGCTGTGTGGAAAGCGTATTTAACAATAGAACTGTAAAACTTTTTATCCCTTACCCCATCTCCCCCACCCCACTTTCTCCTACTCCCTACGCCTATTCCCTGAACTGTCAACATGACAACGTGGCGTGAGTGCAGTTTGAGAAGTCTGTAGCCCCTCCCCTCCCTCTAACCCGCTAGTTTCTAACCAACGTAATAAAGGATATTAATTTCAAAGGAAATACTTCACTCAGATAGGAGTAAACGCGGAGCTCAACAATGTCTGGGGGGAGGGCTCTATAGCAGTTCTGCCGTTCATCTGCTATCGGCATGCCCATGTTTCAACCTTCCTCACAACATTTTTCTTGCTGCCGATGCATGTTCTCTGCAATTTGCGTCTCTGTGCCCTGGTCTTCCATACGGTTAATGTTCTCGAGGAGTGGATGATCACTGTCTGTGTCCACAAAAGATTTCTTGTCTGATTGGTCTGTGTGGGTGCTTTCCCGTTGGCTGGAGTATTTTTGTTTTCCCCTGGCCAGGGTCTGGGTCGGGTCCCCATCCGATGTCGCGCCTCTCTGTGTCCCCAGCCTGTGCAGGATTCCCTTCAGTGGAGTCCCCCGTTGCGTTTTATGTTCTCGCCTGAACATGTGTCTCTTTTTTACTCTCTCTGGTCTGGATTCCCATCATGTTGCCGTGTCTTTGGATTGTGAAACACTGATTCTCATGTCCCGTTGTTGCATGGGACGTTCTTCTATCCAGGCCCATGCTTCCTCTGGAGTTTGAAAGAATTGTGAGGTACCCTGGAAGATAACTTTGAGCTTAGCAGGGAAAAGAAGCATGTACTGGATCTGCATGGCTCTCAGTTTGACCTTCACCGAGTCGAACGTTCGCCTTATCTTCTACACTTCCCTGGAATAGTCAGGAAAGATCATTATCTTGCCGTTGGCAAGTTTGAGTTCCCCAATGCACCGTGATTCTCTAAGGATTACGTCTCGATCTTGATAATTTAAGAACTTTGCTATTAATGGTCGCAGAGGGGCCCCAGGTGGCGGTCTTGCATTGGGCATCCTATGGGCCCGTTCAATGATAAAACAGGGTGAAAACTTTGCCCCAGGAAGGACGTCAAGTAGCCATGACGTCAAGAATGTCACTGGATCTGAGCCTTTCGTTCCCTCTGGGAATCCGATGAAGCATAGGTTGTTTCTACGTGCCCTGTTTTCCACATCGTCTACTTTCCATACTATTTTTCTCATGGTTGCCTTCAAGTCTTTAACGTCTGAGTGTAATTTTTGTGTCGTATCTTCGACTTCGGAGATGGGGGTTTCCGTTTGGGTCACCCATTCCGCGATATTGCGCATGTCTTGACGCAATAGGGAAACCTCTGATCTTATTTCTGCTATTTTGCCCTCAATGGCATCTCTAGAGGCATGGATCGCTTGGAGGATGACTGTTATCCAGTGATCCCAAGGGTTGTCCTTCGGTTTGTTGGCAGTGGGAGCACTTTTGTATACTTGTCCATTTTACCTTGCTTTTGAGTTTTGGGTTACTTGTCCCTCACAATTAGTTGAAGGAGTTAAATCTTTTAGTGGGTTGGCAGTGAGTTCAGTGTTCGCTGTCGGTGGGGACCAAAGGGCAAGTGGTATTTATTCAGAGTAACATGAGGTTGAACGACCCTTCGCCACCCGGGCCCACGACCCCCACACACCAGCCACAGGTCCTTATTCGTGTCTCAGTTGCCTCTGAGGGATTCTCTGTTACTCGCCACTTATCCCAAGTAGTTGGAGAGCGGAGCCCAGCCTACTTTGTCTCATTCTTGAATTTCTCTCATCTGTTCACGGGTCAAGGCATGGTCCTCAGTATGCCACTGGTGATGGCCCGGACTCCTCACCTCAGTGACCCAAAGAACAACAGGCCTCCTCGTTGTTGACGTCTCTCCTTAAGGGCCTCCGTCGGCGTGTGGGCCTCCCCTGGGTTTGTGACCAGGGTCGGCGACCAGATCTGGGCCCCACCGCTCTCCCAGGGCTGCACCAGCTGTTGCCTGCCTCTCGTTTAACTCCTGGGAGTGCGAGCAGCCAGCCAACCCCACCTGGGACTCCGGATGGTCTCCTGTGTCACCTCTCCGCCTTCCAATGCGATGAGGGACGTCGGTGAGGCCTTTGTTCGGTTAGTGTCCTCTTCTTCTGCCTTGTGGTACACGCGAGTGTCACAGATTGTCGCCTACCCTTCTGCCCAGGCCAGTTATACTACCACTGTGGTTTCTGTGGGCATCGGGGTATCGTCTAGAGGGCTCTCCACTCCCTGCCCCCCTCTCCAGTCGGCGTGGGGCGCATAGTGAGGCAAACTACTCTGTCGCTTCAACTCGGTCTCGGCGGGTGTCACCCCTTATTTCAGGTGGGGTCAGTTGTTTTGGCTCCCGATGATCCATCTGCCGCCTAACTGGGAGACGCGACTCGTCCCGACTCACCAGCGCACAACCTCTCTCACCTGCACACTGGCTCCTCAGATAGGGGCCGGGCCCGACCCCCTGCTTTCACGGTTGCTTGGTGCGTCTGTCTTGGCCGCTGACAGAGGTCCTCTCTGCTCCCAGACAAGGCTGTTCACATAGGTGTGGGTTGGGTATCGAATTTTCCCCACTTGTGTGGTCAGTTGTTTAGTAGGTCCTCAGTGCCGACGCCAGGAGGGGCCTCCTCCGGCCCCCAAGCTGGTCCGCACACACCAGGGGCCCCCGGACAGTCAACCAGCGTGGGCCGGCGCCCCCAGCTCAGCGCACTCCATCCGCCATCCCAGGCAGCCTAACTCCGGCTCCAGGTCGCACAGTGCAGCAGAGATCACACCAGGCGTGCCTGGGCGCGATGGGAAGCAACAGCACCGCAGATGGGTAGCGGGGGCCTCTTCTACTCCCTAGGTAAGTCCTGGCCCTCCGGGCGCTCACCCTTAGCCCAGCCTGAGACTCGGTGCCCCAGGGCTCACCCACGCGCAGTGCCTCTCACCTGCGCGTGGGCTGATTGTCCGTTGTTGCTGCTCCACCGCTTACCCCCGGCGCCCAGTATTCCTCAATGGGGGGACCCGCCAGCCGGCCTCAACTCTGTGCAGGCCTGCGCTCTCGGCCTAGCGCACCCTGTCCGCCATTTTAGGCGGCCTCTCCTCGGCTCCGGGTCGTCTCGATCCCTGTTCTTCGCTCACCACCGCGGAGACCTCATCAGGCGTGTCCAGGTGCGGCGGGGAGCAAACGGTACCGCAGATGGGCAGCGAGGGCCTCCTCTGCTCCCCAAGTAAGTCCCGTCCCTCCGGGGGCTCACCCGCAGCTGACTCAGTGCACTGCGGCTCGCCCACACGCAGTCCCTCTCACCTGCATGTGGGCTGATCGTCCATTATTGCAGCTCCACTGCTTACCCCCGGCGCCCAGTATTCCACAATATGCGGCGGGCGGGGACCCGCTAGCCGGCCCCAGCACTCTGCGCGGGTCTGCGCTCTCGGCCTAGCGTATCCCGTCCGCCATCTTGGGCAGCCTCTCCTCGGCTCCGGATCGTCTCAATCCCTTTTCTTTTTTTCTTGCGCGGTTATTCTTCGCTCACCACCGCGTAGACCACATCAAGCGGGTCCAGGTGTGGCGGGGAGCAAACGGCATCGCAGATGGGCAGCGGATAGTAGCTAGAAGGGCAGGATTATGCACATGATAATTATCGGGCTGCCGGAGCTCCGGCAGACGCAGCTAGTCGGCCATGATCCTGGCCACGCCCGGTCATGCAAACATTCTAGGAAATACTAGTCTACCCAGTCCCTGCTGACCATGGTAACCTGATTCTGGGAATGTGACCTTGAGATATGGAGGTTAAGACTGGCGGTGCTTGGGCACTTATTCACCAGTCTTAACCTTCGCCCTTTTATGGAAGGAAAAAAAGACCCTCCGGCCAGCTCTCTTTCGTTCCACAGGTTATGGCAAACATTAGCTATGGACCAAATTAAAGAAGATTTCTAAATTTGAAAAGAATATTGTTGGCAAATGGCAACCTCTACAGACTACATGTCCCGAGTGGAATTTCTGTGCTTTACTCCTCAGAGACTCTGAGTGCTCCAACTATTTGACTAACCCATGTAACATGGATCGCCTTCCAAGTCGACTACTTCCAACCCCCAACTCACCTTGTAAAATTTATGAGGAAGTACTCCCGGTCTGTCTCCTTGATTCCTGGTATATGCTTTCAACAGGAGTCCTGCCTCTTAGAAGGTCCAAAGCCTACACAACTCCCCTCTTCGAGCTTCCTCTTATGTAATACAACTCCAGATCTCCATCCATGGCAACATACAACCCTTTTAATTACCTCCCACCTTTTTTCCTTTCTAGATATATATATATATATATACTCGGTTAAATTTTTACCGGTCTGTCGAGCGTTGGAGAGGAGGGGGTTGTTTCACTATATTTTCTATAGTGAACATTACACTATCTTTAACACATGTCTGACACCTAATACATACGTGAGATGATCAATGGCTTAATGCACAATTGTTCTTTCCAAGTGTATGTAAACTCTCAAAAAGATTTGCGGAAAATGTTTTGTTGCAAGCATATGCTGCCAAGTTTAGGTGCCATGTTTCCCTTTTTCAATGTTGTTTCATATGCTTGCAATAAAAAAAAAAAAATAACCATCGCCTAAGTATGTCAACACTGCACAATTAAGCCATGTCAAAGACTGAAGAAGGAATGGTTGGTGAGGGGGAAGCAAGACTGTCTCCCAACTTAGAATCCCAAAGTTGCACCGCCTCTCTCGGCATTCTATGCACTTATTTGCTGCAAGTGTAAAGTTGAACTAACTGTTGTTTTGAGGCAAAAGTCTTTAGCCTAAACCAGTTTACTAACAGTTGGAGATCCCTTATTACATGAGTGATGAAAAGGTCCACTTTCAGACACAAGGCCATATCACATAGGTATTTACGATGGACACAGAACACAACACATGCACACTAAACCCACTAAGAAATTGCCATTTATTTTCTGGCACTGGGGTACTTCAGAATCATTAGGTTATGTGACTGAGAACATGCATTGTAACTAAGGCTTTTGGAAGCTTAGTTTCAAATTTCAAAAATGCTGAATGGCGGTTTTATATAAACAGCCTTGTAATTTAGCAGCAATAGCATATCTATAGAACACCATTGAAGACAAACGCTCGTCTGAACAAAGGTATTCCAAATTGGCACAAGGGAACGTAAAAAGAAATTGGAGCACGAATTACCAATCACTATCAATACACGTTCTCTTCAATGAAAATTAAGACAATAGTTCAGAAAGAAAGCCCACCTTAGAAAGATATATCTTTGCATAAAATGTTAGATGGGAAGAACAGAACAATGGCATAGCGGTTTAATGCACAGTTCTGATGCATTTTATAACTCTTAAAAAGGCAAAATTTAGAACTTCAGGGATTTGGGGCGGCCTCGTCTCTCTTTCTTAATCAGGGAAAATCATTGCTATTTCCATTGCCACAACTGGAGGGTACCCAGATAGAGGTGCTCCCACAGATAGGGATACAATGGGAGATGAGACAGTCTGGTTCCGATATTTGGGTAGCATACAGGGCCCAAAATCAGTTCATATGTAACATGAACAGAGCGCTGAATGGACTCCAAGCTTTTGTCCTCTTCTGGAATACTTTGCCTTCGTCTACAATAGGTAGGGTAGCTAAGATTGTTTCTCTCCTGCCTTGCCTGCATGCCTTGCAGAACTCTATGCGTCTGATATCCACCCTACTTAAAAGAAATTAGATAGCCTGCTAGTCTCCCTAATATGGGTTGGCAAACTGATTAGGGTAGGACTGTCGGTGCTCAAACTAAACATGGAGGAAGGGGGGCTAGGACTCCTCGATTTGAAGCTGGACTAAATGGTGACGCAGCTTCATCAACAGACTTTTTTTTGCACTTCAAAAAATGCATAAAATACACGTAAAAAGACATTTTATTACATTTAAAAGCCAAACATAGAATAAATACAATGCAAAAACCAGAGAAATTTTACCCTTCAGGTTAAAATAGAATCAAATAGCAGCGATCATATGTATTAAAAACAAGTACATCGACTGAAGCAATGGTCTAAGATTGCGTTAGGTGTTATACTAAAAACCTTATGGGTTCTCAAGGCAGCCAATAAAAAAAAAAGCCAGTGCATAGCAAACCAGTGAAGTTTCTAATTTATAAAATAGAGAGAGAGCTGGGGCTAGAGCACGCAAGGAGAATTTATTTAAAAGTGGGACAATAAAATCTTCCTCTCTACTATACAAAGGACAGAAAAATAGGAAATGTAAGGTTGATTGGGTTGCCTTATTATCACACAGGCAGGACGGTAGGTTGCTTAGAGAGAATACATTATTTGGATAGCCCAACATCATGGAATGAGATTTAATCGAAATCTGGTCAGAATGAAACGATGCTGGTTGTTCGCAACAAACCCTAGATAAGAATGAAAATGTTTGGGTATCTGCGGTACACTTTCGTAAAACTTTACAGATTGTTTCTCTCTAGGACTATCCCACCTGTCACGAATAGCTTTCGTTAAGAAAATGTCATTTAATCTAGATTTGGGAAAATGTTCACAAAGGGTTGGTGTGTCATATAAGAAAGCAAGTCCCAGCGAAGTTAAGGGTTGTCTAACATACGATAGGCAGGGGATTTTATAAGCATGGTCCAGGTTCAGGATATCTTTCAAGATTTTCTGGTTCAAGCCCACAGTGCCCCTTTTCCATACTGATAACCAAAGAGAGTGGCGCTAATTCAATGGCGTCAGTAATGAAGGGCATACTGGCTTCTTTATGTACAACAAAATTGTTACATGCTAGTAGGACAGACAACAACCTTTTGATAAATGTATCTTCTAAAACTTGGAGTGCTGTCACGTCAGTTATCCCCCAGATTGCTGCCCCATATATGGCCGCTGATAATGTTTTAGCCAAATACATTTTACACATTTCTATTATCGGCTTACAGCCAACTTTTTGGAAAAATCTAAATATAGTAGCAATACTTTGGGCCATTAAGTTAACTCGACTTTGCAACATCTTCCAATTTTGTTTATAGTCAAAAACAACCCCTAAATAGTTAAAATATTATACTTGCTCAATTTTTTCCCCATCTAGATATCTCATCGTCTTCTTTTTATCACCACCCATTGCCATAATATAAGTTTTGGCTTTATGTGTAGGTCCAAATTGTGCATGAATGCTGTGTAGTGTATGATGAGATTATGAAGTGCCAGAGGAGTCCTCGCCAATAGAACTGCATCGTCTGCGTAGAGAAGGACAGGGAGGGGCGACGTCAATCCTTTTGGTATGTCTTTCGAGATGTTAATCAGGCATCATTTAATTTGTTGATTAAAGGGCGAACAAGAAAGGGGCCAAAACGCATCCTTCTCCGACGCCCTTTTCAATTTTAAATATGTTTGTGCATTCGCCATGCCTCCCAAAGCGTACTATGGCGGTGGCATCCAAATAAAGCTCTCTTGTAAAATTTATAATGGTGTCGTCCACTACCATGTCCTTCAAAATAAACGAGAGTTTGCTATGTGCCACGCAATCGAAAGCCTTCGACAGGTCCATGAAAGCCATATATATATGGGCCTTTTTTACCATAGTGTACTTTCCTAACCTCGGTGTCAAATTAAGACATTGATCTATGGTTCCCCTGCCCCGTCTAAACCCGTACTGGACTTCCGAGAGGATTTTCTTTTCCTCTGCCCATGCTTCCAATTTGTTTAGCAATAACCTACCCATACATTTGGCTGTTCTATCAAGCAATGAGATGGGGCGATAGTTGGCAGGAATAGAAGCATCCCCTTTTTTATATATCGGGATTATAAAAGATTTTTTACATGAAGGAGGGGGACCAGTCTTGGCTATAGCGTTAAAAACCACGGTTAAAAGTGGAGACCAAAAAGAAATGTCTGTGAGAAATATATCCATAGGGACCCCATCGGGCCCTGGTGCTCGCCAGTGGCGGCTGGTGACATTTGAAAGTGGTGAGGCATAAAAGCTCTGAATGCCCTGTGGCGAGCAAGCACAGTGAGCGAACCCGACTGTAATAAAGAGGGGTTCGGGGGGTTCTACCCCCGAGAAAATTTTGAATAAAAGAGTGGTCAAATGGTGCATTGTCCATCAAATGTTTGATCTGTCTCGCAAACACTTTAAACATGAGCATGCATTGCATACATACATACGTTCATCTCAGCACAACTAACTTCAACAAACACTTTTAATACGATTCCAAGATGTCACAGTGTTTGATGGCATCTGGCTGCTGTCGAGACTCGTGGCACAATCCACTGGATTACGCTTTGAAATGAAGACTGTTTCCCAGCCGTCTTTCTTTATTCCCACACACCTCCCAATCCAGTTTGCTTCTTTCTCCTCCTGTATTGCAGCAGTCCCATGTCTCCTGAGTGTCTGAAGTCAATAAATATGTGTCAGCCTGTCATCCTTCCTAAACCCCAACCAAGTCAAACCATTGAATGTGAAATTCACCCCGCCCCCTCCTCCCTCCCATTTATTCTTTAAGACTACGGCTGACAATAGCCAGGAATACAGGGTAACGCATGCCTGTTACCGGAGTTATAAAAAGGCACACAGCACAAGGGCTCTTTACACTAGAAGGCTAGGACTCTTCTCCGCCTTAACTTGGTTTACACATCGTTATTTTCTCAACACGCAAAATAAGAAATGCGTTACTTACCTGTAACTGCAGTTATCCAGTATTGGTATCTTTCATAGATTCACATGCCTGAATCATTCCCCGTCGCCGAGATGGGAGTCCCCGGTACATAATTATAGCAATGTCCCATTGGACATATAGAGTAATAGGCTAAGAGCCTTACATTAGTAACATATCCATGTCCTTTTGTAAAAAGGACCGAACTCTAGAAGAGAACCAATCAGCTATCGCCACCCTGTGGAACCTTCCTGGAAGGAGCTCTAGTCCCTCAGATTTTCGTAAGCACAGTGCTAAGTAGGTGTATTACTGAGAGAACAAGGTGAGCCCTTCCAGGGGAGGTGGGTGGGTTGCATGTGAATCTATGAAAGATACCAATACTGGATAACTGCAGTTACAGGTAAGTAACGCATTTCTTATCCAGTATTAGGGTATCTTTCATAGATTCACATGCCTGAATCAGAATAGCAAGCAATGATAAGCACCTTTCGGATGGTACATTACAGATGAAGTCACTAGATAATAACATATCAATGTGAAATATATATATATATCGTACCAAACTGTAATCAAAGAAGACCATGAAAGAACACAATAAAGAAATGTGCGTATAAAAAAACAAGGATGGTGGGATGAAAAGAAGGCTCACCTCTATTGGAATAGATGGCGTAACACTGCTTGCCCCACTGCAGCATCCTTCATGAGTTCTGTATCCAAGCAGTAGTGCTTGGTAAATGTATGCGGCGTCTTCCATGTCGCCGCTCTGCAAATGTCTGTGATAGGCACACCTGCAAAGAGTGCCATAGAGGTAGAAACTGCTCTCGTGGAATGAGCTCGAACCTTGGACCGCAAGGGTTGACCCGCTTGCTGGTGACAGAAAGTAATGGCTCCAGAGATCCATCGAGAGATACTTTGTTTAGTTAGCGGAAGACCTTTCCTAGGTCGACTGTAAGCCACAAAGAGTTGGTTAGATTTGCGAAACGATTTCGTCCTGTCAAGGTAGAATTTAAGGCAGCGCTTAAGGTCTAGCGAGTGTAGAGCTTTTTCTGCCGGCGTTTGAGGATTGGGAAAAAGGAACGTAAGATTATGGGTTCATTGAGATGAAAGTCCGAGGGGACTTTGGGCACAAATTTAGGATTAGTTCGTAATATAACCCTGTCGTGTTTGAATTGCAGGAAAGGGTCTTGAATTGAAAAAGCCTGAAGCTCACTTACTCGCCTTGTTGAGGTAAGGGCTAGAAGGAGTGCCGTCTTCCAAGAAAGGTATTTAAGATCAGTCCTGTGTATTGGCTCGAAGGGGTGTTTCATGATCTGAGCAAGAACAGTGTTGAGATGCCAAGTGGGAGGCAGAGGTTTTACGGGAGGAAAAGTCCTGAATAGGCCTTTGAGAAATTGCTTAATCAGTCTATCAGACCAGAGAGAAGGACCTGTTGAAGATCTCCTGAAACGGGATATTGCTGCGAGGTGCACTTTAATGGAGGCATGAACAAGACCTGAATTTGCCAGATGGAGAAGGTAAGGCAGTATTTGTTGTGGAGAAGACGAAAAGGGTGTATGTTTGCCGACTTACACCAAATACAGAATCTCTTCCATTTTAGGGAATATGTTTTGTTAGTACTTTCGGCTCGAGCCCGAGCTAGAACTGCCCTGCAGTCCGGAGGAATGTCTAGGTGATGGAACTCTCTGAACTCAGGAGCCAAGCCGATAACCTGAGAGATGCTGGATCCGGATGTTGGACTTGTTCCCTGTTCATTGTTAGGAGAGAGGGAAATGGTTTCAAAGGGATTGGCGGCTCCAGAGAGAGAAGGTGGAGCTCCGTGAACCAATGCTGGCGTGGCCACGCAGGAGCTATCAGAATGAGCGTGCAGGGTTCTGCTTTCAACTTCCTGAGGACCCTGGAAATTAAGGGAATCGGTGGAAAAGCGTACGCAAAGACGTTGAACCATGCGATCGAAAATGCATTCCCTAGAGATCCTTGTTGGGGATGCCAACTTGCGAAGCTTTGGCATTTGGCGTTCTGCTTGGTAGCAAAGAGGTCCAAGGAAGGAGTGCTCCATTGGGAGAATATGCGGTTGAGAGTCCGTTGATTCAGCTCCCATTCGTGACATGTTGTATGTTGCCTGCTTAGAGAATCGGCCAGTATGTTGTCTGAACCTGGAACATACTCCGCCCGAAGGGAGATGTTGTGGAGAAGTAGCCAGTTCCAAATTTTTTGAGATTCGTGAGAGAGTGCCAATGAACGAGTACCTCCCTGTTTGTTCAGGTAGTGCATTGTGGTGGTATTGTCCGTTCGGACAAGCACTAGCGAACCTTTGATCCTGGGAAGGAATGCCAGGAGAGCCAGATACACAGCTCGCAGCTCGAGGAGGTTTATGTGAAGTTTCCGTTCGGAAGGAGACCACTTTCCGTTGATGCGGAGTTCCTGGAGGAAAGCTCCCCAACCTTCCAGGGACGCATCTGTTGTGATGATTTGTGGAGAAGCTTGAAGCAAGAAGGGCAGGCCTTGAGAGAGATTGCGAGGACAGGTCCACCACTGCAGCGCAGTGACTATCTGAGGGGTCACGTGAATGACGTCGTCGAAGGATCCCTGGGATTGAATCCATTGAGCTGACAGCGCTTCTTGGAGAGGGCGCATGTGGAGGCGACAGTAAGGAAGGAGAAGAATGCAGGACGACATCATGCCTAGAAGAGATTTGAAAAGGCGCACTGAGATGGACTTCTTGGCTTTTACCTTGTTTGCCAAATGAAGTAGTTTGATCTGTCGCTCTCGTGACGGGAAAGCTTTCTTCTGGGTTGTGTCGAGAGTAGCGCCCAGAAAAGTTATTCGACAAGAAGGTTGGAGGACAGACTTGTCCTGATTGAGAGTGAGTCCCAGGCGATCGAAAAGCTGTAGACAGGCGTTGGAAGACTTGGTTGCGCCGTCTAAAGAAGGTGCTTTGACGAGCCAGTCGTCGAGATAGGGAAAGACCTGATGGTGTTGTTTCCGGAGATATGCCGCCACTGGAGAAAGGCATTTGGTAAAAATGCGTGGAGCCGATTTGAGTCCGAAAGGCAGGACACGAAATTGGTAATGTTTGCCTGCCACGGTGAACCTGAGAAACTTTTTGTGATTTTTGTGGATGGGGATATGAAAGTAGGCATCTTGAAGATCTAAAGACACCATGAAGTCGTTTGCGTTGAGCAGTTGCAACACTTCTTGGATAGTGACCATGCGAAACGACTGTTTCTTTAAGAATTTGTTGAGAGCTCGTAAGTCTAGAATTGGTCTCCATTTTTTCTCCTTTTTCGCACCAGGAAAAACGGGAGTAAAAACCTTTCCTCGTTGATGGAGAGGAACCTTCTCTATGGCTCCCTTCCGGAGCATGAGTGAAAGTTCCAGAAGTAAAGGGCGGAGATGTTTGTGAACCATAGGTCGAGGCGGGGTTTGGGGAGGAATTTGAACGAACTCTAGCGAATGTCCGAACTGTATTAGTTGAAGAACCCAACGGTCCGTTGTTATTTTTTGCCAATTGCATAAGAACTTGGAAATTTTTCCTCCTAACCTGGAAGGTGGAAAGGAAATGGAGGCCGGCGGGAGAGACAAGTCATTGTCGTCGAGCAGCGTCCTTCTGTCGTCCTCCCTCCCTCGAAAGGAGGTTTTGGTGTAAGACGATTGCTGTTGGCGTTGTTGGTATTGCGGCCGATACTGCTGGTTGGAGGAGGAATAGGAGGAGCGATAGCGTTGGTAGTCTCCTCTGGAGGTAGATTGACCTCTGCCCCTTGAGCCACGAAAAGGAGGATTTTTAAATTGAAGGGTACCCAGAGCCCTAGCCGTGTCGGTGTCCTTCTTTATACCTTGAAGAGCGTCGTCAATATGTGGTCCGAAAAGAAGCTGACCATCATAGGGCATGTCCAGGACTTTTGTCTGGACCTCTGGCCGGAAAGAAGTTGCCTTCAGCCAACCTTGGCGTCGTAGTACGGCAGCACCGGCCAGTTGGCGGAAGCCAGTGGAGGCGATATCCATCGCGCAATCTATAATTTCAGAGGCCGAACGTTCGCCTTCCAGCAAAATCTTCCTTGCCTCTTCCTTGGAACTATCTGGTAATGTCCCCAGGTAAGGATATGTCCGCCCACATTTGCCTGTTATAGCGTCCTAACAACGCTAGGGAATTCGACGCACGAACTGTTAGTGCAGACATTGATGAAAAACGTTTTCCAATATTGTCAAGCCTCCTACCCTCCTTGTCTGGAGGAGCGGACAGTGGAGCAGAAGGGTTTTTTGATTTCCGCTGCGCAGCCTGAGTGATGACTGAATCAGGCTTGGGATGTCCGGTAAGGCAGGCCGGAGCGGTGTCCGGAGCTTTATATTTTTTGTCCAGCCGAGGTAACACTGGGGAAGCGAAGATGGATTGTGCATTATTTTAACACCCTGATCCCAGATGTAGTCGATGATGGGTACCGATCTTACTGACTTTTTAAAAGGTTCCTTAAAATCATAGAGGAAACAATCCTGCTGGTAAGAAGGTATAGGAATCTGGAAACGATGTGCCGCTCTCTCTAAAACACTATGAAAACCCCTATGTCCTCAGGAGGCGAATCAGCTTGAGTAGGCACCGGGGAAGCTGGACACGGGATAACGTAATCATCCCACTCATCATGAGTTGATTGTGAATCATGGAGTTCTCCCTCCTCCTGTTGATCATCCTCCTCATCATCCGTGTCAGGTGGAGGTGGTATCGTTACAGGTACCGACTGTGGAGGCAGAAGCGAAAGCTGTGGTCCTTGTTGTGGAGAGACAACTGGGACAGGAGCCGTAGCAGATGTAGGGAACCTCTGCTTATAATCAGCAATGAGGAATTGGAGGTCAGAAACCAAAGCCGCTGGAAGACAAACCATGGGAGGTTGGGAAGGATGGCTGTCGTCAGGATAATACGTTTGGTTTTCTGGGTCTTGTTCTTCGTAGTCGGAACTGTCCTGGCATTTGACGTGAAGTTCAGAAGGACTCGTAGCAGCCCTGAACATGCTGTCGTCCGAGTCTTCCTCCTCATCCAAGAAGCGAGTTGGAAGCAATGTTTGAACTTTGCTTGGAGAAGTGAGAGCAGGTGTTAACGTGCGTTTAGATATTTTGAGGCGGACAGACTCACTTTCCACTTCAGACTGCGGTGTCGTCGACGAGCCCGTCGTCGTCGTTGGTGGAGCACCCACAGAAAGAGGTAACAGCGTCGACGCTGCCGTCGACGGTGTTGTCTTCGTCTTCGTCGTCGACGGGGCTCTCGTCGACGGGGCTCTCGTCGACGGAGCCGTCGTCGACGGAGCCGTCGTCGACGGAGCCGTCGTCGACGTCCTCGGTGAAGGTCTCGTCGTCGACGAGGTAGACGTCGACGCTGGTGTCGACGCGCTCACCGGCGATGAAAGTTTCGTCGTCGATGATTTCTTTATTTTTATCGTCGACGATATCGGTTTAGCCGCCATCGACGATGAAGTCGTCGTCGTCAATGCGGACAATGTTGACGCCAATGTAGTCGAGACAGTCGTCGTCGATGAAGTCACCACCACAGCCGTGGATGGGGTTTTTCTCGTCGACGAAGCCACCGTCGACGATGTGGTCGACGACGACGTGGAGGCAGGCCTCTTAAAGGTGTGTAACCCTTCCTGTGGAGAAACCTTTGCTGGCAAGGTCTTAGGGTGTCCCTCTGAAGACTTTTTGTGCGTCTTCTTTGGAGGGGGTTGCGACGAGGGTCCTGGAGAGGTAACCCTAGGTCTTTTGTGAGAGGACTTTGAAGATTTGTAAGAGTCCTCACTTTCAGCAGAAGACAAAGCCTGGTCTTTGTCCTTAAGTCTCTGCAGCCAAGTTAAAAGGCGTCCCTCCCGGTCTCTGAGGGTTTTTGTAGAAAAGGTACGACATACCTTACAGTCTTTAGAGGAGTGATCCGGATAGAGGCAATACAGGCAATCTTTATGTTGGTCGTCAACATGCAGCCTCTTTTTGCCACAGGAATCACAGGGCCTAAAAAGGCCTTTCTTAGAAGACTCCGCCATGACAGAATGGTGAAGAAAAAAAAAAAAAAAAATCACTGGAAATCCAGAAGCAAAGAAAGACCTGAGCAGAGCTCAGTGGAGACTCCCTTAGCACGACGTGCGGTAGAAAATCTGAGGGACTAGAGCTCCTTCCAGGAAGGTTCCACAGGGTGGCGATAGCTGATTGGTTCTCTTCTAGAGTTCGGTCCTTTTTACAAAAGGACATGGATATGTTACTAATGTAAGGCTCTTAGCCTATTACTCTATATGTCCAATGGGACATTGCTATAATTATGTACCGGGGACTCCCATCTCGGCGACGGGGAATGATTCAGGCATGTGAATCTATGAAAGATACCCTAATACTGGATAAATAATGCATATTAGCAGTGCTTTGACTAAGAAGTTCACTTTTCAAAGCGCTTACTATAAATCACTACGGCTTGAGTCATTACTAAATTAGGAGTCTTCTCACTGGAAAAATTAACATGGTGCCCCTCTGGCACTGCTTAGCTATTCCTTTTTTACTCTGCAAACATTAAAACACTGGAAGATCACACATGCAAAATACTGCAAATTAACATTATTTAGCACGTTCAGAATCAGGCTAATGGATTTTATGAAGGTTATTATCATGTAACACAAATAATAGGGTTAGAGGATAAAGAGACCTTAAGAGCTCAATATGATAATCAGAGTTGCCACCACTAGGAGCGTTAGTATGCCGGCGAAGCACTGTTCATCTGATACTGGGAGGGTAAACAAAATGAAGGCGCGCACGCATGTGCTTGGTGGAAGCGAGCTAACAGCACGAGGCACACCGACAATGAACTTGTGTGTACTTGTGTGTGCGTATACCTAAACTCATGCACACGCTTGGGTCACTCTTTGGCCCTCCGTAAAATTACTATTATCAGCCTCTTTTCGGTTGCAAGTTATTTTCCACGCAACTGTTACCGGAGTCATATTAAACAGCTCGAGGGCTCTTTAAATCAGATGGCCTCTTCTCCAACCGTGTCTGCTCTAAATATTGCACACAATTAAGACCAGCTGGATTACGGTTCAACAATTAACTAAGTATTGAAAAATGTGCCATAACACAATGAAACGCATAAAAACAATCTAAACATGGGAAAGTTAACTGCTGCTGTATTGTTATTTTCTTATGCAGAGTTCACTGAGTTTTCGCTACTGCGCGGTCTGGAGAGGGGTGCGATGGCGGGTAGCAGCAGGCCTCTGCAGCCTCTTCCTTGCAGGACTAAAATGCGACTCTCAATTCACAGACCGAGACCAAACTTAATTTTATTCACCAATTCAAATTATGTTAATTTTTTTTTACACTGCAGTGTCTCCGAGTCCTACTGTCCGACTCGCTACAAGTGCTGCCTTGCAGAGTTGCGGACTGACTTGCAGCGATGGCCAGGCAGCCCGGGTCAGAACATGCGAGGTTGAGAGAGGTGACGAGGTGGAGGTCAGTTTAGAAGGAGGAATATTAATGAGCCTCCTCTGGCTCTCTCGTTTCTGACTGCACCGCACCTTGTCGCTTCCTTCTTCGTGCAGAGTAAATTCTGTCGCTCTCGCAGCATGGGGCACTGTCTCCCATGCCTGCCTCACTGCTGCTGGTAGAGCCGTGGAGACAAAAGAGACTTGGAGCATGGCAACAGCAGAGGGGGCCAATCACTGCATGGCTGTATAACAAACCATACAGTAATTGGTCATGAGAGATCTGTCGATGACGACGGAACCTCCCACCCTCGCACTAAGCGAGGCCTGCTAACGCGTTTCAGAGCCAATCCAGACACTGCTCTCATGCTGTCATACGAGTACAGCATGAGACCAGTGCCTGGATTCACTTGCGTGGGAACAGTTAGCGCTCATTAGGAGACGGGGGGGGGGGGGGGAGATACTGTTGTGATTCTCCCCGGCTCACTAATCGAGCATGTAAGAGACACCTCAATTGCGCATATCGGGTTGGGCACACAACGGCTGCCGTCCAACCTGACATGCGCGCTGCCAGCCTGCCACTTTCTCAAGACTGACTGTGGTGGGGGTGCAAGCAACAGCGCAGCGTAAGGTGAGCCTGCCCATGTGTGAATATGACTCACTGTCAATTATTTTTAAGCCCCTACCACCTTCCTCAGGAAAAACAAACGAACAACTGAACCGGTCCGCGGCTGAAAAAAAGCCGACGGCCGCGGGCAGAATTTTTTTTTATTGCATTTTTAAATTTAATACTGGGGATTGGGGGGCCACAAATAGGTGCTGGGGCCACAAATCTAGTGGGGCAACGCCCCAGCGCTCTCATGGAGGAACCGCCCCTGGTGCTCTCATAGATGGAGATTGGGTCAGAGCAAGTTCGGTTTCCTCAAGATCAAAAGAGAGGTACGTAAAGGCTTCTGTGTCGGGGCATGCATCTACAATAAGAGTTTCCCCTGTTTTTTGGAAGATTTCCTGAAAATACCTTATTCGGGAGTCTTTGTCGATGTGTACCTCTAAGGAAGGTCCACCATTATCTTTAAAAAAAGGCAAATTAATAACCTTCCAGAAAGCGGTACTGTCACGGAGGGATGAGGCTTGCTTTAGATTATCCCAGGCCTTTGATTTAAGCTGCCTCAGCCTGCTTTCCCTTGCTAGCTTATAAGATTTCCTCAACATACAAACATTGTCTTTATTTCTAGGTGATATTTTGAGAGTGTTACGAAGGTTTGCAGAGGCAACGGAACAATTCTTATCAAACCACTGATGCAGAGTGATATCTCTTGCGGATATCGGGCGAATCAGCTGTGATTTTAGGTAGTTTAAAAGCTTAATGAACACTTCAGTTAACTGCGTTTGGTTCAAGTATGGATCCAGGCAGATTTTTATATCCTCCGGATTTTCTACAATAAAGCTCGTAAAAAGGGTGGCCAGGTCAACCTTATCCCATTTGAAAATAAAGCCATTATTTCTAGCTAGGGTTGGTTTAGGGACTTTAGAACCATTACGAATTTTCGAATCCTGCCATGATAAGGCACAGGAAAGCATGGCATGATCACTAAATTCTGTAAAATGTGTCTGTAGCTTAGTTAAGCTTGATCTAAGAGTATCAGAGGAGATAATATAATCTAGCGTGGACAGATATTCAGCTCTGTGAAAAGTTGGGGAAAATTGCCCTGTGTGTGGATCTATTTCATTGTGTAACTCGAATGGCCACTTCATTAAGATACTATTTATAACATTCCTCTGGGGATCATGATGAAAATGGGGAATAGAGACATCCCTATGGTCTACGATCCCGTATAAATCCACAGGACCTCGTGTGCATGTCTTTGTGTTAAAATCTCCCAGCCAGATAACTTGTATAGGTTTTGGGTGGCACTCTGCTAGGTCCTCTATTAAGTTGTCTAAATGCTGGGGTACCACCTCAGGGTTTTGAAAGTGGTTATTGTAATAGTTCACTAATAAATCCCACATATCGTTCCCTTTAATAACCAAAATGTAAAAGTAAGGAGATGTATTTATAAAACTTAAAACGTTAAATGCGACAACGTTAGATATCAATGTGAGTAAACCTCCCTTAGGCCTACCCCTTGGAGAGGGCAAGGCTGCAGTTTGAAACGACCGATACCCATTAATAAAAATTGATGCGATCTCCCAGGTTTCTTGTATACTAATAATCTGAAAATTGGCCAAGGCAGTGAGCCACTCCTCATTATTCTGCTTGCTATTGTAGCCTGCTATATTAAGTATGAACCTTGGTAACCTCATGGGAAGGATCTAAGAGATGTAAATCAGTACAACTCCGCAGTTCTGTTTCCCCCTGTGAGGACGGTGTAACACCATTTACCTCAACCCCTTCACTCTCTATTCGGGATAACATCTGGGGTTTCTGGTCATTAACCACTTGTCAATCGCAAGAATCCAGGCCTGATAATGAAGCGAACCTATTAGCTGTGCAAAGGTTCATGTGATCATTCAACGAAGGCCTGTTAGCATTTATGAAGCGATCCGGGGCTGTGATTGAGACCTTTTCATAGTGAGAACTCTGTGCTTTGTAGAAAAAACCCAGGGATGCAGAAAAGATCTTGGTCACTATTTGGGGGCTAATAGGGGCTGAGAAAGTAAGCCTCTTACAAGTTGTGGGCAATCAACATTCAAGACGAAACAATCGCCCTCGTATACCTTTGGGGATGGACCAACCCATGGGGTTCTACGCGTCATTTTTAGATTATTCTGAATGAGGTACCCAGGCCTGGTATAATTGGAAAACCAATGGCGCAATTTGGCCATAGGCTGGATGGTGGATTCTCTTTGTGATGGTCTGAGCACTGAAACATTTACCAAAACTAAGACAAAAGGAAAGGTCAAGGGCGGAAGGTTAAGGGTTTGAAGTTTAAATTCCCTATGATTCTGCATAGATTCACTGTGGGTGTTTTTGGTGTGGGTATGGATGATGTCACCAAAACCCTCCAATGGCTTGTTAATAACTAATCTGTTCTCACATGCGGACAGAGGTAAAGGGCCTGAAGATGTCTCATTTCAGGGCCTTGCCGTTAGCGCCGGAACACCCCCGCCTGCTGTGCACTAGATGCCAAGGCAAGCCCAGATTTACCCACAGCTGGGGACCTTACAGTATGGGAATAAGAGGTGCTGGCAATGGGGGGATTATTAGTGGTTTGTGGAGGGTGGTAATTAGAAAAGATTGGCTGTGTGGGAGCTCTGCTGGAATTTAATAACTCTTGAAGTTTCAGTTCAATATTGTCCATACGTAACAAAATAGGATTTAACATAGAAGTTAATCTAGCGCAAATATCCTCAAGAGGGGCCAGGGACCGCAACAGTTCAAAATTGTCCACACTAGGCTCTGCGCTAATTTGTAAAGGTGTCGATTTCCTTGGTTTCTTTGGTTTGGAGGAGGGAGGTTCCTTATGAGGTCCTTTCTTCCTCTTGCCGCTTGTGGTCAATAAGGTGATAGGCTTCTCTACGATGGGCAGGTTAAGAGGAAAGGGAGTGTCATTAGCGGGTGCCGGTGCAATTGATGGCGAATTACTGCACTCAACAAAACCCTGACTAACAGTGTTAACATTAAGCTTAGTGACTATAGCGGTAAGCAAACCTTCAGACCCATCGTGAGCACCGTCCCCCAAAGAGTCTCTTCGCTCCGCCAAGGCGATCTCCACAGAAATTACGTTAGTCGCTTTAGTTAGAAACGAGTCAATGGTGGATATGGTTAACCCTGGGGTAGGTGTAGTGATTATCGTCTTCTTACCCATCCTGATCCAAGTATCAGACCGCACAGGGCAGGTGTTAGAGAGGTGGCCCAGCCCAGCCTCTTCCGGGCTCCGACTGGCGTGGACGGGTCCGCCCTTGGCACAGGCTTTGCCCGGGTACATCCCGCGCTGCAGGGCCACGACACGCTTTTATGCGCGTGTCCAGGAAACAGGAAGCAGTGGCAGGGGGAGATGAGTTGTAGTCCTCTCCCAGCAGTGCTTGGTGATGCTCGGCTCACCCCTCGGCTGGCGCAGCGTCAATATGAAGTGAAACGGTGCTCAACAGAGGATAATAGGGTGAAAAGAATACTGGCTGGAGTGGAGGGAAGGGACACTTTGCCAGTGAGCCTGATGTTGGGCACGTCAGGAGCACCATAGTCCCTATATAGTGCAATTGGTAGGAAAGATTTCTTGAGAAAACCACCACTTTGGTGGCTAACCCTTTCATAAATATTAGATGTGATACGCACTGAATGGAGGGTGGCAGTGCCACCTTGGGGGGAGCTATTCCGTGGAGGTAACACCTTTCAGGAGGAGCATGAGCAATTTGGGGTAGGCATGGGCCAGTTTATGAAGTTTGCCAAGCTAGACAAGACGATTAGGGAGATATGGACGGGATTTCCCTCTGCACCAGCAGTATCACAAATACTAAAAGTAATTGGAAGAAAGGTCCACGGGGAGAGTGGTCTCCCAACTTTGTGCAGCGTTAAAACAAGACAGGTTTCCAGTGGTTCTAAAAGCAAGCCTGAAATGGGAGGAAGATTTACAAAACACACTGACAGACAGGAGTGGAGAGATACATGTGCCCAGATGAAAGGAGCGCCCAGAAACGCAAGATTCAAACTGCTGTATTTTCATGTGCTACCTATCTCACGCCTCCCAGACTGCATTGTATCTACCCCCTCGGAAGCATGCCCAAGATTCAAGTCTAGAAATGCAAGTCTAGAAATGCGAGTTACATTCATATGGTCTGGAGCTGTGACAAGGTAGTGCACTATTGGATGGAGGTCACTGAACGGTTGAGGGTTGTATCGAAGACACTACTGGAGCTCTCGGTTAAGCAGCGTAATTTGGGGCTAGGCCCCCCCCGTCCCCCAGTATATAAAGATACAAAAAACTTTTTGCAATGCTGGGGGTTTCTTTTGGCAAACAATGCATTGCCATCCGCTGGCTAGTGAATGTTGGACCGTCGCTGCCCGCATGGTTGAAGGATGGGAGGAGTGGGCACTGGCAGAGGAACGGCAAATGAGGCAAGTGCCCACAGACAAAAAAAGTTTAAGATGACTATGGTGTGGGCCGATTTGTTACATAATCTGCTGGTCCCCACACTGGTGGGAATGGCCCCTTGAGGAGGGGTTGGAACGTCAGCTCTGCTGTGTGACCTATCTCCCTTCAGACTCTCACTATGATACTCAACAAAACTTAAAAGCAGAATCGCTCCCATATGGATAGGTATTTATGTATTGGAGGCCTTATTCTCCACTTGTACTCCGAGATGATGAGGACATTTCAGATATCTCCTATTTTCAGCTGAAAAAATTTAGTTGATTATTGTACCCTAGGCTTGCTGCATCTGATATTCAGACTCAATGCCAATCAAGTCTGTTAGCCAACATCTGTATATATTTTGGCTGTTGGGGCATGTTCTACTCCCCCTACTATTGGGATTGTTCACAAATGGAAATAAAATAAATATGTTTATTTTAAAGGCAAACTAATACCTGGGCTTTGAAGGAACTTGAACAATCTGCTCATCTTCAGATGTAGATTCCTCGTTCTCTTCACTGCTTTCACATTCAACATCTGGGGGATTTCCAAGCATTTCAGCAGCACGGGACTTCTATCGGATATACAAATGAGCACATGGTTAATGATATTTACTTGGATGTCCAACTCTCAGCTATGTAACGCGGCACAGCATACAAGTGCATTTCTTGCGAGGTCACCAGCATCTTTAACAAAACTATGAGATGATAAAACCCTGCAAAAGGAATCAGAACATATCTTTAGAATTCAATACTTCACTGGCATGACCTATGCTTTACAAATGTTGCCAAATCTTTAGAGATTCACAAATTCATAAGTGTTGCAACAAATTTCCATGATGGTTTTTGTCTTTCTGATAAATGGTGTTAAAGATTAAAGCCTCGTCAGTGGACCAGAACACAAATTCCTAATTGTGGAAGCTCTAGGTTTTCTAAACAGGAGCCGCATATTGGGAACAGACTATTTCTGTGGCAAGGAGGGCAAGTTATTTGCCTTCAATAACGCTCTTTCTGGTGGATACTGTAACAGTAGATTCCTCACATTGTGAATATTCACCAAGCATCAGACTGGATCCGGAAACTCAAAAGCAATACTCCTGTGTGCCAGTAGGTGGCAAGGTGTGGCTCAGAGCCAACGTTGTTTCTCTGGAAATGACGAATATAGGTGCATATAAGTGCCATCCATGTGTGCAGACATTAGTTGCTTTTGTAGGCTGTTCATGCCCTTAGACCCAGAGGACATCAACAGATTGGCATGACCAGTGTGTAGCTCTTGAGTGGGACCTTTTTCGATGGAGAAGAATCCATTCCACTTAAGGGGGAGGTGAGGATGGTGAGGAATCAGTCGTTAGAGTATCCACCAGGAAGAATGTTACCGAAGGCAAGTAACCTCTTGTCAATAGATAGCAGAGCATACTTCTCCAAGTGGGGGTGTATGTCTGTAGAATGGTTCAGACCAAAAACTTCCTGCAGCACCGAGCGGGCAAGACAGCAAGCAGCACTTCATTAACATCTGCACTAACGCCTATGTAGCTACCTGACAGATATCCAGGACATGTACTCCACCTGCCAAAACAGCAGTAGCAGCCGTAGATCGAGTGGAATGAGGCCACAGCCATTCGGGGAGCTGCTTATTGGCTAAAGGGTAGCAGATGTTAATGCAGAGTACTATCCACCCAGAGATTGTTCTTTTCTGCACTACCTTGCTGATCATCATCTCCGTGGCACCTGGTATGATTAATGTAAAAACTCAGTGTTCTCATGGGGCCCAGGCGATGCAGCCTCTTCTTTTGAAGGATGGGGTAGGGCAAAGAAAGCCAGAAGGGTGATAGCCTGCCTGAGCTGAAAAGGTGTTACTACTTTCGGCAGCAATTCAGCTCAAGTTCTTAACACCAGTTTAGTCTGGGAAAAATGTTGTGCAAGGTGGCTGGACCCAGGGGCCTGAAGCTCCCTCATAAGCCGAGCTGATGTTATGGCGGTCAAGAAGTACATTTTCAAGAAATTTGCTCAAAAGAGGTACATATTTAAAAAGTAAGAATCAAATTCAGGTCCCACTGTGGCATTGGGGGGAAAGGGGTACAAGTGTCACAAACCTTTAGAAAATCTCATCACAGCAGGTGAAGTAAATAAAGAAGGTGGATCTAGCAACCATAAAAAAAAAATGACAGGCAATTAGCCTTTAACAGTCCCCAATGTGAGAGCTTACTGGGCCAAAGAAAAAACAAACATACAATTTGGCTTGTAGAAGGTCAGTCTGGCGGGTGCAGCACCAAATCACAAACTTGTCCCAGTGCCTGGTGAAAGGGCACCTGACTGCTAAAATAACCTTGAGAAGAAGATAAAAAGAAATCAGCTGCGTTGCTCAATCACCACAATCAGAGGTACGGATTGCGCCGGCTTGGTTGCTGGACTTTGCTCTGATACTGAGAGAGAAGATCCTCCTGCTTCAGCAGTCTGATCAGAGGACAGATGCCCATGAGATATGGGTAACACACTGTCCTGGCCCACTTTGCAGTCACTAGGTTCACTTGAGCCTAGCCCCAGAGAGCCTTGATCATCTTCACAACTCAAGCAGGAGGGTTTGAGGCAAGCAGGCATACAGGATTCCCGAGCTCCACTATGAAGGAAGGTGTCTCCAAGAGAGCCCTCTTGGGAATTACAGTGCACAAAAGTGCTGACATTGCATGTTCATGGCGGTGGCAAAAAGAATGATCCAGTGTTTTCCCAACTGCTGGAAGACGCCCTTCACTACCCTCGAGTGTAATTACCATCAGTGATCTGCTAAGCATCAGCGACTGTGTTTAAACTTCCCTGGTATTTAGAAATACTGCCAGGTGGATCACCACCAGAGAGATGTTCTAGCGATTCAGCCACATCCAGGTGGTTAGAGCCTTCTGGTGCAGGACCCAAGACCACACTCAGCCCTGCTTGTTGCAGTACAAACGGACCATGGGCTTGTCTGCAAGGACCTGTAGCAGCCTTAAGTTGATAATTGGTAGGCCTTCAATGCCAAACGTATCTGCTGGAGACCAGAGTCCTCTGATCTCCAGCTCTTCCAGATGGTCCCCTTATCACAGTAATACTGCATCAGTCAGCACCATCTGCTCTGGGTAAAGTAATGGGAGATGTTGGCTGCTGGCCCAATCGCAGACTAGCAGCCACCATTGCATATCTTTTGCAGTCTCCTCCGAAGCCTGGATGGAATAAGATCAGTGCCTCTGTTGCTGCACCCACTGGGAGTTCAAATTCCACTGCAGAGCCTGCGTGTGTCATCTGGCATATTTGCACAGCCGGGTACAAGAGGCAGACAGCCCCTTCACCTCAGAGTCCTCCTCACTGAAGTCCAGAACAGAGGCTGAAACATGGGGAACATAACCTGAACGTCCTGGACTCTCCTCTCCAGGGGAAAGGCATGGAATTGCACAGTATCCACAATGGCTCCAATCAACGGTAGAGTCTGTGAAGGGGTCAGGTGTGACTTTGGCACTTTAACAGTGAACAGTAATGATGCTAGAATGTTCGCCGTTGTCTAAAGATGGTCTATGACTTCCTGGGGCTAGTCCACCTTCAACAGCCAGTCTTCGAGGTAGGGGAAGCCTGGAACCCCAGATTTCTGAAGGTGTGCTACGACTACTGCCATCACTTTGGTGAACAGCTGAGAGGCACTGGTGAGGCCAAAAGAGCACAGCAAACTGAAAATGCTCCTGGCCCACAGTGAACCACTGTGGGCCTGTAGGATGAGGATATGGCAAAAGGGTTCTGCAGGATCAAAGCTACCATCCGGTCTCCAGCATCCAGGGCAGACAGCCTAATCTAGCCTGAGCATCTTGAATCTGTCCTTTCACAGAAAGGTGATGCAAGGTTGAAAATCTAAAACCAGACCAAGGCCTCCATCCTTCTTTGGCACCATAAAGTAGCAGGAGTAACACAAATGTCCTACCTCTTGGGCCGGAAACCTCTGTATAGTCCCTTTGGCCAAAAGAGCCTGCCCTTCCTGCTGCGTAGACAAGAGGTCCTCCATCAGTCATCCTAATGGTGGTGGAAGGTGTGACAGGGTAGAAAGAAATGGGTGGGCATACTCCCGCAGAACAATCTGGATGCCTCATCTGTCAGAAGTAATGTCTTGCCAACTGTGGAGGAATCATTGGACTCAGTCTCATACGGGGTGACTGTGTTCCAGAAAAGACACTCTAAAGTAATTTGGTTGTTGTGGTCACTGTAGGGGCGGAAGACTGAGCTGCACGTCAACTCACTCTGATGCCCTCAGAATTATTCCTGAGAGCTACAGCCTCGAAAGGGCTGAGACGTATGTTGTGCTGACAGCAGGATCTTGCACTGATAGTAATAGAAGCCCATAGCATATCCTCAAACTGCACGGAATTGTTGGGGAAACTGCCAGGTAGGTGCAGAAAGGTCGATGAAGTGAGGTACGGCATGACTTTCTTTAAATTGTTCCAGGTCAGAGTCCGCATTCTCATCAAAGAGGCAAGAGCCATTGAACGGCCTATCCATCAAGGATGTCTGGATCTAAGCAATCAGCCGTGTCCAGACCTGATCTGATGACAAATTAAGCTGCATCTCATCCATCCTAAATGGTTTGGGGTGAAGACGCCCATAGGTCGTCTGGAACTACCTGTAAGATTTGGCTGACCATGTCCCACAATGCATTGGTGTAACAACTCAGGAGGCAGCTGGTATAGACAGAATGCAGGATAAGGCCAAGTGAAGAAAACATGTGCATTGCCAACTGTCTCCATGTATTTGGATTCCCAGTCAGGAGGGGCCATGGGAAAGGTGTTAGGGTTGACTTTGCTTTCGACGCCTGCAACACCAGGCTCTATGGCGTCGGATGTTGTATCAGGAAGTCAAGATCGCTGGGCTTGTCTGTAACCGGTCAGTCGACCGGTGGTCAGAGCATGGTTTAGCCCAAGTGTGCAATCGTGAGGTCTTCAGCTCGCCAGGCGTCTACCGACCCCTCCAGCCTTTTTATGAAGAACCTCCGGTAAGGATGTTTGTTTTCACCTCTATATAGGGACATGCAGGGCAAAAACCTTAGCAGCCCGTTATTTAGAACTGCAAAAGAGGCACTCTGTTCTGTGGTGGGACCAGGAGAAGAGGTGTCCAATCCACTGGCATATGTTAGTTCCTTGTACAATTTATCTTCATTATATTGAGGGAGAAATGTGTTCTGTTTATCTTAATTGTGACTATTGGCGCCAAAAATGTAATGTAAAGTATAAGCACAGCCCCATGGGAAAGGCAGTGTGTCTGAGTCAGAGTGGTTGCCAACGGGGCTGTGTTCCAGTGGGATTGGAGAGCAGCCAAGATAGAGATTAGATCGACTAGGAGACCACTATGGGTTGTGGATCCTCTGAAGGCGCAGTGTGTGACACCAGCACTGAAGCTGGTGCAGAACCCCGAGTAGATTTGAGAGGCACAGGCGGTCCCAGTGGAAATCTGACTGAAGGATCCTGCGTATCCTTGGGGCCAGAAGGAGCATCAAAAGGAAACAGAATTGTGCCAAAAATGTACAGCATGGCCTCTCTAAAGGCCTCAACTTGCTGCGACGTTGTCAACAGTCCCGAAAATTCAGTTTGCATCGCGGCTTGATTCTATAATTGGCACCTCTGGGGTACAAGACGTGAGACTGGGTAGCACGTTGACACCCTGTCTAGAGATCAAGAGCGGCGGAAATGGGGCAGATTCCATTAGGTGTTCTTCTGCTTCAACTTACCTGAAGCCTTCGACCGTGATGACGATTTGCTGCGGGAATGACTTAATGAGAGGGAAGGCAACTGGGACCTTCCTTTCGACTTCGACTGTTCACAATATGGAGTCCTTGATGCTCTGAGACAGAGTTTAGTCTTGGGGTCCTGAATGGGCTTCAGAATCATCTGCGACCCCAAACCCTACAGGCATACCTCATGGGTATCTTTACAGACAATTGTTTGCGACAGTACTTACAAGATTTAAACCCTATTGTTTTAGGAGGGGACATTTGAACATTCTCACAATAGATGAAAGGAAGAGCGCTTCGGATCTGCTTCTGAAGGTGTGGAAAGAAAGGAAATGACTCCAAAAACATATGTGGCACTTATATGCAGCTCCATTTGTCACTTCTGGGGCAGAAGGCAGTTGTTGCAGAGCCACACAATGCCACCTATCGGCGTGCAATAGTACTGCTGGGTAATATTTTCAAATTAAGAAATCGGTGGCTAGGAGCATCCATAAAAAAAATGATAATTTGGCAACTCTATAAAACAGACTTAAGCAGACTAGTTGGCACAGGCTCAGTTTCCAGTGCCTAAATACAGTGCCCCACCCCCACAACAAACCGTCACCCTAAAGAAGCCATATGTGTAGTTTTGAGACTCAATGTTTAAAATAAATAGTATGTATTAATCAAGGTGAGGGAAAAAGAAGCTGTGATCCATTCGGCTTCCAGTGGTTAACTCAAAAAATCAGGGAGGGGGAGAATGGACCACTTGTCCTGTGTAACCAGGGTCTCGGTAGCGTTTTGTAGTCCCCTTAAAAACCCTCATATATGTACACAGGGGTAGGCGGTATATCTTGGTTCTCCGCCTTAGTGTACTGTTACAGCATCATCATCGGGTTTTATTTTTGCACATATGCTGTCCTCCACCTGGAGGGAGACCAACTGGTTTATCAGTAGGGTCCAGAGATGAAAAAGAAGGGTGTGCGTGTGCTCTTTGGGGTAGTGCAATTAAAATTCCCTACAACACAGTGTCAGAGAATATTTATTGTAAAAATGTTGTGAAGTGGGAAGTTAAAAACAGTGTAGTGCGTGAGTAGATCGTGTTAATAATCTACCGCACTTTTCATGGTCTGGTGGTCAACATGTTTCAGCCTAGTGACAATTCTATAGGCTTTCGTCAGGACCGGGATATGATAGAGAGCGTATTGTGGCTCCTATATTGGTGGTCAACTTACCACTCAAATTTATCGTGATCAGATCAGTCGTATCTGTACCTGTAATAAAAGAAATAGCAGGAAGGCAATGCATACATGTCTATTTCTCTTGTCATATCGTGTTTCAAAAGATATTCTTAACCCATATTCCTCATATATTGTGAGGGGATAGCTGGAACAGTTAATGCACAATTTTTACTATCGTGTTTAAAGAGTGCATATTATGCACTAGGAGAAATGTGTGATGTTAGTCTGGCGGTTTCGTGTGGGAGGAATCGTTAGTAAATTAATAAAACATCCGTGGTGTTCAAAGGATGAACAGTATCAATTATTTGTACTCGTGAGTAAATTAATAAAACATCCGTGGTGTTCAAAGGATGAACAGTATCAATTATTTGTACTCGTTATCGTAAATATTTATAGCGTCGATCAAGGCCCTAGTTGGAAGGGCGCCAGGTTAATTGCTTGTTAAATTTTTAACGCACAAAAAATGAAACGTGATAAAATTCCGTCCTTAACGGTGAAGTCAATGCGAGATGAATACATATTACCTCATGGTTGGTGTGCTGGGCTTCCGCAGGGCGCTTTAGAGCTAAAAGTAACCTGCTTCTAAAGAATAATACATAAGGAGGGAAGATTAAATCTGATCTTACTAGTCACGCGTTAATCCCAGCGCGTTCTCCTCGTGGTCGCTTACCGGTTACTGCAAGCTGTTGGCTTGTTCTGGCTCTGTTCACGGTGCCCCGGGTGACGCGTGCCCATGTGGGGCTTCCTTTTACTTACGTTCGAGGGGAGGGGAAAAGGAGACATAGTAGAAGGACCAAAAACACTACATTGGTTGGCATGCGTGGTTGGCATTGGTAGAAAAAGGTGTGGTGGAAAGACTCAGAACACTAATAGGCGCATATAATGGGCATTGATAATTTGTTAATGTGAGGACTAATCATGAATATGGAAGATGTAAACATGATCGCTATTCTATAAAAATTAATAATTAAAATGAAAATAACAGCCTATTGTCAGCATGTCGATAGGTACGCATGATTGACAATGGTGGTGAAATTAATAGTCAAAAAGACTTCTCATTGATAACTAGTATAAGGATGTTGTCCTTAACATGTTTTCTGTATTACCACAGTATATATAATAAATACTACACGTGTGTGTATGACAGTGGGTCAATCATGTGGTCACATTGTGGTGGAAGGTTCATTGACTAGAAGCAATGCCTCTCTTCACCTTCTATAGATTGATGTCTGAGGGATAAGGATAGTCTTAATTACTCTCATCGCGTGTTTCATGTGGTAAGGGAGGTGGGTGGATCTTCTCTCATAAATGTTGGTTAACGTGGTAAGTTTGACGGATCTGTGAACACTGTCTCTCTATAGGGATACTTTCCTATGAGGCTTTCAGACTTAGTGATCAAGACAGCGTGTGCCAAGGAATATCATCGTTCAATCCCTCCGTGTCAGTCATCAAACGATGTATCCAACGTTGTTCTTTCTCGAAAAGTACACGTTCAGCATTGTGGTTCTTAACAAGAAGTGTCTCCAGTACTACCCATTTGAGATCATCAGTGCTGTGGTTGCTCTCAATGTAATGTTTGCTCATTTTTGTTGTTGCTCTTTTGCAATGAACATTACTTTTGTGTTCGCTTATTCGTTGTTTTATTTTGCGACATGTCATCCCTATGTATCTCTGATTGCAGGGGCACACGATCATATAGATCACGTGGGTCGTGTTACAGTTGGTGTGGTTTCGTAACGTCCAAGTGAAATTAGGTAGGAGTTGTAAATATTTGGTGGCTTTTGTTAGTTTGCAATTTGAGCACGAGCCACAGGGGAAGTGGCCTACCACTGGGTTCAAGTTCCATGCTGTAGTGATGGTTTCTCTTCTGATGATAGGTGCTGGTCTAGTGTGTACCAGGAGGTCTTTAATGTTGCGTGTTCTTCTGTTGGCGAACCGGGGTTTAGGCCATTGTAAGTTGTTTGACGTGAGGATCCTCCAGTTCTTGTTAATGATCTTCTTCACAGTATTCGATGAAGTGTTATATGTAGTGACACAAGTAAGTACATCTTCCTGTGTTTGTCTAGAAGTGGTCTCTAATAATGTCTCTCTTGGCTGGTTGCGGGCTCTTTTTTGACATTTCCTTATGGTTTTTATCGGATAGTTCCGCATTTCAAGTTTATGGCCCAATTCGGTGGCTTGCGTCTTATAATCATCTAATTTGCTGCAATTTCTTTTCAACCTCAAGAATTGGCTATATGGTAGATTCTCTCTCAAGGGACGAGGGTGAAAGCTGTTGTACGAAAGTATACTGTTTTTAGCTGTCGGCTTATAGAATGTCTTGGTCTGGAGAGTGTTGTTTTCAGTGTAGATTGTGACATCCAGAAAGTCTAGTTGTTTTCTGTCTGATGAGCATGTAAACTTTAAACATTCATCCCTGGTATTGATCCATCTCAAGAAATCCTGTAGATTCTCTTGGGTGTCTGCCCAGATCATTATGACGTCATCAATATAACGTCGCCAGAACTTCATGCGCGTGAAGTATGGGTTGATTGGTTCTGTATGTGTTGTTCAAAATTGCTTACATAAAGACCAGCCACACTTGGGGCAAATGTACTACCCATGGAAGTTCCGTGACATTGTTCGTACAAAGTGCCTTCATATTCGAAATAATTTTCGGTGAGAGCCAGACTGCAGCATTCCAGAACAAAGTGTCTTGGTGTCTTATGGTTCCACTCTTCGGAGAACAGAATGTCTTCTAGGGTCTCTAGAGTCTTCTGTTGTGGAAGGCTTGTGTAAAGACTCTCCACATCCAGCCCTACTAAGTACATGGTGTTCTCATCATAGTATTGTCCCTCCAATTGATTAAGGAGGTGTCGTGTGTCTTTCAAATACGATATGACAAGAGAAATAGACATGTATGCATTGCCTTCCTGCTATTTCTTCTATTACAGGTACAGATACGACTGATCTGATCATGATAAATTTGAGTGGTAAGTTGACCACCAATATAGGAGCCACAATACGCTCTCTATCATATCCCGGTCCTGACGAAAGCCTATAGAATTGTCACTAGGCTGAAACAGGTTGACCACCAGACCATGAAAAGTGCGGTAGATTATTAACACGATCTACTCACGCACTACACTGTTTTTAACTTCCCACTTCACAAAATTTTTACAATAAATATTCTGACACTGTGTTGTAGGGAATTTTAATTGCACTACCCCAAAGAGCACACGCACGCCCTTCTTTTTCATCTCTGGACCCTACTGATAAACCAGTTGGTCTCCCTCCAGGTGGAGGACAGCATATGTGCAAAAATAAAACCCGATGATGATGCTGTAACAGTACACTAAGGCGGAGAACCAAGATATACCGCCTACCCCTGTGTACATATGAGGGTTTTAAGGGGACTACAAAACGCTACCGAGACCCTGGTTACACAGGACAAGTGGTCCATTCTCCCCCTCCCTGATTTTTTAAAATAAATAGTAACCAAGAATAACGTTGCCAGTGTCTAGTTAGGGCACAGTTCAGGAACTTGAAATTGCAGAAACCAGTTGAGGACCCAGCTATAATGTATCATTTTCAATGTGACAGAAGTAGTAGTGAGCTAGCACTCATCATGGCAAACTCAGGGGTACCTTAAACCTCATTACCATACATCTTGAAATCGAATAGCTGCGGTAGGAATTTTCGAATGGTATGGCCTCCACTAGGACTGGCACCAATCTCCAAGATCAATGGCTTCCTAAGTTGTACCAGGAACTGGGCCTAGGGTTAGGGCTTCAACAACAATTTTAAAAAATCAATATCGCCAAAAAGTATGGGCTTGAAAGTTAATTTAAATGGTAAAATGTTAGGGTTGTCTCCAGCTAACAGAACCAGGTAGGCACTGCATCCTGGTCCCTCTGGCTATGGGAAGAGGACTAACTATTTCTCTTCATCTTGCACGGCATGGGCTGTAACAGTGAATGCACACCATACCAATGACAGATAATGTTTCAGTTCCATGACCCAGATGAAGCTGTTCAAGAATCTTGCTTCTCCTGGCCAGTTTGGCTGAAAGGATCTAGAGGAGCCTAGGCAAAAGTAATATGTTGACATTCCCCTGGTAACTGGTTCTTGTGCAGGTCTTTATGGATTAGGTCGACTTATTCTGGTGGGCGCTGTTCAGCTCCTCATGCAGGCAAGTATCCTTTGTCTTTCTCTGGTCACTGCAGCAAGGCTTTATGGAGGATAACCAGACTTAGTCCAAGTCTGGAGGGAGAGCACCAACCCAGCAGAGGATCAGCTCTTGGTTCTACTCTATCCAACAATGATGTGGAAGGCTTGGGATGGGATAATCCTTATTCTGTATGTCCTTGATAGAATTAAACCTCTGCCTCATGTTTACTGGGACATTTTTCATTATTTGTCTGTACCAGAGGTGATGATTTTCCTTGTTTAAAGCTTACTAATCACATGAGAAGCCATTCTCACCACCGGCTTAAAACAATTTTTAAGGTAGACCCTGCAGATCAATTTGCTGCTTTCATAATATCGTTCAGTCTACCTCATAAGCAAAGGCTTTAGATACCATAGCGCCACTGGTTCAGTGATCTCCAAAGGCAGTAGTGTCAATGGCCATTTCTGACATAGCTAAGTGGACCTACTTGGGCAGGGAAACTGTCCCAAAATTGTTTCCCAATGGAAATCAGCAATTGCTGGACCCCTGTCGGAAGGACTCCCCATCATCTTCTCAAAGGTCGTGTGAGAAGGTGGATTGGTATATGCTGTCCACTAATTAAAGTGGGCACCTTGTACCAGGCCACACGACCCTTATGATGTCTGAGGTCAAAGATAACCTTATTGAAAGCTATCCTAGTGGTAGCTATGGAGAGCAGCCTTCAGGCTTAATCTTGAAGGAATGTAAAGCAGCTTGTTTTACCAGAATATCACCTCCTAAATGATTAAATGAAATGAGAACCACACAGTGTTGATATAAAAATATGTATTTATTAATATAACACTCTCTACTAGTCTCTACACGAGACTAGAGCATAAAGCACACAATACTAAATCAATAGAACATTCGTAAATAGCAAAATACACAGCGGGCTCCAGGGGGAGACCGAACCATATACTAAAAAAATGGTATAACAACGACTTCAATAGACACAGTGCCTATAGCACGTAGAATTGCTGGGACCCCAAGGAACCACCCAGAGGAGTGACACAGGGAGCCCACAGAGGACGGGTGCAGTGAGGAAACACAGACGCGTGCTCCGTGCAACTCTATGGGAAAGTCGCGGTTGGAAATTTACAAGTTAAGGACACTTCTAAGAGAACTTCGAGCAAACCCTTTGGAAATTAGGAGGTTCTAAGGCCAACCCACCAGTGAGTACTGAAGTACCTGTGTTACCTATCCCAGAGGAGCCGGGTGCATAGGGGTCAAGTGGTGTCGGAAACCTTCGTCGTTTTCAATGGAGAACTGCAAAGAGGTCCTGCTGCCAGGAGGGCGAAGAATGTCCGGTGGAATCCAAGCCTGGATTCGAGGTGAGAAGAACCTGAAAGCAGAGGGGACAGAGTCTGGGTCACTGCAGATGACCAGGGGCTCGGTAGTCGAATGCCCACTGATGACGAGTGCTTCAGGAGTGAAGAAGGGTTGCTTGACTCTGCAGCTACAGGGACCAGGAGACGTCGAGGACGACCAGAGTCCGGAGGTGAGCTGTCCCACAAAGGATGTCGAGAGCTGAGGGGTCGATGTCCGGCTGGAGCACCAACAAGCCTTGGCAACTGCAACCCACGCGGTCAGAGGAAACAGGTTACGGTGTGGACCAGCAAGGTCCAGGTCCAGGGGACGCAATGGAGAGTCAGGGCACGTCTGGAGCAACCAGGTAAGCCCAAGAATTAGCAAGGTGACCCTCGCCAGGACCCACAGGCCAACGGACCAGGGATCGCGAGGAGACCTCAAGCAAGTCTGCAAAGCACCAGCCCACTCGTGGAGGCCGGAAATCTTCGGTGCAAATACTGCTCGGGGTCAGGACTACACGGAGTCCAAAGCACAGGCTCAGGAATCGTCACTAAGCATATGCAACTGCAAATGTATGCGGTGCACAGGGGTTCGGGTTGCACGGCCCCCACGAGGGATACTGGTCTCAGAATCGCTGAGAGGGCAGATCGACCTCGAGGACCTTCGGGAACCCACCTCCTGTGTTGCTGAAATCTTCGGAGTCCTCAGGAGCAGCAAACCGGTCAGATGCGTTTAGGTGCCTGCTTTTGCAGGGGAGTAAGTCCTTTACTCCAAGGGAGATTCTTCAGTCGTCCAGCGTCGTGCAGGCAGTCAAAGTACTTGGTTTCTTCTTAGCAGAATCTTGTCCAGGTAAAATCTAAAGTCCTGTAGCCAGGTTACCCACTTTATACCCATGGGAAGGGGTTGGAAAGATTCTGTGGACCCTCCTAGGGGAGGGGTAGGACAGAGGGGTGGCTACACCCATGTCCTTTGTCCAGTTTCGCGCCAGAGCAGGAGCAAATGGCTCCTGGAACTGGTTTGAGCTGGACTATGCACAGGGACACCAAATGTGCCCCCAGTGCAAACTTTCTGGCACTCTAAGAGTGCACCCACCCAGCCCCAATACACTAAATCCTGTCTGGGAGGTGGTTACACCTCCCTGTGACAGGATGCCTATTGTCATGCCTTCCTCTGCGCGAGCTTGGCTCAGCAGCAGGAGAGCAGAATCGTGTCTGTGGCTGGCAGCATCCATTTTGTGCTGCCCAGGGCGAGAAAGCTGGTACCGGGTATACCGGTGACCCACGTATGTCCCTTTAGAAGGGTGGAATCATACCTCCCCCGCCAGTTACTGGCACCAAACACGACATGTTTCTAAGCAGCCGTTTTAAAGTTAGCATTTACCGCGAGGTTATAATGCACTTAAACATATATGTCTGGCTGCATCACAAACAACACCGGAGAATGGTCTCCGAAGGCTGCAGAGGGGCTCTGCTCATGCAGGGGCACCCTGTCACGTTAAACCCAGCACCCTGCCTTCAGGATTGTTAAGGCCTGCCATAGGGATGACTGATAGGTATTTAAGTGTAGTGATTTAAATAGATATAGTGAACCTATATCTCAAGTAAGTGGTGCAAGCACCAGCTTATACAGTCTGCTGTAGCAGGCTGGTCGTGTCAATTTGGATGGCCTCTCAGGGGTGGCATAATACATGCTTCAGCCCATGGGAGGCCTCTGGAGTGTACCTAAAGTACATGTATATCAATTTACAGGAGAAAGCAGATAGACTGGGGTCCTGGATAGCAGGATCCCAGTCAGACTAGGCCAAAAACAGTGTGACATCAGCAAAAAGTGGGGGTAACCATAAGAAGCAGATACTACTTTCCTACAGGTCGTAAAACACTGAACCACATAGAGCTTTAAATTGTCTGGTAACAATGGATATAACAAAATTAGGGTATCTGATTTGGTATGCCTAAGTACAAAAAAAAAATCACTTCATCTGGTGTATACATTCTCCAAGACAAGTCAAGGGCTCTGACATCTGACACGAGACAAAGCAATATGTGTAGCTTAGTTGAAATTGCAATCCTAGAGAGAAATGTGTTGCCTGGCCAAGACAAGATGAGACTGGTACCACATTAACATCCCAGAACATAGATTTGGGATTCAGAGAATTAGAAAGCCAAATAGCTCTTAAAAGTTTACATACTAGAGTAGGTGTCCCCAACTAGTCGTTTGCGAGCCAACAGTAGCTCCCAGACACCTTCAAAGTAGCTCACAGCCTTGAGTTCATTTTTAAATAGGCACAGGGTCACATTCTTTTTTTAAGTTAAGGGAAGGCCGTGTTTATTTTACATTATCACCATGTTGCAGATAACAGGGCCTGATAATGAGCAGTGTACAGTCACATTTATGACCCGGGCTGAGGCAAGGAGGTGAACAACTGAAGCACTGAGGTATTTAACTCGTAAATAAAGGTCCTTGTCAACTCAATATAGGAGCTGTGAACAAAATTATGTTTATGAATGCTCTTAAATGGGAGAGATTTAAAATGAAAAGTTAACCTAATGATTAAGTTAAATCTTCATTTTAATTTTCCCCCATTGCAAAGTGTTGCATATATAAACAGCAGGCCTCTTGCTCCCAAGTGGCCAGTAGACACTGTGCCATAAATATAACTGAAAAATACAACCATTTTTTAAATGAGAGAAATTTAAAGTGCAGAAAAATGTTCCATATTATGAACATTTTTGTTGAACATTTTTTTGCACTTCACATTTGTCCCAATTAAAAAAAATTATTGTACGTTTTTGTTATACATGCAATGGTGCCACATATGTCGAAAGGTATGTCCTGTGCTGCATGTACATACGAGACAGGCTCTCAGTCACCCATACAAATATATCCCATTCAAACACACGTTTTCATACATCCCCAAAGATCACGCTCTCACGGACACACATGGCATCCCTATCATAGTGCCCCTAATCAAAGTATTTGGCTCAAACCATAGTATCTGGCTTAATGGATGTTGGAAATGGCCCTTTTTGCAGGGTTATCCCCAAACTTTTTGCTTCTTCCTCCTTTATTTTTCCTGACCTGTGGTTGTTGGCCATAGAACTCTGGGCACTTTACCACTGCTGATCAGTGCTAAAGTGCATCTGCTCTCTGTGTAAATTATTATTGTGATTGGTTATCCATGATTGGCATATTTGTTTTACCAGTAGGTCCCTAGTAAAGTGCACTGAGTGTGCCAGGGCTGGTAATTCAAATGCTACTAGTGGGCTTGCAGCACTGATTGTGCCACCCACATGAGTAGCCCTAAAAGAGGTCTCAGGCCTGCCACCGCAGTGTCTGTGCGCAGATTGTTAACTGTCATGTCGACCTGGCCAGTTGTACCCACTTGCCAGGCCTTACCCTTCCGTTTTCTTACACATAGGACAACCCTATGGTAGGCCCTAGGTACCCTCCTGGGCAGGGTGCAGTGTATGTGAAAGGTAGGACATGTACTAGTGTGGGTAACATGTCCTGATAGTGAAATACTGACAATTTCGCTTTTCACTATTGAAAGGCTATCTTGCCCATAGGACAGAATGGAGAATGCTGTGTGACCGGTTTACCTGCATATCTTCCCATAGGAGCAAGATAGAAATTTGAAATCTGGTATCCCTGAACTCAGAATTTAATAACATCTTTTAGGAAGGATGGTTTTTAAATTCTGTGTTTGAAAATAGCACTTTTAGAAAGTGGCTATTTTCTTGTTCAACCTTTCTGTGTGCCTCTACCTGTTTGTGGATTGACTGTCTGGTTTGAGAGTGACAGGGGCTGGGGTGGCTCCAGGAGGCTGGGTGAGTCAGCACTAGGCTGAATAGACCTATCTGCATTTGGAGTGGTGGGAGGCGTAGCACTGGGCTGTGCCTGCCTTCCACAATGCTGGCTCCACCTCCTGCGGTGTGTCTGATGGCCCTGGCCCACACTCACAAAGGAAGAAGATGTGCACTCGCAGAGTGCACCCAGAACTGGTTTGGACTGGGTCCAGGACACCTCACACATAGAGAACAAAGACTTTTGGGGTATAAATATGAGAGCTGAAACCCCTGAAAGTTAGACTACTTCGTGATCAAGAGGAATCCCTGCCAAAGAAGATCAGCTGAAGAGACTGAGGAGAAGTACTGCCCTTGCTGTGTGTCTGGGTTTGGCCTGCAGTTTGCTGTTTCTACTGAGGAAAGGATCAAGGGACTTTGCTGTGTCCCCTGCTTGAAGGACTTTGCTGTGTCCATCTGAAGAAAAGTCTCCAAGGGCCTGAGAAGAGCTGGCCTCCTGTTTCTGAAGTCCCAGGCACAAAAGGACTTCACCCCCAGCTTCCCTGAACTTCCTTGCTGGGAGTTCCAGTCTGCCAGGAGGGCCTGTAACTGTGTGTGAGGCCTTTTTGCTGTTGGGAGCTGGAAGCGGGACGCAATGAGAGAGAAGCGTGACGCCGCCGCAGCAGCCGCTGTCGCATCATCGAGGAAGCGTGTCGCCGCTGCCGCAACACCGGCGGAGCGTGCCGCCGCCACAGAGGGTGCTGTTGCATCACCGGAGAAGCGTGCCGCAGGGCCGTCGCTTCGCTGAGGAAGCGCGCCGCCGCTGATCGCGGCTGCAACACCGGAGAAGCGTGTCACAGTCGCCAAGGGTGTCGCACAACCGGGGAAGCGTGTCGCAGGGCCTGTCGCGGCTCAGAAAACCACTGAGTTCGCCGCACGGCCATCGGGCGTGCACGCATCGCCTCCACGTTGTCGCATCGCAACAGAGACGCCATTTTGTCGCTTCGCACTGGATCGTCGCTACGCATCGAGGCGCCATCTTGTAGCATCGGAACCGGAGCGCAGGAAGAATCGACGCATCGCCTTCTCTGCCCCCCTTTTGTTTGTCTTGCGTTACGCATCCCAGGTACTTTGAGACTAAAGTGTCGCATTTATCATCTACAAGTTTATTTTTGCAACAACCCTTTTTAAAGACATTCTACTGAGTTTCTGTATGTTGGATTTTTGTCGTTTTGGTCTTGTTTAGTTTAGATAAAGATATTTTATTTTTCTAAACTGGTGTGGTGTCCATTTGTGGTGTTTTCACTGTCAGTCTCTACTGCTGTCGTGAGGGGAACGGCCATCCACCGCCACTCCTCCAATCCATCGCCGTGAGGGGAATGGCCGACCGGGGGACCACAACCCCCAGAATCCCCTGAGCCTCGCGCACCCAGTGACGCCGCAACTGCGCCAGGAGGCGCGTTAAGAGCCTCGCTGCACTCCCGCGCCGCGGGACGCGCCCGGGCCCGTCTGCGCTTGTCATAGCCCGAAGGAGACCGGGCTGGGCAATACCCTTTGGTTTTGCAGTGAGATCTTCCTGCTGCTTTTTGACTCGTACAGGAAATGTCCCATAAGAACTCACTTATTGAGCCCTGCAACTTTACCGACTGGTGCCACTGTTGGGGAGAGGAGGAGCGGGACAGGACCACAGGTCCCAGGCTCCCTAGCGGCCGTTACAGCCGCCGACGCCCGCACCACGCGCACGGAGGCGCTTTAAAAGCACTACAGGGCTCCCGCAGCACGGGAGAGGCCGGGCTGGGCCATCGCTCTAACACCTGACTTTCAACGTTAATGTGTATCTCCTAACACTTAGGTACTGTTGCAACTATTTTCTTTTCTGTTATTAATATTCGTGTTCCACCCCTCTAAGTGTCTTCTAGTCTTGGAATCAGTGCTCGTTACAAACCACAGATTTACGACTATAATCATGACTAAAAATAAAGGAGTTGTTGGCACATTAGATGCGTTTTTTGTCAGGGCAGAGTCGCTGCTGACCCACGAAATTGAAATTACCAAGCGGCGTCTCTCCTTAGATTGCCCATCACTACCGAGACGTTTGTCATTAGGTACACTTAACCAGGGGGGCCTCCCTCTAATGTGCTCACCGATTAGTACGCAAAATGTCCAAAATGTGCCTAATACCCCCCTTTTGCCAACCCTGGACGTTTTGGACGCACCCCCCATAGTTGTTTCGAATGGGACAAGGATTGCCACCAGAGCAATGGTCTCCAAACCATTGGAGGAGACAACGACTAAGGAGCCATTAGCAAAACGAAAACGGGGAGCAGGCACCCAAGCAACTAGAAATCATAAGGGAGCCAAAACTGTAAATCATGCATCCAATCATGTAGTATTTTTATTAAATTCGGTGGGTACACAGACTGATGACGTTCTGCCTGCTCCATCAACCAGCAAAACCTGTACGGGGGATCCTGCATCTGTTTCTGTTGTGGAGATCGCCTTGGGAGCCGCTTTAGACAAGTTTAAAGTATTACTGGATAGGAAATTCACCCTGTTATTTGAAAAACTAGAAAAACTAGAATGTGTAAATGCTATGAATACCCAGAGTGGCAGTAATATAATTGTACAACCTGATTCATTAGTAACGGTTTATACAGATCCTATTGGGGAGGAGAGTACATCATCTAGGGGCATGGTTACTCAGAAAACAAGAGGTGGGGATGCGCTTAGGCATAGGCAACCTGATTGTGTAATGGCTGCGAAAAACAACCCCAATGAACTGGGAGAGTCCCATGGCAGTACAGGGGAATGTAAAAGATATAATAATTTTAGACTTGATCTCCCCCCTGAGGCAACTCCTTTATTTGCAGTGCTTACAGGAGTGCCCCCACTTAATGTGAACGTGACAGAAACTACAGAGGAGCTCTTACGTAAAACCAAATTCTGGTGTAAACAACACTCAGAACATTGGGCTCAGGCTTCAGCACATATTATAATGGCTAGACGCGTTGGTGGGGTGGGACAGAGTATTAAAGAAGAAGAAGGCGAGTGTGTTGTTATTAATTTTGACCAAATAGGGATGGCGGGACTGCTCTTTAAGGGAGGTTATAATGTGGGTCCCTGGGGGTATTAGGGCATTACCACTGGGTTTTTTCTACACTCCCCCAGAATGTAACCAGCCGCAGGGAAGGTTCCCCCGGGGGACTCCATCACAATTGATAAGGAAGGTTGATCCATTTAGGGGCAAGGTTCTGGGATGACCAAGCCTGATAATTGGATACAAAATCGAGGCCAATTTCCCCAAAACCATTGTTTAAACCTGTTAATGAGGTGAGAACGTTGAATGGCTTAGTGTGTTCTAACAGGTTCTCCCCACTAAGCCGATTGGATGAAAATGATTGACTACAGCCCCTTTTTACGGAGGGTAGGGAGGGGGGAGAAGGACTTTCTAGAGAGAGGGCGGAGGAGACCCTGGATTGCAAGATCCTAAGCTGGAATGTAGCAGGGCTCAGAACAAAAAGTGGGGAACCCAGCTGGATTAATTTTCTTAAAACCTATGACATAGTAGGTCTGCAAGAGACATGGGAAATAGAAGATAATTTCTGGCTGGATGGATATCAATCCGATTTTGAGGCAGCTCGGCCCTCGGCATCGGGGAGAGCAAAGGGGGGTCTTCAGATTTTAATATCGCTAAAAGTGTTGGGAAAACACCGTTTGGTTCATACCGGTTCTAGCAATTGTCTAGCCGTAGAAATCAAAAAAGCAAATTCCACGAATTTGTTAATAGTAAATTTCTATAATTCACCAGAGGTTGGACTTGTAAATGAGCATTTAAACTGTTTAAAAAGTTTTTTAATTGGATATAGACTTATGCAAACCACTTCTTATGCTATCTTTATTTTGGGAGATTTTAATGTTCACCCATGTCTGAAGGATTGTTTTGTGGGAGATTATCTTGGCCCAGAGGACCCCCTTAGTTGTCATTTTGAGCATAGTTCGCAAGGAGAATGCCTGGAGGATCGTCTTGCGGTACTCAATTTATGTCACCCTAATACAAATAATTTAGGGCAAAGGATCCCGACTTTTAAGGCAAGGGGGCAAGATTCTATAATTGACTACATTTTTATCTCGCAGGTATTATCACCACTAGTTATTAAGTATGGTGCTATATGGTCTGAATATAGTGATCATAACCCTGTTATATTAGAGTTATGTAGGTCAATTGGCCTTAAAGAAAAAGAGGGTCAATTACCTATCCGTCTGCAGGCTAAGACCATAGACCAGGGACGGAGGCTAAGATGGACGAGCATAATTCCGGAGTTATTTCTAAAGGATTTAATGCATAACGCAGAAGAGTGTTTCAATATATGCCTTAACCCTGGAGATAATGGCCTAGAGGTTTTATTGGCTTTTGAGGAGATTTGTGTGCAGGTGGCAGCGGGCCTAACTTTGCCTAGTAAAAGTAATGTTAATATGGGGGAGAAATGGTTTGATAAGGAGTGTTCTAAAGCCCATCAAAAGCTGATTTTTGCCCTGAAGCAGGTTCCCAGAGATCGTATTCTTGTAGCCCAACTGAGACAGTCTTATAAACTTATAATTAATCGCCGTAAGCAGGAAATTAAAGATGAGGCATGGAATGACCTACTCTCGGTTGAGGTCAATAGGGATTGTGCAAGATTTTGGGCAATAGTTAACAAACCCTTTTTCTCCGGACAAAATAATACTCCCTTACAATGTAATATCACGGAGGATCAGTGGTACTCCCATTTTAATACTGTTTATGGAGCATCACAGGCTGAGTTGGTCCCAACAGTTACTCCGGACTTAGTCCGGGGTAACACACCATTAGCTTTTATAGAAATTGAGGTGGAGGCGGCTATCGAACAAATGACCAGCAACAAGGCCCCCGGCCCTGATTGTGTCCCGGCCAATTTATACAAATTAACTCCTCATCTCTGGGCAAAAGTTATTACTAATCTCCTGAATACGGCTAGTACCCACGGGTTCCCGCCGTCTTGGTCCCTGTCGACCATTATCCCTGTGTTTAAAAAGGGGCAGAGAGGCGACCCAGGTTGCTACAGACCCATTTCTCTGATTGATTCTGTGGTCAAGGTTTTAGGCAAAGTTATTTTAAATAAACTTTCTGTATGGTTGGTGGACTCTGGTATTTTAACAGACTGTCAATATGGCTTTAGGAAAGGCAGAAGTACCAAAGATCAATGTTTAAATTTGCACCTTTTGGTAGAGAAGTACACCGTAGCAAAACAAGGTACTCTGCAGCTGGCATTTATGGACCTGTCATCAGCTTTTGACCTAGTAAATAGAACTAAGTTATGGTCAATACTGTTGGACATGGGGATGGACCGTTGTTTAGTTAACTTTTTAGCAGATCTTCATAAGGATCTTTATGCCAGGGTCAGAGTCAACCAAGATGGTAAATGAACCAAGCACTTTAAAATTGACAAAGGGGTTCGTCAAGGCTGTATATTAGCCCCCCTGCTTTTTACCCTTTATATAAATAATTTAAATACTTCCCTTAGCACTGCCACTTTAGATATTCCACGTATAGGGGACAGGGTTATCCCCGCCCTCCTATACGCGGATGATGCGGTCCTTTTGGCTCGTACTGCAATAGGTCTCCAGAAACTCCTGGACTCCTTTGGATCTTTCATGCAATCCCTGGACCTTGTTGTCAATAAAACGAAATCACATACGATGACGATAGGGCAGAAGTAAAAAAAAAAAAAAGTAAAACTTTCTATTGTGAGGGGGCCGAGTTGTCAAGGGTCTCCTCTTTCCCCTATTTGGGAGTCTTATTTGATGAAAGAGGCTCATGGACCCCCCAGTTACGGGCAAATAAACTTGTCATGTCAAGGTCCGTAGCCGCTATTCAAGGTTTTGCCTCCCGACTGGGAGCGAAGCCCCTTTAAGTCCTACTCAAAATATATGGCTCTAAAAGTATTGCAATAGCATCGTATGGGTCTGCAATTTGGGGATTTAAACCTGTAGCGGAACTTCAGCTAGTTGAAAACAAATTTATGAGATATCTCCTGGCGGTTCCTCAATCGACCCCTACGTACGCTATTCATCAGGAGCTGGGTAGTGGTTTTGTTGAGGATCAAATTGGGTTGGGTCCTGTGATTTCCTGGTTAAAGACATGGATCAATGTAGAACTGTGTCTGAATAGAGACATTTTTAGGGACTGTCTAGCGCTGGATAATGTAAATAAAATCCAATGGATACATTATGTCAAGTCAACGCTTGGCAAATTGGGACGACCTGAACTTTTTGCTACTCCTGAAAAGATTGTGAAAGAGGATCTGGCATGGGTTAAAGCCCAATTTTTAAACATGCGGTTTGTAGAGAGGGAGGCACTGGAGATTGAGAAACCAACGGTGAGAGCCCACTTGCTGCTAAAGACAGTCCCACAGATAGAACTGTATTTGTCAATAGTCACAAAACCTTTCCACCGATTTTTACTAACCAGATTTCGTTTTAATCTTATTCATCGTCTTTTAGCGGATGTACAGGGCTGGAGCAGGGTCAACGATTTAGGCCCTTATACTTGTGATAATTTTTCTTTGCAGGACACTATGCACTTTACTATGTTCTGTGAGCATTTTAGCCCCATGAGGAGAAAGTTCTTAAGATCCATATTAAAGAACAAGGGATTTGTGCAAGTCAGACCAGCCTTAGTATATCTGCAGTTGTTAAATAACCCACTGGAGATTTTTAACATTGCCAATTTCTTGGTGTCGGCAGTGAGGTATAGGAAGAAAGGGTTTTAGACATTTTAAAGTGTTGGATGATTTTATATACAGATATAATTGTTTTTATTGTCTGAGAAATGAAATATGATCCATTTGTTTTTACTGGTTTGATTTTAATCGATTGTATGTGATATTTTAAAGGGTTTAAAATGTATTATGTTTTTTATTTACTTTGTATGTAAATTGTTCTCTGCAGTGTGCTTTTATGGCTTTTGTTAGCCGAATAAAGTGGTTTGAACTGAACTGAACACTGTGTTACTGTGAGTGTTGGTACAAATACTTTACACATTGCCTTTGGGATAAGCCTGTCTGCTCGTGCCAAGCTATCAAGGGGGTGAGCAGGGGTTATCTAAAGTGTGTATCCCCTTACCCTGACTAGAAGCAAGGGTCCCTATTTGGTCAAAAGTACCTACCTCTGCCAACTAGAGACCCCCATTTCTAACAATGGACATTAGGGTTAAAGTCACTGAAGCGGGACATGGGGGGGTGTTGTAACAATACGCAAGTTGTTTAGCTTTCAGTAGCCCACCAGGATTTTCACTGATCAGAGGTAGCTCTCACTACAGAAAATGTTGGAGACCCCTGTACTAGAGAATGTTCCCCAACCGGCAGTACCTTGAGGTGTAAATGTCCACCCGAAAAAGCCGACCAAAGTGTATTGACTAATCTATAGGGTAATCCAGAATTTGCTAACTGTCAAGAAACTGATAATATGGACAAGATCGGCACATATAATCCAGACCCTGACTGACACACCAACTGGCTCATCTCCTTCTAGCAGACGTAGCTTATGTCGCTGCTGCCCAACCAGGCTTTGGAGAGAAGGCACTGAGCTTGCTTGCCTGAGGGGTAGAGGTTCACTCCCTGAAATCATCCATGCCATGAGAAATGTCCTGAGTTATCAGCTGGTGGTGCTGATGGCCCCAAGTGTTCTTCAGGCCTTCCAGGAATAGGGGAAGAAGGATTGGAAAATCCCAAGAAAGTTTCAAAAGAACTAAAAATGACATTTGGGTTCTCAAAAAGGAACCTCTAACACCAGATTCAACCCCTGCACCCTCACTGGGCTGCTGTTCTTGTAATCATTGGCACATTGAGAGCATAACTCAGCCTCAGTCCTAGAGAAAGAAATCTACTGCCAATGCTCCTGCATTCGGTCGCCAGCTGTAATACTTCTCTGGTTGGAAACAGAGACAAAATGCACAAATGGGTCTCTAGCAGAGTCCTAATTTGATCATCAGGCTGAGAAAGACTGTCCGATCCAGCATTCAGTTGCTGGAATCCTCCAGATGCATGACATTCCAATCTGCAACTGTGGTACCCACAAGTTGTTCCACTACACCGGCATTCTAGGCAGAAATGTCAAAAGTCCTCGCCTAGTTATTCCAGCATCTTATTGCCCTCCAAGACTGTTATTTTACTTGACCACCAAGACACTTGTTCATTAGAAGGAGGTAACAGCAGGACACCCTGTCCTGTGTCATGCACTTCACTGAGAAGAAGCCAGCTAGGAGCTTCAGGCGGTTGATGTGAAGATTGAGCTCAGATATTGACCAAAGACATCCCTGTAAACAAGTCTCTATATTCTGTGCTACATCGCAGATCACTGGAGCTCAATTCTATGACCAGGCCAAGAGCGTCCAGAAAATTGCTCTGCCATTCCTGGTCTCCATGAGGTCTAGCCACTACAGCATTTCTGTCCTGATATCTGGTGACAAAGAAATAAGCTCTGAGTAACCCAGGCCCTTGTGAAGATGAATAATGAAAGGGTCCTGGGAAAACCATCTAAATAGATAAAAGCAGACCCACTCCTCTCGTCAGATTGTGCTGTGAGATTCCGTTCACTAGAAGGGTTCTGCTCAGCTACTTTCATGCACTTACCTTTTTCTTGCTTATAAGATCAAGAGTGACGTGCACCAAATAGATACTAAACCCCAAAAAGGGCATGTAGTAGTTGAGAATTAGAATGAATTTCTCTTCACTGATAATTAAGCCTAAATTCTGCAATGACTCCACGTTGGCCTTTAATGGCTCAACTGCTGATCCCTAGATTGGTCCATAAGAAGAAGTTCATCTAGACATATAATCAATTCTGAATGAATGAATGAATCTTTATTGTTTAAGTTAATTAAAACCATAACACTATGTCAATAAAACTGGGTATGTTATAACAAATATACAATACATATTAAAAGCTGATGGTCACCAATAGTACATAAAGTGCTTTTGTGCTTTTCACGCCACATTGTTGTGTGGCGAAATACTTGTTCAGTTTAGTTTCTCATACAGAAGTAAAAATTTTACCAATTTGCAGCTAAGCTGCGGATTGTTCAGATCAAGACACTTTAGTATAGCAGATCTGCAGGTGTGAATGCCCCTAGAGTTAAAACTTTTTTTTAGCAATAAAAGTCGATTTGGTTTTAAAACAGGCATATGCAGATTACATTAAAGTCCTGCTTTGCTGCACCACATAGGGTGCAAGACAATGGCCCATAATATTTCCAGGCTGGTTGATCAGCATTAGTCGGTAGTGACCAAAGACAGATTGCTAGTAGCTTCCTTTTTAAATATAGGGAGTATGTTATGCTCAAGTATGCAGCGGGTTGTAGTGCCGAATACGATTGCAATACCATCCACGCGTGGGAGCGCTTGCTAAATATGATTTTATCTTCCATTAGCGAGTTCCTTTTTGCCACTTTATTCAGTGTTTGTCGAAATGTCGAATACAGTAGATTCTGTTGCCAAAGATCTGTCACATTCGTTGACTTTATTGATGACCGTCAGTACTTGTTGTAGGCTGACCGAGGATCATCTTCCTGTGCCTTCCAGATAGTGGTATTAAGTGGATTTTGACGGTTTGACCAGATTTTGTACCATAGTTTTATTGTTGCATACCTTCTGGCTAGATGTTTCTGCAGTAGACCAAATTCCAGGCGGACCTGTGCTGGAGAGGAGTTCTGTGGTAAAAAGAATACTGTTTTGTATGTCTTTATTTGAAGTCTTACAAGGATTACTGCGTCTTTACTGTGTTGGACTTTACTCGCGTAGGCTAGGGTCGGCAAGAGTTTTGCTTTAATAACAGCTAATAATGGTTTAAACGATTGTCCATTTAAGCTCTTTGCTATGGTGTTAAAGGCATATATCAACTCATTTCCTTTCTTAGTTAAATTACTGTTGTGTATTTGGAAGTTAAATCGGTTGGCTATATGCAAGCCGAGATATTTGTAATTTGTAACTGCTCCAGGTTCATGTTACCAAGTTTAAATTGTTTTTGTGTTTGGAGACAATGGCTTTTGGTCATGACTTTTGTTTTTGCTATATTTATTTCTAATAAGTTTTCCGTGGGGAAGTGTCCTAGTTCATTAATCCCTCTTTGAAGACCTATTCTTGTGTGGCTTAACAGAACTATATTATCTGCATAGGATAGTTGCGTAAGTCATAATAGACCTAGGTGTGGTGGATGCAAGTTTACCTCATCTAACTTTGGCAAGATATGAGCCATAAAAAGGTTAAACAAATGAGGGGCTAAAACGCAACCTTGTTTTAGTCCAGCTTTGGTGTGTATTTTCCTCGCGAGTCTGGTGCCATCTGCTACTTGAACTTGCATCCAAGCATTTGTGTACAGCTGCATTATGGCTTGGAGGATTGGTCCTGGAAGACCCCACTGCCTTAGTTTGTTCCATACGATTCCTCTATTGACTCGGTCAAATGCACCCTTGAAGTCTATGAAGCATAAATGTAGATTGGACGGTCTTGTCTGCCATTAATCCGAGCGCTAGAATGTTTGTGATTGTGCCAGAGCCCCTGCAAAATCCAGACTGGTTAATAGGGATTATGTTATTATCTGACCAGGGTAATCTACCATTACTTCGCGGCCACTACTACGACTTACCATTAGTATGCATTTTTTACTTAGCAGGATCTTTTACTTTGCATGCTTTAAGTTCGCATGCTTCTACTTCGCATATACCGTTACTTCGCAAAGTCAATTACTTTGCTGACTATTCACATCGTTGTTTGGAAAAGGAGGCACTTCCGTTTCCAAACAACGACGTGCAGCTCTGACGACGCCTGAAGCAGGAGAAGAGAGGAAGCACGGTGAAGCGAGGGACCACGAGGAGAGAGAGGTAAGTGGGGCAGTGTAGTTTTTGGGGTCGTGCAGGGGGTTGTCTTTTAGGTTTTAGGGTTGTGTTTATGTAGTGTAGAGTAGTGTATTTGGGTTTAGGGTAGTGTTGTGGTGTTTGTGTAGTGTAGGGCAGTCTTTTAGGTTTTAGGGTTGTGTTTATGTAGTGTAGAGTAGTGTATTTGGGTTTAGGGTAGTGTTGTGGTGAAGGGGGAGGGTCGTGCAGGGGGTAGTGATTTAGGGTACTGCTGTGGTGTTTGTGTAGGGTAGTGTTTTAGGGTAGTGTCAAGGGGGTCAAGCAGGGTTGTGTTTGAGTGTAGGGACAGGAGTGGGGGAAGGGGAAAGGTCGTGCAGGGGGTAGTGATTTAGGGTTTAGGGTAGTGTTGTGGTGTTTGTTTAGTGTAGGGTAGTGTTTTAGGGTTTAGGGTAGTGGTGTGGTGTTTGTGTAGTGTAGCGTAGTGTTTAAGGGTTAAGGGTAGTGTTGGGGGGGTCGTGCAGGGTAGTGTAAGATAGTAGGGACAGGACTGGGGGAAGGGGGTAGGACGTGTAGGGGGTAGTGTTTTAGGGTTTAGGGTAGTGTAGTGGTGTTTGGGTAGTGTAGTGTATGAGGGTAAGGGTAGTGTGATTTTATTGGGTATTGAGAATGTGTAGAAATAGTGGAAGGTGGTACAATTTAGTTTGAAAAGAAATTGTATTCTTAACATAAAGACATTTTAAATCGTTTGCATAATGATATATACGTTGTATGTTTGTTTAGGGAATTTAGAATTAATTATTAAATTAATTATTTAAAAAAATCTTTTTTTAATTTTAAGAAAGGGTGAAGGGCATATTACATTTGTGTAATGACACAAATACTTAATTTTTTATTTGAAAAAAAGGGAATTTATTTAAAAAAGGAATATTGATTCAATTGTCGTTTTCTAAAAATATTCCCCCACCCTAAACACATATTACCATGTCATCCCGTAACAGTGGATACGTTTCTATTACTGTGTTTATTATAGTTAAAAAGAGTCGAAAATGCGTCGAAGTTGTATACTTAGTAATATACTGCGAAGTAAATGCATATTTAGTACTTTTAAATGTATTTGCGAATTAAAAGCATGCACAGTTAAATCTTGCTTAGTAATGGTATTTGCGATGTAAAAACATTGTAGTAAAAACTTGCGAAGTAATGGTCTGCTAAGTAACAACATATATTCTCTGACCAGTCTACCAGGTCTCTAAGAACCAGTGAGGCGTAGTATTTTGCTTCTGAGTCTATTAAAGCAATCATTTTGTAGTTTGCTGGTTCTGTCTGGTCCCCTCCTTTGTATACAGGGTTAATTACACAGCCTCTCCAGCTCTCTGGAAGTATGCCTGAACTGCTCACTTCGTTGTATAAACGAGACAACGGGGATGCCCAAAAATCAGGATCCGATTTAAAAATTGCCTGGGGAATACCATTTGGACCTGGGGAACCATCCATTCGGCCTGATCTTATTACTTTGGATACTTTGTCTTCTGTGTATTGTATTGAAGATTTTTTCTGTTATATAGTTTGCAGCTTTTGGGGCACATTGTGGTTCTTTCGCTATCTTGATAAATGTGTATACTGGTTCAGCCTGTTCACTTGAACTATTCAAATCCAGAAGGATAGTATTGGTACTTGGTCTTCTTGTAGTTCAGTATGTTGTTGTGTTGTCATCCATCATTGATGGATGTTTAGGGGTTCTTGTAGCTTTGTCCCTTGTATGTTCCACTTTCACAAAGGTATTAGTTAAGTAAAGTATCCAGGCCGGCTCTGTAACACAGGCAGCATTATTATTGATGATCTTGTGAGAACATTTTCCTGCTCCCAAAAAGCTCTGGCATTTGAGTGGTTTGCGTTAAAAAGGAGTTTGGCCCCAAAATTATCTATTTGCATTTTTTGTCCTCCCAAATTTGCTTTTTGTACTGCTTCTTGCGGTTTTTAATTTTTACCTAAGTTCTTTTAGACACGACAGTTTCCCTTATGGATCTAACTGTGCCTCTTAATTCTTTTCTTATAATCCGGGCTTTTTTCCCCAGACATTTGAGCTGCGTGTGCCGTGGTATTGTGGAGTAATTTATTGTAGGGGCATAATTTAGCAGGTTTGTTAGAAAGGCTACCCAGGTTGCTACCTGAGAGCCCTCCATGGGATCGTATTTTATTATTAATTCCTTTGCTTCCGTGGCTATTTCAGGGAGGGTGTTGCTCGACCATCTTATGCACTTCAGATTGATTGTTGATATTTGTCCTGCCTCTGGAGGGGCTGTCATGTGCCTTGGTAGAGAAGCGATTAATTCAAGATGCTGGTATTAATGATTACTTTTAGTGGTATATTTAATGGAAAACTCCTTTACTAGGGCCAGCAACGGTAAGGTAAGTATCTTATAGTCTATTATAGACCGAGCCTTCACACCATGATATGTGAAGATCGGAGGTCTGTCCTGTTGGGTTATACCATTTATTACTCTCATGCCAAAGTACTCTAGATCGGTCACTAGTTCCGTCCTCTTGAATCATATCGCGTAAGGGTTGGGGGTGCTTAGGATTGTACTGCCCATATTGCGTTTTCAGCGTTCATGTGGTCATCTTCCTCTGATGTATATATTAGGTTAGAATTAAAATCGCCTGTTACTATTATTTCCCAGGATGGGTTCTCAAACCTTATTTCCTTTATTCCGGTGGTCAGTTTGTTGAATAGGGCATTTTTTCCTCATTCCTTGGATGTGCATAAACGTTTATAATAATAATTGTGTTTGCTACTTTACTATGCCCCAGGTTGATGTTAATCAATTGCATATCAGATGTCGTGGCAGGCACTTGAACAGACATAATATTTAGTGCTGTGGAGATGTAAACAGCAAGGCCACCCTTTGGTCTGCCATGTCATTGGGAACTTGTTGCTTTTAAGTGGTGCAGAGTGTAGCCTGCTACTTGAACTGGAGCGATCAGCCAGGTTTCCTGAAGTGCAATTAGTTCATAATTTTTCCAGTTGTCTGGCGGTGAGTTATGCTGGAGTTCGTGCTTTGCCCCTGCAATGTTCCATGATAAAAGATTTAGTGATGACTGGTTCGCTTTGTTTCTATTGTTGTCGAGTCATTCCCTTCGTGAAGTCATCCGGGGCCCGCCATATTCATCTTGTGATTAGGGTGCGGTGGGAGACTGTGTCGAAGCGGTCGAGAGGTCCAGCAGGATGAGGACTGCGGTTTCACCCTGGTAGAGGAGGGAGGGGGTGTCGTCAGTGGCGGCGAGGAGTGTGGTCTCGGTGCTGCAGTTGCTTTGGAAGCCAGATTGGGAGATGTCCAGGATATGGTTCACTTCGATGAACTGAGAGTTGGGCGTTGATGGCCTTCTCGATGACCTTGGCTGGGAAGGGGAGCAGGGAGATGGGTCTTAAGTTTTTGAGATCTGTCGGGACGGTGGATGGCTTCTTCACCAGGGTGTTGATCTCACCCTGTTTCCAGTCGTCGGGGAAGATGGCGATCTTGATGGAGCAGTTGATGGTACCACAAAGCTCGGGGGCGATGGTGGTGGCTGCTCTATGGAAGATGTGGTGCGGGCAAGGGTCCGAGGGGGCTCCGGAGTGGATGCTCTTCATGGTCTTGAGTGTGTCATCTATGGTGAGGGGGGTCCAGTTGAGCAGGATCTGTTCGGGTGCGTTGTGGTTGGATGCGGTGGTGTCGGGCTTGGTGGGAGGGTCTTGGATATCGAAACTGTTGTATATCTGCCTGATCTTGTGGTGGAAGAAGGTGCCGAGTTTGTTGCAGAGGTATTAGGAGGGTGGGATGTCTATGGTCTCGCTGTTGGGCCTGGCAAACTCCTTGACGATGGCAAAGAGTTTGTTGCTGTTGTGCGCGTTGTTGTTGATTCCGTCGCGGAGGGCCGTTTTCTTTGTGGTTTTGAGGAGGAGGTGTGTGTGTGGTGACGGCGGTTTTGAAGGTTGCGTGGGTTTCTGGAGTTTTGTTATTCCTCCATCTCTTCGAGTCGTCTACAGGTGCGTCTGGACTCGTGGAGGGCGAGAGTGAACTAGCTGGCTTTCTTGGAGTGTTGCTTGCCGGGTCCCTTTTTGAGGGGAGCCAGAGTGTCGGTGCAGTTGGAGATCCATCGGTGAAGATTGCGTGCCACGGTGTTGGCGTTTGCTGATGTTGGCAGTGTGGTAGTGCTGAGAAAGGCGGCGAGACGTTCTTCAATGACCTTGTTCCAGCTATGATGGGGCGGTGAAGGCAGGGGGTGTACGGTGGGTGTGGTCAAGGCGAAGTGCACGCAGTGGTGGTCAGTCCATAAGAGTTTGGTGGTGTGGCTGCAAGTGATGTGTTCGCTGGCGGAGAAGACTTGGTCGAGCATGTGTCCCACTGCGTGGTTCGGAGCGGTGATTAGCTGCTTGAGCCCGATGTTGGTGAGGTTCTCCAGAAGGGATGCAGGGGTCTGGTCACTGGGGTTGTCCAGGTGAAAGTTCAGGTCGCCGAGTAGGATGTAATCGGTGGATGCGAGAGCCTGGGGTGCGATGAAGTACACAATGGTGTCGGTGAAAGGGGGGGGGGCTGGGAGGCCTGTAGAAGAGGGTGCCGCAGAGTGGTGTTGGGGTTGGTCTGGATCTGGAAGAGGAGGTGTTCCATGGTTGTCGTTGGGTCGTCCAAGTGGGTGGTCAGGCGGAGGGTGTTTTTGTAGACGATGGCGATGCCTCCTTCTGGTCGGTGGGTGCAGTCCTTGCAGGTGATTTTGTAGCAGTCGGGGATGGCAGTGGCGATGTCCGGTCCAGAGCTGGGGTTAGTCCAGGTTTCAGTGAGAAAGGCAATGTCAGGAGAAACTGAGTAGAAGAGGTCCCAGATTTCTGTGGCGTGTTGAGGAGGATGCAGCTAAGCAATTTGTGTGTGCTGTTGGTCAGCTGGGCTGTGAGGGGAGCTCTAGTGTGGAGGTTGGCGTGGGTGTAGCTGCAGTTTTGGCAGAAGAAGGGTACTTGTTGTCCTTCGGTGACGCGAGGTGGCAGGTGGCAAGGGGTCCTGTGTTGAAGGCGAGGACGGTGCTTGCTTTGTATCGGTGGAAGGTCCGAGAATCAGGGTCCGTGGCGCTGGGCGCAGTCCAGGCATGGACAGGCGCAGACTGGCTTGCCTTTGGCACGCCAGCAGCTGCAATTAAGTGTGTGCGGAGGAGGGGCTGGACAGCTGGGAGGTGGGAATGCTGGGAGCGGGAAAGTGTCACAGGAGGGGGGTGGGCCGTGGGGGATCGCAGGGGCAAGAGCTGCAAAAGGAAAAAGAAAAGTGCAAAAAGGGACAGAAAAAGTCAGCAAAGGTAGGAAGACAGAATTAGAAAGGCAGTAAATGCAGAAGGAAAGCAGACAAAGAGAGACAGATGGCAGCCCAGCAGCAGAGCAGTGACGCTCTACCACTAGACCACCAGGGATGAGGCACAGGCAGGAGCCTGTGGGTGGAGGAGGGCTTCAAACTCCTGACCAGAGGGTCGGCAGCAGAAACGGGGCAGCAGCTACCAGGCGAGCTGTGCAGGGAAGAGAAGGGAGCAGTCTACTAATAAGGTCAGTGGACTGACCTTATTAGCACCATGAAAACCTTTATGAGTGCTTTAAAATATAATTAACATTAACTTGACTTCTGGCTTAAACAAACCCTGGTAGTTGAGAAATAAAGGGCTCCAAAAATTCCAACAGCGAAGTCTCCAAAACCTGAATACTGCAGGGACAGTGAGTCGGATAGCGTGCAGCGCTCTGATCAAAAGAACTATAAAGTTGTGAATGAGTACCGTTTGCAAGCAGGACAACATCCCTATTATCCTGCCTAATTTCAGGGTTTCTTGTCGGCACCTGCGTTTGGAATAAAACGCATTACGAAGGATCAGTTTCACTTTTATGGTGCCCAGCAGCTCCTTGAGCAAAGGGAAGGCCCCCTTCAGTTATCAGTAGAGTGTGAGAGTCAGCTTCAATTAGAACCACCATTTTGTGCAGGTCCACACACATATACACAAATATTCTGTATGTATCCACCATAGGACACCATCCACCTCTGCCCTTGTGTAACAGGTAGACAGCACAAAAGTACTGTGCCCCAAGAAAACACAAAAGTAAAGTGCCATAATAGTAAATCACGTACGAAACACCATGAATGGGTTATCGAGAACTACTTGGACTTTCCAGGGAAGAAATCTGCATTCTAGCCACAGGATATAATATTCAGATCTTGTAGGGCCCCCGCTACACCTTTCACATGCTTGGTTGCGGTGACCCGTAAGATACCATCAGGATAATACTGGAAGAGAAGATAGGCCACGGCATCAAAATAAACGTGGCCCCTGTTAGCGAATCAGACGGCAAAAAAAAAGTGGCCCACATTTGTAAATCATAACAGCTTTGAGCTTGTTAAGACAAGCTCCATATGAGTTTTGCAAGATAAAGGTGACTGTATGCAATTATGTTTAATGCAGGCAATGTTTATGGTACTGTAGGAAAGTTGAGTATTATGTGATGATCCTGGTTAGGCATCGCTATGTAATACTCTAACTATATCTCAAAGATGGTCCTTGGATTCACAAAAATAAATCCTTAGCTCAGCCCTGGAAGTGTGGCAAAGAGCAAAAAGGCTTTACTAGAGGAACATGTATTAAGCATTTGAGAGTACCAACATGGACAATTAGGTGATTAACACGGCTCAACAGAAATCGACACCAATTTATGCATATAAAGCAGATTTTTATATTAATTTAGACACTGAAATGAATACAATTGAATGCATATAACCGGAGTTATGGCTTTCAGAAGAAATAATAAATCAGTGCAATTCACTGCAGTAAAAGTTTACCATTGCAGTCAATGGGAAAAGCACACGTGACAATAAGTCACCTGCACGTCGAGTTATGTGGAACCCATGGGAGGTCAAGGTGATGCGGGTCCGATGACCAAACCACAACAGTGAGTTAAATTTTACCTGGCCCGAAAGGCCCGGGTGCAAAGTTGTCCTGACTGTCCTTGGTGCTTAAGCGGGAGCCTGGGGAGCAGTGGTGGCTGGTGAACTTTGAAACTGGTGCAGCGTAAATGCCTCCCTCAAGCTTAACAGAGTGAGCAAAGCAAGCAAGTTCCCCACGAAGGGTTAGGAAGAAGAGTGTTCTACCCCCCACAAAGAAAAACCTACAAAATGCTGAAATAGGGCTCCAAATGGCACATTTATAGCACAATTTCCACACAAACTGGTTTAAAATCCAAAGATTCTGAAGAGACACTAAGAAATATTACAATACTTTCATGGTGTAGCAGCAAAACCCTACACTCTTTAGGACTGTTTGTGATTCGCAATCCCCTAGAAAACTTCCAAAAATTGTGGCAAGGCAATGTGTTTTCAGCACAGTTTCTCTATGTACTAGATTTCTGAATATCATCCAGGTGCCACTACCATCTTTGATCGTGACTTACCTTGAATTGCTGCAAATATGATTAAATGAGAACTCTGACTTTTCCGTACTATTAAGTAGAAGTAGGTAAGTCAACAAACTAAAAGAGAGAGCCAAGGCAGAGCTGAGCCAATGCTCTGGCTTGGCTCTAAGAGCCTGTGCACAGCCATGAAACTGTTTGGCATGTAAATCATGCACGAAACATCATATAAGAATATGATAAAGTTTCTTCAAAGTTCAAGCAAGTGTAGTTCTTTAACAAAGGGAAGTGTTTCACGTTAGTATTTTAGAATATATAAGTACATTGAGGGGCATTTATTAGAAGTGATAGTTTTTTAAAATATATCCATGCCCCTTACTGCCCACCTACGACAATGCCAGAGTCAAGTAAGTGGCGTAAGTTGTTATTATATATGGAGCAACATTGTGTGATAAAGACCAGAGAGATTTTTGTACAGCACGCATTCAGAATTCATGTATTTGAAGATGCTGTCTTCAAATACATAATAATGTATTTTCTATACATAATAATGAAGAAAAAGGAGGCATGGCGAAATAAAGAAATTGCCTGAGATCTCACAATTTGGTCAAGGGGATAAGCCAGGATTGAGGAGTGTTTCGGCGATGTGCAATTCAGCCACTTGATGAGCAGCTCCTTCTCCCATCTATTTTACATCAATGGTTAAAGCTCTCTCTATAAATTCGGGGGAGGGGTAAGCACATTTGTGGAAAGCAGAAGCCAGACACTGTTTTCAATCTCTGTCCCTAGAGTTTTTTTTAAATCTTCGTCACTCATGCAATTATGGCAGTCGCAGGGGTCAACTTGCAGAGTGGAAAGATTTGCTTAAAGTTATTTTTTCTCTAAAAGACTTCCTTTGAAATAGCAAAAGAACTCTTTACCTGCACATTTGCCTCCCAGAGCAGCCTTGAAACTCGCCAAATCTACAAATGCAAACCTTTTCTGTGACCAGCTTTAAGAACGACCTCAGAAAGGGGAGTCAAGAGTTTTTTTGTTGTTGTTGATAAATGGAAACGTGCGACATTAGAATGCCGCTTAGCTGTTACGTCCTGCGCCCACGAACCTTCTATTATGCTCAGTTGCTTCCCTTCCCTACTTCCCCATGGAGCTTAACACGTCTCCCTGGGTGATTTAGGGATGGTGAAGAGAGCGCCCTGACATGCGCAGATAAGGCAGGTGTAACACACAGGTTAACCAAAGAGCGTAACGCTCTAAAGAAAAGGCAATAATGTTACACTTTTTACTTAAGGAGCAGCAGGAAGAGTTTTTTTTAAACAAAACAAATCGGCCTGCTGCTCCTTAAGAAAAAAGCATAACATTACTGTCTTTTCATAAGAGTGTTACTGTTGTGCTTAGCAATGGTTGTTGTATTCGCTATATAGAACCTATGTGTGTTGCCATGGTGGCCCTCGAGCCTGGGGGTTCTATGGTAGTCAGTTGATGGCTCTCCTCTGAAGAGAGAGCAGCGGTGGCTCTATGGACCTGAAATAAACACTTGGAAGTTTTCACCTACCGTCTCATGTCGTGAATATATGAAAGGCCACAACATCTTTTTGGCAACGACCGGGTGAGCCACTGCAACGTTTATCGGCTTTCTTCAAAATCGGCGTGAGAAGAGGCATAGCTGACGCCTCAACTCCAACGGAAATTTTAAGGTTCCTGATGCAAAGCGGACGCATCGACAGGCTTGTTGCTGGTTTCCTGTGGGGCCAGTTCGCTGCCATCTACCCCAAACAGTGGACTCTTGGGACTAATAACGATTACCACTACGCAGTGGGGTGAGGTGAGCCAGCTTTAGAGGTGAATCAGTGTCTGTTTGGAGTGCAGTGTTTCCGGTGCTCTACGCGTATGTCTGCGCAGCTGTGTACCAACGCATGTTCAAAGAGGTGAAGCGTTTCGACAATCAATACGCTTGCCTGCGTATTGCTGGTGAAGCTTTTCGTCAATTATAAAGCACGCCTGCGCAGCTTTATATTGTTTCCTTCATCGTCTCTTGTGCACTTGGGCAGCGTATTTATTTGCTTCAGAGGCCAGCGTTGGATGACACTTTTCATTGATGATTCTACGGTGGGCTTTGTAGTTAGTTTAATTTTCTTCAACGGTGACACGCACACCTTGAAGGAGTTTGGGGTGCCACAGTCTAGGTGACACGCACACCTACTTATCGGCATATTTATAGTGACATGCAGTCCTGCCAAGTATCACGCACACGTACACAATCTAAGGGCTTAGCGTGCCACAGTTGAAAAGCGGTGACATGCACACCTGTCTATTTATTCTGGATTAGGGACATCTATTTTGATTTGATTGGTATTCCCTTTGCTTTATGTGATACAATATTTTGGTTGCTTTCAGCTCGCCATTCGCATTTGCGGTGATGCGCACACCACACTCGTTTTGCCTTGGGCAACTGTATTTTTCCCTGCATGCGTTTGATTTCTTCTGAAGTCACACTTTCCTGGGGATATGCAGTCAGTCAACCCTCCACCGCCGTTTTTGGAGAGTCCTGGTAGTCCGCATATTCAATGGAGACAGTGGTTTGACGCTTTCGAAACGTATCTGGGGACTATTGGGGCATCACGTTTCAGGGCAGAAAGGAAGAGGTGCCTTATTATTCATTCTTTGGGTTTTGAGGGCAGAGAAGTCTACAAGCATCTCCCTGATTTGGTGTTGGCCGATGGTGAAGTTGTTGGTGAAGTTGTTGATGAATACCAAGAAGCAGTGAAGTAACGAGTTACTAAATTTGATGTGCAACCTAGTCTAGGGGTGATAAGACACAAATTCTTTAAGCGTGCACAGTCGCAAGGTGAGAATGTGGACACTTATATAAGTGCTTTACGGAAACTCTGCTGAATGCCAATTTGGGGACTTCCATGACCAATTGGTCAGGGACCAGTTTATTGCTCATTGTTGGGACAAGCAGATTCAACAAACATTGCTTACCATGGGTAATCCTGGTCTTGAAGATGTCATAAAAGTGGCAAAAAGTGCTGAATTGGCACAATTGTCTATCAAAGAACTCAATGTAAATTCCACTCCTAAGGAGTCTGTTAGCGCTACTGCTTCTACTAGTGCTTCTACCAGTGTTTCACGCAAAGAAAATAAGGTCAATGAGAAAGTTTTTATTTTAAAAACCAATATTTGTTACAGATGTGGTTATGTACCACATGGGAGAGACAACAGGATATGTCCAGCCAGGAATGTGAGTTGTCGAAAGTGTGGCAGAGTAGGACACTTTGCGAAAGTATGTTTATAAAGCCTCAGGGGTGTTTTTCTAAGTGAGGTATTGGCGCCTCCCTAATATGCGCTGTTTTATTATCTTGGATATTAGTAGGGTGCATAGGCGAGGGAAGCTAACACCCTAAACCCTCAGTCGGGGACCCAAGGGCGGTCCACTATAGACAAACTCCAATCCTATGCACACGCTATTAGATTAGTAAAACATGACCATGTTCGGCCAATTTCATGTTAAATCATAATCATATATCACACATATATTCTTATTGACAGAGGTTTTTATGGAATGTTTCTTGTTTCTTTTATTCAATTCGAACGCCCAGCCAACACGTGTTTCGCCGTGGGTGACTGCCCAATCGACTTCTTCAGGGCTACAAGATAAAGCATATGTACATGTATGGGATCAGCCGATCCACTGTGGGTTCATAGGTCGACAATAGTGAACATAATTCACCCGGTGACTTAGACAAATTTAGCTAAAAGATATTAGTGACTTTTTTAAAAGGTCAAATGACCTCGGACTAGTGCTGTCCTATACCTTAAACCCCTATTGTGAGAAACATTTCCATTTGTGATCATGTCGTTAAACATATGTTCATACAAAGATTTCATGTTTTTCGTTATACATTCATTTAGTTCTCTCTATTTTATAATATTCACGTCAGGAGGGATGTGCAAATAATTCAAAAAGTATAGCCTATTTTCATAACTGAACAAAGTGTTATTTATTCATTTGTTACTGTTTAGATTTCGTGGTGACATTCATAATTAAAATTAATTAGATGCTTCCTGTGCAACTTGAAAATATAAGAGCCCTACCTGTAGGAAAGGTGAAAATTAACTTTTGGTTCTGTAATGAGAGAAACAGAACACCAGATCGTTTAACTCAAATATTGACTTGATTTCGAGGTGTAGATTTTTATACAGTAATTAGATGAGGGATTGTGGCAGTACACTCACCTCCCCACCGGTTCTACTTCTGTCCCGGCTGTGTTTAGAGTGTGTCCCCTGTTTCAATATTTTTTAAGCGCGTTGATAGATGCTTCAATCCCGCATAATATGATTATCTAGAAACAAGTTAAGGCAACGGTGTGTCAGAACTGTTCAACCTGTGCCAACTAATCCAAGCGAACGTATATCGGGATTCAAAAACACTCACCCCATAGCAAGTGCGCTACAGTTCTGGCCGTCTCCGTGCGTGCGTATTAAAAACGTCCAATTAGTAATTCCTGCCTGTGTATGTAGGCATCTGATTATCTAGAAACAATTAAGACGAAGGTATGTAAAATCTATTAAGCATGCTGCCACCTAATCTAAGCGACCGTATATCATGTTTCGAAAACACTCACCTCATAGCGAGTACGCTAGAGTTCTGGTCGTCTCCGTGCTTGCGTGTTGATGAACCGGAAGGGGACGCAATTCTAACCCGGATCCTTTTAAGCCGGTATCTCACTCCACGTTCAAGCACTAGACCGCGCACTGTTCCGTTAGGTTAACGAGCAGTTGGTTACCTGATATTTCCACTATGTCCATTACGGGTTAATTCATTATATTTGTAAGTTGGGCAAGCCGTTATGGCTTGTAGCTATCTGTACATCCATTGTTATACACGAAGTGGTATTATGATCAAAAATTGTTTGATTCTATATACGGCATGTAGAGTCAAATTTACCCATCAATTATTCAGGATTAATGATCTGAAATTTAACCGATGTTATGCCGTTTAAGATTGCAACTTACGTAGTGTATTTAAAGAGTGCTTCACCAGTCATCTTAAATTAAGTTTTTTTGAACGAACGTTACCATGAATGTCACCAGAAATTTACACAGTGCCCTACATCATTTGGGGCAGCTAGGACATACATTGCTATATACCAGCGTATGGGACAAAGGTCAGTACTGTAAATTAATACATATCCATTACTCCGAATCTTATGTTATCCGTATGTTACTGTGGTTAGGGCAATATGCCCATGCTCCTTTAAGAATGAGGACATGACATTAGGAACATATATAACGTAAAATACATGACATTTCAGCATATGGGACAAGAGATCAATGCTGTTTTTACATACGTTGCTAGGATTCTTATATTCTCCGTATGTTCCTGTGATTAAGGCAATATGTACAGGCTCATTGAGGAATGAGGACATAACATTAGAAACACATATATCACGTAGAATACATACCATCATTCTGACCCATATATTTGTAATGTAATACAAATGCTCTCAAGCATAGTTTTCGGTTCAATTCGCTTAAGCGTCTAATTTCTAAGGTTTTTCCCAGCATCAGGATCTCCTCAATTGCCTAAGAAATATTGCATCTCATGATCAGTATTAAGCCCGTCTTCCACCGCCCTGATGCGCATAATCCACATTGCTTCTGTGCGACGCAGTGTCAATTCTCTGTTGCCCCCTCTTTGGGTCAGTGGGACATGGTCGATGCCAAAAAAGGTGAACTGTTTATATAATCCCTGTGATTCACATATGTTTGCGTGTAAGGCCATAGGATATCTCTCATCATTTTGTTTCAGCGCTCTGGCGTGTTCACTTATTCTCTCTTTTAAACTTCTGATCGTACTGCCTACATACATGCGTTGACATTTGCAGACAATTACATATACCACAAATTTTGTTGTACAATTGATATTATGTCTAATCGTGTATATACGACCATCATGTCCTCTGAAGCTCTTCTTCTTATCCTGTGCCCATTTACAAACTCCACATGATCCACATTTGTGGAAACCTAATGATAGGTCAGTTAGCCAATTAGACTTTTTACTGCTTTCTGGGAAGCTAGGGCTGAGAATATTCTTCAACGTCTTGTTTTTTCTATAAGTAATCAGAGGTCGTGTGGGGACAAATTCATCTAATGTTCTATCTGCCTTCAGGATTCCCCAGTGTTTACTCATGATTTTTGATAATGCTTTCGAGACATCATTAAAATTGGTTATTAGTCTCACTGGTTGTGTCGTGTTACTTGGTTTATTTTTGTCTCTCAGTGTGTCGCTCCTTGGCGTATTTTTAATTCTACATTCTGCTCTTTTGAGTGACTGTTCCTTATATCCCCTTTTGATAAATCTGTTTTTCATTTCTTCTAAGCCTGAAATGAACTCTTCATTCTCACTGCAGTTTCTCCTTAATCTGGTAAATTCCCCAAACGGAATTGCTCTGACCTGGTGTGGTGGATGTGCACTTCCTGCGTGCAGGAGTGAATTGCAGGCAGTGGGCTTGCGGTATAGTCTACTCTGGAGGGTGTTGTTGTGAATATACAATTCAATGTCTAAAAATTCTATTTGTTTTTTGCTGTACTTGTTTGTGAATTTGATTCCCATTGAATTAGAGTTCAGATGTTGACAGAAATCTAAAAGTTCTGATTCTGTTCCAGACCATAGTAAAATGCAATCATCAATGTATCTTCCCCAATAGATGATGTTACCATTCCACTTACTGCCTCTCTCTCCCCATATCTATGTCTCTTCTAAGTATCCCATAAAGAGATTTGCGAAAGATGGCGAAAATTTAGAACCCATGGCCACACCCCGTTTCTGCCTGTACCATGTGTTATTAAACACGAAGACATTATTGTTTATAATTATGTCCATCATAGCTAGTATCATTTCCGTATGTTTCCATAAGGAAGCAGGTCTTCTTTCTAGTAGTTTTCTAATGGCATTATGTCCCAGTTCTGATTGGATGCTGGTGTATAATGCCACCACATCTAAAGTTACTAAAAACATGTTTTCCTCCCAGGTAACATCCGATAGAATGCTCAGGATATGTTTCGTATCCCTAATGTGTGATGGGAGGTTTTGTACTATTGGTTGCAGGAATAAGTCTATATATTCCGAAAGTTTCTCCGTTGGTCCCCCAATACCCGAGATTATAGGTCTACCCGGAGGAAAAGGGCTGTCCTTATGTACTTTCGGCAGGGTGTACAAACAAGGATAAGTAGGCCGGTAAACTTTAAGATATAGATATTCTTCCTCATTTAGTAGACTCCCTGTATACCAAGTTTCCAATAATCTGTTTATTTTTAAAGTTAGTGGTCCTATTGGGTTCATACCTAGTTTCTCATAGCATGTGTTATCCCCCAATTGGGAAAGAATTTCTTGATCATAGTCACTTTTGTTCATGATAACTATGTTCCCACCCTTGTCAGCTTCTTTAATCACTATCTGACCATCCATTGACAGTTGTTTCAAAGCCTCTCGTTCACCCCTATTCAGGTTGTCTTCTTTTTTGTGTCTCTTTTTACGTCTTTTAGTGTCTACAGTGTCAAGTTCTTTTAACACTACTTTATGAAATGTGTCTATGGCGTTGCCACCGACTAATGTAGGTGTCCACTTAGATTTGGTCTTAAGCCCGCTAGCCACACTGTAATCAGTATCAATATCAAGTTCTCTTAATAGGTTGTCCAAGTCTAGATCGGCTGATCCCATACATGTACATATGCTTTATCTTGTAGCCCTGAAGAAGTCGATTGGGCAATCACCCACGACGAAACACGTGTTGGCGTTCGAATTGAATAAAAGAAACAAACATTCCATAAAAACCTCTGTCAATAAGAATATATGTGTGATATATGATTATGACTTTGCGAAAGTATGTCAGTCTAGTGTCAGTAAGCCAGCCAAGGTCAACTGTGTGTTGGAAGAAGATTCTTTGTGTGAACGTGAACTCGTGCAAGATTTGCAAGATATGATTGTTGTGGTCACAGAAGACGATATTGTCTCTGGCGATCCTGCTAATTGTGTGGACCCCTATGTTGATGTGTTGGTAGGGGGTGTATGTCTCAATTTACTTGTGGACTCGGGTGCACGCATTTCAATGATCACTTATGATTTGTTCAAGAGATCTTGGGGTGACAGGTCTCTTTTTCCACCTGACAGGGCACCCGTTTCTTACGAGGCGAGAAGAATTGAGTTGGAGGGATTCATTGAAGATGTGCTTGAGTTTAGGGGGCGTAGAATTCAGGGTAAAATTTATGTTGCAGTTCGTGGTCTGAATATTCTTGGATGGTACCACCAGGGGCTTTTCGGTATGGTATTAAGACCTGGTACCAGCAAACAAGTTCTGGTCATCAAAGACAACCCTGGTTCTGTTTGTTTAGAACACAAGTTTCCGCGGGTGTTTTCCAACAATCTTGGCAAGATAGTTGGTTTCAAGCAAAAAATTAAGGTTAAAAAAGAGGCAATCCCTGTTAAGCACAAAGTCAGATCTGTGCTGTTTAGCCTTAGGGTGGATCTTAAAAAGGAGTTGGACAGGTTACATAGTTGTGGGGTTATTGAACCCATTGAATCAAGTCTGTGGTTGAGCCCTTTGGTGGTTGCTCGCAAACGGAATGGTGACATCCATTTGTGCATTGACCTGAGAAGCCTGAATAAAGAAATTTGGGTTGATTCGCACCCTCTCCCCAAGATTGGTGATCTTTTGGAGGAGTTAAGGGGTGCAGAGTGGTTTTCTAAGATCGATCTTGCCTCGGTGTACCATCAAGTTGTATTGGATGACTAGTCTCGCCACTACACGGCGTTCAATTCCCCGTTTGGTTCTTTTCAGTTCTGTAGAATGCCGTTTGGGCTTGCTTCGGCAGCTTCAGTTTTTCAACGCATAATGCAGATGATTCTCAATGATGTGAAAGGGGTAGTCATTTTTCAGGATGATATTCTTATCTTTTCAAAACATTTAGAAGAACACGAGAATACGTTGAAGACAGTGCTTCAGATTTTTGAGGAAAAGGGCGTTGTTGTCAAAAAAGAAAAGTGTGAATTTTGGAAGAGAGAAATAGAGTTTTTGCGGCATTTAGTTTCATCTAAAGGTGTTAGTCCTGGGCCTGGTCTGGTGAAGGCTGTTGTTGTGTCCGAGTCCCAAGAACAGGGATGAACTACGCTCCTTTTTGGGGCTGTGCGAGTTCTACTCACGTTTCTTACCAGATTATGCTAGTAAGATGAAGGCCCTTTCCAGCATGTTAAGAGCAAATGTTCCTTTTGAGTGGAATGAGAATTGTCAAGAAACGTTTGCGATGGTTAAGTCAGAGATAATTAATGCAAAAACCCTCAGTACCTATGACCCGTGTGTGCCCTGCACCATAACGGTTGATGCTAGTAACTATGGGTTGGGCGCTATTTTGACTCAACATCTGGGTGAGAGTGAAGTTACTATTAGTTATGCGTCTAGAGTGCTGTGTGATCCAGAACTTAATTACTCTGTGATCGAAAAGGAGCTTTTGGCATGCTATTTGGTGTGCGAAAAGTTCAGGACTTGTGTGGGGCAGGAAATTTGATATTCAAACTGACCATAAGCCTCTTGTATACATCTTGGAGGGTGATCGACTTAAGTATGCTACACCACGCATTGCACGTCTCACCACAAAGTTGTTACAATATGATTTTGTGGTCAAGCACATTCCGGGTAAGGAAAATGTCAGGGAGGATCTTTTGTCCAGACTGCCTATCTGTGATGATGAAGTACTTGATGTGGAAGAGGACAGAGAGGATTGTTTTATTGCCTTTGTTGATGCCATGGAAAATAAAGCATGTAGCGAGAGTGAGCGGAAAAAGGCGATGTGTGAGGACACTCTACTGGGTAAAGTCAAAGAGTATATTGTGAATGGTTGGCCCAGGGAGAGATGTGTGTCTCCTGAAGTTCAACCATTCTGTAAGATTGCTGAGGAGCTGTCCATTGAAGACGGGATCATTATGAGAGATGAAAGGTGTATTCCCCCATTTGGTGTTCGTGCTCTGCTGGTGGATTGTGCCCATGATGGACATTTAGGCGCTACGATGACAAAGACGTGTCAGATTGCACTATTGGTGGCCTTCAATGGATAAAGATATTGAGTCAGTAGTTAAGGAGTGTGTTGTTTGTTCTGGAGCTGAGAAGGGACACAAAGTAGTCACGCCACCTTTACAACCTATATCATTCCCAGAAAAGCCATGGGTCAAGGTGGGAATTGATTTGGTGGGTCTCTTCAATTTTCTTCCTCATCATTTGCGATTTGCGTTTGTTTTGATGGATTTTCACAGTAAATGGCCGGAAGTTTGTTTTTGTGCTTCCCCCACAGCGAGTAGTGCCATCACTTTCTTAAAAGAGATTTTTATGAGAGAGGGTTTCCCGGAAGCGTTGGTGTCTGACAATGGAGTGCAGTTTGTGAACCAAGAGATGGATTTTTTTTGTGTGAATCTGGGGTTAAGCATTTGAGGAGCTCACTTGGACATCCTAAAACGAACGGATTGGTGGAAAGGATGAATAGAGTGGTTGTGGAATGCATCAAGTGGGCAAAACACAATGGATATGACGTGGAGGGTGCGGTTAGGTCCATGTTGTGGTTTTACCGCACTACGCGTCATTCTCTCACTAAATTGCGCCTTTTGTGTCGCTCAGAAGTCGGGTGCCCACGTCCGCTTTATACCCTGCTTGGCTTCTTAGGACTGTTCGTGACAAGGTTTCATGCTGGGTGGATCAAGGGGCATTGAAGTCCAGGGTTGAAGCAGGCCAAGAGAAAATGAGAATTAGATATGATCACAAGAATTCTGTGAAACCTGTTGCGTTGTTCCCTGGCGACATGGTTCGTGTTAAGAACACAAATTTTGTTAAAAAGGGAGGTGCAGTATTTGGTGATCCTGTGTGTGTTGAGAAAGTGTGTGGTGGTGCTGTTATGGTACGGGGTGGGCATTGGTGGAATGCTAGCAAGGTGGTGAAAGTGTCTGGTACACCTAACCAGGAGACTGGTTCCTCAAACCAAGTAAGGCATGAGGTTGATGTAGCTCTACCTTCCTCCGGTGAGCAAGGTTCGGGTGTGGTACCACGGAGGTAGAGTCGTGTGAGACGCGTCCCCTGGAAACTAAGATAATTTGCTTACAATACTATCTTGAATTTAATGTTGTGCTTCTTGCTTTTCCCTTGTGTAATTTGTTTATTTTATTTTTATTGTGTTTCTTTTTAGGGTTTTCTTTTCTGGGGGGTTGGGATTTTGCTTTCTATAATCCCAGATTAGTCTCTGCTGTGTTTTAAAAAAAAAAGAGGTAATATGTTGTGCTTAGCAATGGTTGTTGTATTTGCTATATATAGTGTGTTGCCATGGTGGCCCTCAAGCTTGGGGTTCTATGGTAGTCAGTTGGTGACTCTCCTCTGTAGAGAGAGCAGCGGTGGCTCTACAGACCTGAAATAAACACTTGGAAGTTTTCACCTACCGTCGACTGTCGTGAATATATGAAAGGCCACAACAGTTGCGCTCTGTTTAAACGTACAGCTTTAAGCACTCTCAGCTGCTCTCTTCATTAAAGGAGGGGGGGGCAGCCCTTTTGTCCATTATCAACGAGCTGTCACTGCTCGGGAGAGCTTGGTTTACCCCTTAGACATGCGGAGGAGAAAACTGATGCAAAAGGTCGACAACGGGGCCACTTCTGTGGTCAGCTGAAGGTGCTGCGTGGGTTCACTCTTGTTGCAGTGACAAGTAAAGATCGTGGTAACCGGACTGGTCACCAACAAGCCTTGATAGCGGCAAGGTCAGCTAGAGGATACTTCAACGTCTGGTGGAAAACGGTAGCCGTCTGAAACTTGCTGGAGGTCAGGACTACTTTCCCACAGTGCACTGAGCCATCTACTTTAAGGCAATCCCTTGGAGGGACCAATGGCCAGTGATTCTTTGGTTCCGAGTCTGTGTTTACATGTAGGCTGCAGGGAACTAGTGCCACTAGTCCAATTGAGTCAGGAGTTGCCTTTGGCGCTCAAAGAGGTCCCTCTGTCTGGGGGGTGGGGGGGGCAGTCTTTGTTACGGGACGAGCTGCACTCATGCAGTGGCAGGGTGGTTGCCACAGGTGCAGGTTATCGCGCCTATACTTTGTGCAGGACCTGAAGTCGCAGACTCTTCTTTGTCCTTGACTGCAAGTCTTTAAAGATCTAAGATTCTGGTGTCAGGGGTGCCTCTTAAATCCCAGGTTTTTGGGATATTAGGCGTGTGGGTGCAAGTGGCCAATGGGCTACTTTCCCCAGTGGCTAATCTGGCACTGAGGTGACCACACCTGGGTCACCTTTTCTACCCTGAACGCTCTATATTGCAAATTCTAAAAATGGCAGAAACCTTTCTCGGCTGTATAGACCAGGTAGTCCATCCTAGGGGTGTGGCTAGCCTTCTGGGGGTGTAAGCCTCCTGACTATTTTCCCTGCTGCCCGGGTACATATGGGAGGGCCGCTGGGCAGAGGGGAGACCGACTTCCTTCTTTGGGAGTGAGACTGCATGCATATCAGAGGCAGTGCATGCTTTGAAGTTCACCGCCTTAATGTGCCACTTAACTAGCTATCCTGACAGGGAGGGAGGTGTTTCCTCTTCCCACCGGCAGGTGTTTGCTTCGGACCCCTGGGAATGATCACACTGCCTGGCAGGAGTTCAGATTCCTGTCTTAGCAGCAGCAGCTGCAGGCTGCCAGCCAGGGCACAGGAAAGGCTGGGGCACACAGATGGGCAACCTCTAAGGTAGCCACATGGGTGCCTGCCACTTCAAACCCAACATTGGAATCATGTTAGGGGCAAGTTGTTTCATACCAAACAATCATATTTGGCTGTACTATAATGGAGTTGGTAACCTCGGGGGGTGCCCAAGTGTCAGCCCATGTTATCCAATGGAACGCTGATCACTTATAGTAGTCCTTAATGGAAAGAGGCTACTATGGGGACATATAAGCTTGCACTGATATGTCCACACCTTTAATATAATGCACCCTGCCTCCTGGGCATAGGATGCCTACCTTAGGGGTGACTGACATATTAAAGATAGTGCTTTGACCTTGCCATTCATGGGGAGGGCAAAGTAACGTTGGAGCAGTTTGCACTGTTCCAGCAGTCTGCAATGGCAGGCCTGCTGACATCGGTTTACTTGGGTCACTCAAGGTGGCACAAATAGTGCTTCAGGCCCTGGTGACCCCTTTAATACCCATACCCTGGGTACCCTTGGTACCATTTAATAGGGACTTATGAGGGGGGATAAAGTTCTTGATAACTGGGAGCACCAATTTGCTTACATCGTGTTTAGGAAGAAAGCACTGGCACTGAAGCCTGGTTAGCAGGCTCTAGTGCACTTCCAGAATCATAAACCAGCAGCTAGCAGTCCACATGGGGGCAAAAAGTGGGGTGAAACTTACAACACAGCCTGTTGTCCTACAGGTACTACCGGGAAACAATGGGCCCTTCAGACAATGAACCAGGCCAACAAAAAGCCAAAAAACCAGCCCACACCCATCAAACCAGCTCTTCAGGCACCACCAGACTGCCATATAGGCCGGTACCACTAGGAAAAGCAAGAAGATCCACTAGCCATGAAGCCTAACAGCTAAAGGAGAGGAAATGTATTATTTATTAGTTTATAAAGTGAGCAGTTACCCATTGGATGTCCTGTCGTGAGTCAACTAATATATTCTGCACACCAACACACATACTGAGAAATTGAGCCTAGTTTAAGTGAATAAATAAGTCTTCAGAGCCCTGCAGAGTTTCAAAAGGTCAGGCTCTAGGTGTATCTCAGGAGGCAATCGTTTCCAAGTCTGAGCGATCACCATGGAAAAGGCCCTGCCTCCCAGATATGTTCTCCAGTGCTTATGTACTGTGAACAAACCTGCAAAGGTCAAGCAAACCAGTCTGGGAGTACTGTATATTATACGCATATCAGAAATATAAGAAGATGGAGTTTTTTTCCCGGAGTTTTATATCGCGCAATCTTGACTTGAAGGTATCAGAGCACTTTACATGAAATGAAATTAAATGAAATTTGTACTTGTAAAGCGCACTGTTACCCTAGGGTGTCCTGGCGCTGTACGCATACCGCTGTGGAACCCTTCCTGTCTTTTCCCTGTGAAATGTCCACTCCTGGGCACCCCCAAGGTGAAGCCAGGCATCCCAGCGCTGGTGGGGCCGTTGTGGAGATTAAGCAAGCTATTGCCCAGAGTTGCAGAGTGGGACCCATGATTAGAATAGGCACCGAGGCGAGAATTATCAGGTCTGAGGAAATTGAGCCCAAGACCTGCCGAGGCGGGAATTGAACCCTGGTCCCGGGCCAGATCTCTGCATCAGGGTCTGCCGCTCTAACCATTGAGCCACACTTCTCCACTGAGCACCAGTTGCGTTACAGATGGACACTCATATTTTTTGGGGCACGGGGAGATTAAGTGATTTGCCCAGAACCACGAGTTGCTGAATAGAGAGCCTTATGAGCCATACAGAGGGCCTTGAACCAGCATCTCATATTAATAGAGAGCCAGTAAAGCTGTCTGATAAGGGTGAAACCCTGTCAACCCTACTCCTGCTGCATTCTGTATGAGGTAAAACCTCCTAATGAGGAAATCTGGAAGCCCAACATACAGGGCATTGCAGTAATCCGGCCAATTTAGCACGAGGGTTTGCACCAACAGATATTGGAATATTGAGGGATGAACTGAAAGATTTTCTTAAGTTGTTTCATGAACATGAAGCAAGTAGACATCAACTTATTAATATGTTGCTCAAATGAGAGTCTATGAAATAGCACACCTGAATATCACGCAGAAGTTGCTGGTTGCAGGCTTTCTCCCAAATATTGTGGCCACCATATAGAAGACTAAATAGAACAATTACCAAAGGTCAAAACTTCTGTTTTGTTAGAATTTAGCCAGAGGAAATTATCATTCATCCAGATGCTAACCTTAATCATACAGCCCTTAAATTGCTCCTGGAGCTGAGAGATGTTGCTCTCCATATGGATGATAATTTGTTTATCATCCACATAGCTGTCCTTTGAAATCCAAATATATATAGATATACATATCTCTCCGTGTCTGCCCACAAAATGAAGCTGCACTCCTCGTGAGGTTTTCTTTCAGGTAAAGGCAAGGCATATTTTATTGGAATCCATGCATTCACACCTTACACGTGGCTGCATTCTTGACATCACAAACCATGTGAAACACCAGTTCAATTTGCATTTTTATTGCCCTCAGGTGGGTCGATTGCCAACTGCATTGTGGTGCTGCTAGTTTAAATTGTACTTTCCCTCTAGTGGGAGTTTGCTGGAGCCAAACATTTCCATCGCCCTCCAGTGGGCTGTCAGCTTTGCCGATAAAATATTAATTTATGTCCTCTCACGTTCTGAAATGGACTTTACCCAGTCTTATTCATGTAGCTGTATTTCTTCAAGGAGTGGTGCATGCTTGCTTCCTGGCTGGACAGTCGTGTAAATCTCTCCGTTTCTGCCCACAAAATGAAGCTGCATTTCTCGTGAGGTTTCCTTTCAGGTAAAGCAAGGCATATTTGATTTGAATCCATGCATTTATACCTTAAACGTTTCGGACGCTCACGAGCCCGCCGCGCCGGAGACCAGGGAGCGAGTGGAAGAGCTCCCCAGCAGTAACGGAAATTGGCCCGGAGATTACTGGGGAGCACGGGTGTATGAGCCCCGTTGCCAGCCTTGCCACGAAGGGGAGCAGGAGCTCCCAAAAATTGACGTCAACAAAGCTGCAAGCTACGTGGCTCCAGATTGTGCACAACTGCACCAACCGCCAGCCTCACGGGAGAAACGAGAGTGCAGACGGTGAGTGTGGTGTGCGGGTGTGAGACCACCGGATATTCCGGGGGCCCAGGTCCCCTTGGCGCTGAGGCCCTACAGGTACTTTAAAGTGCATAAGGAGGCGGGGAGGAGTACAGGCCCCTGGATGCGGAGCGGCAACGCATAGGAATGACTGGGGCCCACGGCGCGTCGACATAGCTCAGTCCTGTGAACATTGCCACTGATAGGAGGCAACCCTGCCAGGGGAGGACGAGGCACGCCGTAGAGGCCCCCTCAGATAGCATTGGCACGCGGGATCACGGGGAGTGATCTGCACCCGTGGCAACACGGCCCCGGCCCCCCCTCTATAACAGATCAGGGCCCAACAACGTCAGTGGGCCCTTCCCTAAGCACTTCAGGAGCCAAGAGCTGATGAATGAAGGCAGCATCCCCCAGGACATACCTGATTGGTGACAACGCTTCGCGAGGACCGGGGCCCGAAAAGCCAACGTCCCAACACGCACTCAGAGACTTCCCCCACATCAGGCCAGAACAGACCGGGTGCGGAATAGGGTATCAACTGTGCCTGTGACAGGGCGATCCAGGAACCACAACGCATAGACAGAACTGAAGTGAGGCAGTTGGTGAGTGCCCGGCTGAAAAAAGAGCGCTGTGTCAAGGAGATGCTGCTGAAACAGTTCTCGCAGGGAGCCACCGGGAATATGGGCCAAGACGAGGAGGGGCTGCAGGGAGGACAGGAGGGAACCGATGCCCCAGCCACAAAAGCCTTCATGACCGCGCTATTCACGTCTTTGCATGAAGATCTACTAGAACTCAGCTGATCTAAAAGAACTAAAGCGCGATGTGGAGGAAATAGGCGACCGGGTAGCGACTCCAGAAGAACACGAAACAGGAAGGGACGAGGAGCTGGAAATGATACAACAAGAAATTATCCGGCAAAAGGAGCAGCATATTGAGCTACAACGTCGTGCGGAAGACTTGGAAATACGCTTGCCGCAACAATGTGCACATCACAGGAGTGCAGTCAGGCGCAGAGGGAGAGGACATTAGGGCCTCTTTCAACAGGTGTTGGGTGACAACCACACGGCCGATATTCAGATTGACCGAGGACACCAGTGGGTTTGCCGCGAAGTGGCAAGGCACCTCCAGCTGACATTTTGGTATGCGTGCACGACTTTCAGCTGAAGGAGCTGATCATCAAAAAGGCGAGAGACGCACACCCGATACAATTCCACGGTCACTCTCCAACATTCTTCAAGATCCGTCAGCTATCACCCTGTTCAAACGGCGAGAATTTTGACCTATCACGGCACTTGAAAGAGAAAGGTATAGCATACTCATGGGGACACCCTTTAAGGATCATCTTCCGCTACGAGTGCAAGATCACTTCACGCTCACTTCAGGAGGCCAGGGAAGTTCTGGGGATTGTGAAACCCATGTCCCCGGAGGTGCAACACAAGTCACTTGAGGGGTCGAGACACTCAGCCCCGCTGGCAAAAAGTGGGGAAACCCTCCTTCCACAAACCGGACACAGCAACTATAGTCAAACAACAGGAGGCGGTCATTTCCTCACTGACCACTGGCCCAGTCCAGCCATCCCCCAGCTGAAAGCTCAAAGGGCGCATGATGGGCACAGATATGAGGCGGAGTCGGAGACCGCCCTCACCTCCCTTTGAAGGACTGCCTTGGGCTCTTGCCCCTTCAAACAGTTCTACTCAGACGAACTTTTGTCTCAAGGGTTTATAGTTTTTGTTCCATCCTGATTGATGGGAGATATTATATTGTTAATATATTTTAGGATTATATTTTTTTGTGTAGCCTGCACCGGTCATTGGGTCGTTAGATATTCGAAGGCATTGATACACACCTTCAGACCCACCCCACCCCACCCTACTCCCTCTATCGTGAGCATACCCTACAGCTCCACTTGACACCGGTTTTGTTCCATGGGTAGAGACCTCAAGATTATTAGCATCAATGTACGGGGCCTCAACCACCCAGTAAAACGCGCAGCCATTCTCTCCTTGTTGGAGAATTCTGGCGGCGATATTTGCATGGTGCAAGAGACCCACCTCTTATCTAGAGCCACAGCCCGCCTGCGCACATGCCGATTCCCACACCAACATTGGTCCTCTAGCGCAGCTAAAAAGAACGAAGAAGCTATTCTTTTTGGAGCAAAATTCGAGAGCAAAGTAATCGCAACTCTCTATGAAGTGAAGGGACGGCACTTAGAATTCGGTGGGGTTCCACTCACTTCAATCAACATCTATACCCCAAACACGTAACAGGAATCCTTCATTGTTAGGACCCTTGTAGAGGGATTGGCATCTCCTGACGCAGCGATTCTGGTGGGAGGTGATTTTAATCTAGTGATGGACAATACCAAGGATCGTTCTGGCCAGAGATTTACACAAATCGGGGCGCTCCCACTGGAGGGTAGACGGTGGTTCGAAGAAAATGGGTTGCATGATGTCTGGCGCCAACAACACCCAGAGACACGAGACTACACACACTACTTGGCTGCACACAAATCTTATGCGCGTCTAGACCACTTCCTGGCCTCCACAGCGCTTCTGCCTAGGGTGAGGGAGACAACTATAGAGCCAAGATCCCTGTTGGATCATGCACTGATCACAGTCACTGATCAACCAGATGACGCCCGACAAATTCACGAGATGGCGCCTAAGAGAAGGCCTGCTGCAATCCCCGAACACGGTGAAGGAGATACGCGCAAAAATAGTAGAATATTTACAGCACAATGATTGGGACGACATCTCTGGCCGCGATTTGTGAGACACTGAAATTGGTAACAAGAGGGGAATTTATGGCTGTATCATCCGTCAACAATAGAAGACGCCGGGAAACTCGACAGAACATAGAGCAGGAGGTTAGAGACTATCCATAAGCGCACAGGTGCACCAAGGGTAAGGAAAGAACTGGAAAATAAGCGGCTCCTCCTAAAGCATTTAGACCTAGATAGGAAGGAACACGCCCTACTCCGCCTACGACACAAATTCTACCTGAGCAGTGACAAATGCGGGATATTGCTTGGTCAAAGGCTCAGAGCTAAGGCGCTGGCGGCGGCAATACCATTGATCAAGAAGCCTTCAGGTGAAGAAGTACACTTGGAAACTCAGATAGTAGAAACCTTTAGACAGTTTTACCAATCTTTATATACAGAAGATGAGACAGAGCAACAAGAAGCTCGCGCATATCTGGAGGCAAGGAAGTTCACACGCCTCACTGAGGCTCTGGCGAGCCAGCTCGACGACGCAATACGCCCTGAGGAAGTCATCTCGGCCATCACTCAGCTGAAATTGAATAAAGCCCTTGGCTCCAATGGGTATCCAGCTCTGTTTTATATAACCTTCTGTGTGGAGTTGGCGCCTCTGTTGACGCGTCTATTCAACTCCTTTTTGGAAAGCGGTGCAGTCACCGACTCCATGGCAGAAGCGACAATCTCGGTGCTTCTCAAACCCCAGCGCATGCGGTTCATACCGCCCAATATCACTGCTTAACCTAGACGCAAAGCTCTTTGGCGGGATATTAGCGGCTCGACTGAACCCGTTGATGGCGGGCCTGATTGACCCTGACCAAGCGGGATTCATCCCCACGCGTCAGGGAGGAGATAACACCAAGCGACTCCTACACCCTATGGACAGTGTACATAGATCCCACAAAGAGGCCTTATTTCTGTCAATAGACGCAGAGAAAGCGTTCAACAGAGTATGGTGGAGTTACCTTTTTGACACTCTCCGTTGCTTAAGCTTCGGCGAGCGCTTTATAAAATGGGTCCGATGCACATACCAGGCCCCTCGGGCATTTGTGAGGGGGAATGGGGTGTCTTCGGAACCATTCCCAATAGCTCGGGGCATGAGGCATGGATGCCCGCTTTCGCCCCTCCTCTTTGCTTCATTCATGGAGCCCCTGGCCCAACAGATTCGGGACCATCCGCAGATAGGGGGGCTACGATTCAGAGGTGATATACATAATAGAAGTCTCTATGCAGATGAAGTAATTTTATCACTCTCGGAACCACTAATTTCCCTGCCTGCCCTCCTGAACGAGATGGAGGCCTTCAGGAAAGTCTCGGGATTCAAAGTAAACCTAAGCAAATCACAGGTTCTTAACTTATCTTACCCCAGGCGCACGAAGAGATCTTAAGGGAGAGATTCCCTCTGCAAAGGGAAAAGCAACCAATAACTTACCTGGGTATCCTCCTAGCTCCAACTCTGTTGAGGACGATGGCCCTGAATTACGCGGCGCTGGTGGAACAAATAACGAAAGCTCTGGACGGGTGGTCAAGACTAAAGCTGGCCTGGTTTGGGCGTATAGCAGCTGTAAAGATGACGGTGCTACCGCGGATCCTATATGTCTTTCAGACATTACCTTTGGTCCCCCCACCGAAAGCTATGCGCACTCTACAACTAGCTATTAACAAATTTGTTTGGGGAGGGAAGAAGGCGCGTTGACCTTTATCCCAAATGACACAGCCCAAGCAGGAATGAGGAGTGGGCCTACTGTTGGTGCACAGGTATTTGCAAGCCTCTCACCTACGCTATGTTGTGGAGTGGAACTGACCGCTTTCAGAAAAGCACTGGACCATCATGGATCAGGCAGTAGCTGGAGCAAATATCTGGAGGGAGGTATGGCTCCCTCATAAACTGAGGCATGGGGTCTCTACTGTTCTCCAGTTACGGCTGCGACACTGAAGGTATGGGACGCCGTAGCACTAAAAAAGGGCCTGACGACATTCCCCTCCCCGATGTCCCTGATAGTGGACAAACCCGACTTCCCTCCATGCTGCAAATCAGAGATCTTTCAGAGATAGAGAGAAGTGGGTTGTAAGAGGGTGGGTTCGCGGTTTGATTTAGAAGGCATAATCCCAAATGAACAACTGAGACTAGACTATGACCTTCCCCAGTCCGATGACTTCCACTATTTACAACTTAGGCACTGGGTCACTTCCCCGTCCTATCTAGCGAAGGCTTCTCGGCAGCTCACATCCTTCGAGAAATAACTAGTATGCAAAAAAGATAAGCATCTGATTTCCGAGCTGTACACTATGCTTGCCACTGGGAGGAAGGGGGGCGTACAAAGGGACAATTGCGTTGGGAGGAGGAGCTGGGAAGGGCCCTGTTGGACAAAGAATGGGAACACATCCATTACAGAGCGCACCATACAGCACATAACACAGCGGGGGCCGAATCGGCACACAAAGTCATATCCTATTGGTACCTCAGACCGGCCCGCATCCACAGCTGGGACAAAAATCATACTGAGAAGTGTTGGAGAGGATGTGGCCTCTCAGGCTCTTTAGCGCATCTACTCTGGCATTGCCCAAAGCTGGGTCGCTTCTGGGAGGGGGTGTTGAACGACATCGACAAGGCTTTTGATACAGAGATCCCACGCTTCCAGTCATACACACTTTTGGGGCTACCAAATGCGCTGACATTTCCCTTACGCTCACTGAGGGGTAGGCAGATGGTACTGGCATTGCTAGCGGCACGACAAACAATCCTTGCACAATGGGGCACCACGAATGTCCCAGACCACACGGCCTGGATACATACAGTGGCAGACTCTCGCCATGGAACGCCTCAACCTGGTTCAGGACCATAAGGGCGAGACCTATGCGGAATTGTGGGCCCCTTTCATCCAGTTGCTGTCAAAAGAATTGAAGGAGGTAACATGCCCAGAATACCTACAAATACTGCACCTGATCCCTGAGGTAAAGGATGTAACGACGACTCTCACGTAGTGGCTCAGATCTTAAAAGAAGCCTGACAGATTAAGGTGTAAGGCCCAAATGCTTGTTAACTTATGACCGGTGCAGGACTTGTTTCTTTTCCTTTTAGGGGTGGGAGGGAGGGGTTTTCTTTCCTTTCTTCAATGTGTTGTTGATAGCTTAGATTTCTTTTCCTAGTGTAGAAAGGTTTGTTACCACAATCCGGACATCGCTGCCAGCCCCTGGGTTGTAGGCACTGAAGCTGTGTAAACTTGCTTACCTTCATTGACTCCACGCTGCCGGCCAATGTGGTTGTAGGCGCACAGCGGTGTATTGCCTTAAGTATTGTCTCCCAATACTAATAAAAAGATTGGTTCCATAAAATCTCTTTATAACTTTCACTTCAAAATGTGGGACTTTGAGGACCTGATGCCAGGGATATCCATCACATGGCTGCCTGCAAGAGGGTGCTAATCAGGGTAAAGCAGTCGGTCTCGGCACACTAATAAACAAAGCCTTGCAATATCTCATTAAACAGGGATTACGGGTTGTTTTGGTTGTAGCTTTTCTTCCAATTCCTTATGCATATATGTATATTGTTCTATCTGCTAATGTCTTTATAATAGTTCTTTATTTGATCAAATACAAGCTGAAAGCCTACAACCACACGATTTGGCTTAGGTCCCTTGAATCGGGAGCTAATAGATGAAATTAAATTAAATGAAATACCAATATTTGTAAAGCGCACAGCTACCTCCAGAGAGGTATCCCGGCGCTGGGGGCCGTCGGGAAGATTAAGCGAGCTATTGCCCAGAGTCACAAGGTGCTGGGCAAACCTGCCGCCGGCACCGGGGATCGAACCGTGAGCCCCCGTTTTCCAGATTCAGCCGCCCTGGCGCCTGCACCACACCCCAGACCTCAGATATCACCTCTGCCCAAAGGTTTAGTGTCTGGACTTTAAAATTCAAACTTTTATCGCCTGGCTGGGTGGGTTATGTTCTTAGTGAAAGACGCATTCTGGATAGATTTTGGCTTTCTGATATAACCTAAGAAATTCCATACATCACCTGTCTGAGACACCTTTCCTCTCCCCAATGTACTCTACCACATACACTCATCCTTTCACTTAATCACTTTTACTCACACAATCACTTGCCAACACTTAAAAATGCTTCTTTGCTCCCTCCTAGAGAGATCGCTGCTGTAGTCTTCTCCCCAGATACACACTGCATGACACTACACTCTACAGTACACTGCAATCACTCACTCTCTTTCCCCTACTGAAAGGTATTAAATCCTAGAGCAAATCAGGCAGAGGTTTGTGCCAGGAGTCAAACAGTCTAAGCATGTCAGTCTAAAAGCATAAGCACTTCAATAGAGCAGGAAACTATGGAATCATGGTGAATTCCTCCACTATGGTAGCCCAGTCCATGCTGCCTTGTGCCAGTGCATGATCTTCAGTATCCTGAGGGGCACTCCTCCTAAAACCCTTGCTCAAGTGCCCTCCCTGATGTTAGAACACCAAGGGATAACAAGGGTGCTATATCTATCAACCTCAGCTGTACCTACCACAAACTCAGTCTTCCGATTATGGGTCGTACTGGTAAATGTATCGACTAGGGAGAGGCAGCTGACTTTGGTATGAGTACAGACACTGCCAGAGGTCGACAAAGTGTAAGCCACCAAGTTCCTTGGCATCCTTATCGTTATCAGTCTAGTATTCCTCTACCAGACTGTAGGAGAGTAGGATCAGCTTCACATGGGTACCCCCACTTTTTGCTGATGCTTCACTGTTTTTAGACGTTAATCTGGCCTGGGGCCCTGCTAATCAGAACCCCAGCCTAGCTGCTTCCTCTCTAAAATGGTTTCCATGTACCTTAGGTACATCTTTGATTGGAATCTGGAGTGCCCTTATAAGTCCCTAGTATATGGTATACTATGTACCCAGGGCATAGGTACCCCAGAGGCCTGCCAGGGGCTGAAGCATGTATTATGCCACCCCTGGAAGGCCAGCCAAAATGACAGCACAGGTCTGCTACTGCAGCCTGGGTAAGGTGGTGCATGCACCCCTTACTGTGATATAGGCTACCTGTATCACTAACAATGCACACACATATAAACCTATAAGTCACTCCTATGGCAGGCCTTTACAATCCTAAAGGCAGAGTGCTTGGTTTTTATGTGAGAGGGTGCGGCTGCATGAGCAGAGCCCCTCTGCAGCGTTCGGGGTCCCTCCTCTGATGCGGTTTGTGGTACAGCCTGACCATATACTCTTAAGTGCATTATATCCTTGCGGTACAATGCTAACTTTGGACTGGCTGCACCAAAACATGTCGTGTTTGGTGTCAAACATCTTGGAATACTACCCCCCCGCCAGTCCTGGCGGCGGGGGTAGCATTCCACCCTTCTAGAGGGAGAGACATGTACCCACCGGCCTACCCGGTAACTTCTTTCCAGAGCCCTGGCATCACAAAATGGATGCCGCTGCCACAGACACGGGTCTGGCCTCCTGCTGCTGACTGAAACTCCGGCAGGGGAGGCCTGGACAATAGGTTTCCTGTCGAAGGGAGGTGTAACCACCTCCCCAGACAGGATAGTGTGTATTGGGGCTGGGCGGGAGCACTCTCTGGTGCTTTGAAGTCCTGCACTGGGGGCACATTTGGTGTCCCTGTGCATATACCAGTTCAAACCGGTTGCAGGGGCTACCTGCCCCTGCTCTGGCGCGAAACTTAATATAAGTATGGGGCCCCAGTCCTTAGGCCTTTAGATATCCCTGGACGAAACTCCGACACTGAATCCTGGACCTTCAACGCTCTACTATTAGAGGACTGAAGAATCTCCCTTGGGGTCAAGGAGTGACTCCCCTGCTTGGCAGGCACCTAAGAAGCAATTGTCCGGTCTGCATCGCTGAAGCTCCCGCCGGACGCCAAAGTCTTTGCAACACCAGAGGTGGATTTCCAGACTTCCCCGAGGCTGCCCTGAGTCCCCAGCGAAGCTGAGGCCCGTAGCTGTCGTGGGTAACGTGGAACCGTGACCCCTGGACACCGAGAACTTTTGCAAGTGCATCCTCTTCCTGGTCTCCCACGAAGTTGTGCTTTGGGCTCCGAATAGCCCCCGCCTCCAGCACCGACTGCACCGAAGATCACTGGCCTCCACTCCAAGAGTGTCCTGTGAGCCAGCTCCAAGTGCGTCCACTCGAGGCTCCTTCGCGGTCGCTAGTCCGTTGGCTAGTGGGCCCTCCCGAAGGCAACTCTTCTTCTGCTCTGGCTTTCCTGGTTGCTCCAGACGTGCCCGGACTTACCCTCGCTGGGTGAGTCCCCCAGACCTTGCTGGTCTGCATCAACGTCCTTTCTTTGTTTCCACGTGACTTGCCGTTGCCAAGGCTTGTTGGGTCCAATCCAGTCGCCGACACCCCTGCAATCGACAGACGTCGTGGGACCGCTCGAATCCAGCTCCTGGTCGTCGTCGACGCCTCCTGGACCTCGTGGCTGAAGAGTCAAGACGACCGTCAACCTACCTGAAGCACCCGACATCGGTGGGCATCTGCTCATCGCCTTCCTGGTCACTGGCTAGTGACCCAGACACTGTCCCCTCTGCTGTCAGGTTCTTCAGATCTTCGATCCACCCTTGGATCCACCCGGACACTTTCGACTTGGTCGCCAGCAGCCTGCTGCAGCAGATCGCCATTGAAAACGACGACAAAACCCGACGCCAAAAGACACCTATGCACCCGGCTTCCCTGGGTGAGGTAACTCGAGTACTCCGGTGCTCTCGTGGGTATTGACTCTAGAACTGCCTAGTTCTAAAGGGATTTGCTCCAAGTTCTCCTCTAAGTGTCCTTTCCTTTTAAAAATCCAACCGCGACTTTCCCCATAGAAGTTAACGGTGGCTCGCGGCTGTGTTCTTACACTGCACGCGTCCCCCGTGGGTCCCCTGTGGTTTGGTACGCCCCTAGGGCTCAAACGTGTATTTGTGCTATTACTGTTGATAAATGACTTGTAACTTATGTACTTCGAACTCTAGCCTCATAAAGAGACTAGAGGGGTGTGTTTAAGACTAAATACATATATTTTATATATATACCTCGTGTGGTCCTCTTTCATTTGGTCACTCAAGAGATTATAGACTGGTAAAACAAGCTGCTTTACATTCCTTCAAGACTTAGCCTGAAGGCTGCTCTCCATAGCTACCACTAGGATAGCTTTCAATAAAGGTGGTCTTTAACCTATCTCCAATAAGGGGTTGTTTGGACTGGTGCAAGGTGCCCACTAAAATTAGTGGACAGCATATACCAGGCCAACTTCTCACATTGGTGTGCAGCGTGTGGGATTCCAGCTTGCTATTGTTTTACCAGATAATCTCAATTGAATTGATCAACTGAAAACCACTAAGGGTACCTTAGGTACATATAAAAACAAGCTTAGTATACAGTAAGTTCTACTGAACTTAGAGTTGTGTGTTAAGGGCTTAGCACACCCTTTCTACAACTCCAGAGAGTTTAGTATGCCACACTAGAGTAGGTAGTGCATACACCACACCTCACTAGTAATGTCTTCAGGGCCAGGAATCAGTAGATCCCTGCCAGGAACCAGTGGGCTCCTGCCATCCAAATATGACCACCTCCCATTCTTGGAATTGAGAGAGTTGTGCAAGGTTAGGAAACTGAAGACAGGCAAAAGTGCCAACACCCAACGTCTCATGGAGATGCTACTGCTGGATGATCTCAGAAGACCCTTTGGGCCTGAAGGGGTAGGCAGAGAGGGTGGGGCAGAGGATGAGGAAGGGGCCAGGGGTGAAATCACCCAGGACCCCCCTCTGAAACTGGCCAGGAAGGGGACAATGACCTTGACCTAGAAAACCCAGCTATTCCTGTGGAGGAAGAGGAGGATCAGAATGACCTCCCCTTTGTCCCACCAGGAAGAGTTGTGAGTGTGCCTAGAAGGCCCAGATCTCCTTCTCAGGAGTCTGACCATTCTGACACCTCAGTAGGGACCTCTGTTTCCTCTCATAGGAGGGAATCCTCTCATGAAAGGAAAAAGAGACTGCTTCAGTATGAAGAAGCTCAGTTGAGAATCAGAAAAGAGCAGTTGGCTATAGACAGGGAGTCCCTAGAGCTTCATAGACAAAGAAGAAAGTTGGGACTAGAGTCCCATGGTGGCAGCAACTTCCCTAGTGGTAGGAAAAGGTCTAATGACCATAGAAACCTGAGCAAGATTGTCCCTCCCTACCAGAGTGGGGATGACATCCACAAATGGATTTCTGCACTGGAGAGGGCCTGTAAAGTACAGAGGGTCCCTCAGGAGCAGTGGGCAGCAATCTTGTGGCTCTCCTTTGCAGACAAAGGTAGAGATAAGCTCCTCTCTGTTAGAGAAGAGGATGCTAATAATTATCCAGTCTTAAAAAGTGTATTGATTGATGGGTTTGGCCTAACAACTGAACAATACAGGTTAAAGTTCAGAGATACCCAAAAGGCACAGAATCAAGACTGGGTGGACTTTGTTTATTGTTCTGCTAAGGCTCTGGAAGGTTGGTTGGTGGGCAGTAAGGTATGTGACTTCACAGGATTGTACAATCTTATCATGAGGGTGCAGATTCTTAATAACTGTCAAAATCAGCTGTTGCATCAGTACCTGGTGGACTCTGATCTGACCTCTCCCCAAGAATTGGGAAAGAAGGCAGACAAATGGGTCAGAACCAGGGTGAGGCAGAAGGTACAGAACCAAGGTGGTGACCCAAAGAAGCAAGATTCTAAGAACTCTGACAAGGGTGGGGAGAAGGGTAAAGACCAGAAGTCTTCACAAGGCCCCCAAAAATCTTCTTCAGGTGGGGATTCACAGTCTAACAAAGGGAAGGGCCAAAAGAAACCATGGTGCAAAGTCTGTAAGCAAAAGACACACTGGACCAGTGATTGCACTGGGAGAAGTGTGGCTCAATGGTTAGAGCGGCAGACCCTGATGCAGAGATCTGGCCCGGGACCAGGGTTCAATTCCCGCCTCGGCGGGTCTTGGGCTCAATTTCCTCGGACCTGATAATTCTCGCCTCGGTGCCTATTCTAATCATGGGTCCCACTCTGCAACTCTGGGCAATAGCTTGCTTAATCTCCACAACGGCCCCAACAGCGCTGGGATGCCTGGCTTCACCCTGGGGGTGCCCAGGAGTGGACATTTCACAGGGAAAAGCCAGGAAGGGTTCCACAGCGGTATGCGTACAGCGCCTGGACACCCCTTTGGGGGTATGGGTGCGCTTTACAAGTACAAATTTCATTTCATTTCATTTCATTGCACCAAGTCCAAAGACTCTATTCCATCCCCCACCAATGCCCCTAAGGCACCTGTTCCCCCTAGTGCAGTTACCATTGGTGGTGGGAGTACACAAGCTAAGGGTTTAGTAGGGTTGACCCTGGGTAAGGAGATGAGCTCTGGCCTAGTCAGAGAACTCACTCAGGCTGTCCTAGTCTGTGATGGAGGCATGGATGTGACCTCCTCTGTGAGTCCCAGTAATCTGGGCAAGTACAGGCAACAGCCATTAATAAATGGAAAAGAGGCTTTGGCATTTAGGGACACAGGAGCAAGTGTCACCATGGTGACACAAGATCTTGTGGATCCTGGGCAGATTATACTTGGTGAAATGTACCAAGTGACCAATGCTAGCAATGTCAGAACAGACCATACTCTGGCAGTTGTTAACTTCTCCTGGGGAGGGGTAACTGGCCTTAAGAAGGTTGTGGTAAGTGCAGACCTACCAGTTGAATGCTTGCTTGGCAATGATCTAGAAACTTCAGCTTGGGCAGAAGTGGAGCTCAGGACCCATGCAGAAATGCTGGGCATCCCTGCAGATGTGTTTGCTGTGACCAGGTCACAGATCAAAATGCCTAACACTGAACAGGCCTTGGATTCTGGAACAATGGACCAAGTGTCATCCAAGAAGAGGAGTAGTAGGGTAAAGGCAGTGCCTTCCCCCTTGGCTCAGAAGGAAGATCAGTCTCTTCAGGGAGATGATCTCAGTCCTGAGGAAGGAACTGTCCCAGAGGAGCTTGAGCCTGATCAGGTTGAGTTCTTAGGGACAGGGGCCCTTCCAGGGCAGATCTGAGCCAGGAGCAGCAGAGCTGCCCCTCTCTTGAACCCCTCAGACAGCAAGCTGCTGCTGAGGCTGCTGGGAATGCTAGTGGTCCCCATAAAGTGTATTGGGATGATGGACTCTTGTACTCGTAGTGTAGAGACCCCAAGCCTGGTGCCACCAGGAGGTTGGTTATACCTCTGAAGTTCAGGGGCTTCCTATTGACCCTAGCCCATGACATTCCTTTAGCAGGTCACCTGGGCCAGAACAAGACTTGGGACAGAATTGTCCCTCACTTTCACTGGCCCCACATGTCTGAAGACACCAAGGAGTTTTGTCGCTCCTGTGTAACCTGCCAGGCCAGTGGCAAGGCAGGTGGCAAGGCAGGTGGCAAGGCAGGTGGCACTGCAAAGGCCCCCCTGATACCACTACCTGTGGTGGGGGTCCCCTTTGAAAGGGTGGGGATTGACATTGTTGGTCCCCTGGATCCCCAAACAGCATCTGGGCACAGGTTTATCCTGGTGGTGGTGGACCATGCCACCAGGTACCCAGAGGCTTTTCCCCTTAGGACCACTACAGCACCTGTGGTGGCAAGAGCCCTCCTGGGAATTTTCTCAAGAGTGGGCTTCCCTAAGGAGGTTGTATCAGACAGGGGTGAAAACTTTATGTCTGGATACTTGTAAGCAATGTGGAAGGAGTGTGGAGTGACTTACAAGTTCACCACACCCTATCACCCCCAATGCAATGGTTTAGTTGAGAGATTCAACAAAACCTTGAAGGGCATGATTAAAGGGCTCCCAGAGAAGCTTAGGCGAAGATGGGACATACTCTTGCCCTGCCTTTTATTTGCATACAGGGAGGTGCCTCAAAAGGGGGTTGGCTACAGCCCTTTTGAACTTTTGTTTGGCCATCCTGTCAGGGGTCCATTGTGCCTGGTGAAGGAAGGATGGGAGTTACCTCTCAAGCCCCCAAAGCAGGACATAGTGGACTATGTACTTGGTCTCCGCTCCAGGATGGCTGAGTACATGAAAAAGGCAACTAAAAACCTTGATGCTAGCCAGGAACTCCAAAAAGCCTGGCATGACCAAAAGGCTGTACTGACTGTTTACCAGCCAGGACAGAAGGTATGGGTGTTGGAGCCAGTGGCCCCAGCAGCTCTCCAAGACAAATGGAGTGGACCCCATACCATTGTTGAACAGAAGGGTGAGGTTACCTATTTAGTAGACCTAGGAACACCCAGGAGTCCCCACAGGGTTCTCCATGTCAACAGATTGAAACCATATGTGGACAGGGCAGACATGGGCTTGCTCATGGCTACTGATGAGGGACAGGAGGAAGAGAGTGACCCACTCCCTGACCTGCTCTCACAGAACCCTGATGATGGGTCAGTGGATGGTGTGCCTTGGCAGGCAGCCTCACTACCCAGCAGCAAACTGATTGCAGACAGGTGCTCAATCAGTTCAGGCATATGTTCTCTCCGACACCAAGTCAGACCACCTGGTGCACTCATGAAGTGGACACTGGGGACAGTCTGCCTATTAAAAATAAGATTTATAGGCAACCTGACCATGTCAGGGACTGTATCAGGACAGAAGTCCAGAAGATGTTGGATTTGTGAGTTATTGAACCCTCAGATAGCCCTTGGGCTAGTCCAGTGGTGGGAAAAGAGAGATGAGGTTTTGTGTGGACTACAGGGGTCTCAATGCAGTCACTAGGACTGATGCCCATCCAATACCCAGGGCAGATGAGCTAATAGACACTTTGGCCTCAGCCAAGTATCTAAGCACATTTGACCTAACAGCTGGCTATTGGCAGATCAGGCTAGCTGATGATGCAAAGCCAAAAACAGCATTCTCAACCCCTAGTGGGCATTATCAATTTGTGGTAATGCCCTTTGGTTTGAAGAATGCACCTGCCACTTTTCAGAGGTTGGTGAATACAGTCCTTACAGGTCTGGAAGCCTATAGTGCAGCATATCTAGATGATATTGCTGTCTTTAGCTCCACCTGGGAGGATCACCTGGTCCACCTCAGAAATGTTTTGGAGGCCCTGCAAAAGGCAGGCCTCACTATCAAGGCCACCAAGTGCCAGATAGGGCAGAGTCAGGTTGTGTACCTGGGCCACCTTGTAGGTGGAGGCCAGGTTCAACCACTGCAGAGCAAAATCCAGACCATCATGGACTGGGTTGCTCCAACTACCCAGACTCAGGTGAGAGCCTTCTTAGGCCTGACTGGGTACTATAGGAGATTTGTCAAGGGGTATGGATCAATAGTGACACCCCTGAATGACTTAACTTCCAAGAAAATGCCCAAAAGATTCAGTGGACAGCTAACTGTCAAAAGGCATTTGATGACCTGAAGCAGGCCATGTGCACTGCTCCCATTCTACAGAGTCCTGATTACTCCAAGAAGTTCATTGTCCAAACAGATGCATCTGAATTGGGGGTAGGGGCTGTACTGTCACAATTGAATGATGAAGGTCAGGATCAGCCAGTAGCTTTTATTAGCAGAAGGCTGACCCCTAGAGAGAAACGTTGGTCAGCCATTGAGAGGGAGGCCTTTGCTATGGTCTGGGCTCTGAAGAAGTTTAGGCCATACTGGTTTGGTACTCACTTCCTTGTTCAAACAGACCATAAGCCCCTCTTATGGCTAAAACAAATGAAGGGTGAAAACCCCAAACTGCTTAGGTGGTCCATTTCCCTACAGGGGATGGACTTTACAGTGGAACATAGACCTGGGAGTAACCATGCCAATGCAGATGGACTCTCTAGGTACTTCCACTTAGAACATGAAGACTCAACTGGACAAGATTAGTTTAATGTCCCTGCGTTTGGGGGGGGGGTTGTGTAGGAGAGTAGGATCTGCTTCACATGGGTACCCCCACTTTTTGCTGATGCTTCACTGTTTTTCGACTTTAGTCTGGCTGGGGCCCTGCTAATCAGAACCCCATCCTAGCTGCTTACTCTCTAAAATGGTTTCCATGTAACTTAGGTACATCTTTGATTGGAATCTGGAGTGCCCTTATAAGTCCCTAGTATATGGTATACTATGTACCCAGGGCATAGGTACCCCAGAGGCCTGCCAGGGGCTGAAGCATGTATTATGCCACCCCTGGAAGGCCAGCCAAAATGACACCACAGGTCTGCTACTGCAGCCTGGGTAAGGTGGTCCATGCACCCCTTACTGTGATATAGGCTACCTGTATCACTACCAATCACACACATATAAACCTATAAGTCACTCCTATGGCAGGCCTTTACAATCCTAAAGGCAGAGTGCTTGGTTTTTATGTGAGAGGGTGCCCCTGCATGAGCAGAGCCCCTCTGCAGCGTTCGGAGTCCCTCCTCTGATGCTGTTTGTGGTACAGCCTGACCATATACTCTTAAGTGCATTATATCCTCGCGGTACAATGCTAACTTTGGACTTGCTGCACGGAAACATGTCGTGTTTGGTGTCAAACATCTTGGAATACTACCCCCCGCCATTCCTGGCGGCGGGGGTAGCATTCCACCCTTCTAGAGGGAGAGACATGTACCCACCGGCCTACCCGGTAACTTCTTTCCAGAGCCCTGCCATCACAAAATGGATACCGCTGCCACAGACACGGGTCTGGCCTCCTGCTGCTGACTGAAACTCCAGCAGGGGAGGCCTGGACAATAGGTTTCCTGTCGAAGGGAGGTGTAACCACCTCCCCAGACAGGATAGTGTGTATTGGGGCTGGGCGGGAGCACTCTCTGGTGCTTTGAAGTCCTGCACTGGGGGCACATTTGGTGTCCCTGTGCATATGCCAGTTCAAACCGGTTGCAGGGGCTACCTGCCCCTGCTCTGGCGCGAAACTGGACAAAGGGAATGGGTGTAACCACCCCTCTTCCCTGACCCTCCCATAGGTGGGTCCCCAGAGTATGTCCAACCCCCTAACTTAGTATAAGTATGGGACCCCAGTCCTTAGGACTTTAGATATCCCTGGACGAAACTCTGACACTGAATCCTGGACCTTCGACGCTCTACTTCAAGATTAGAGGACTGAAGAATCTCCCTTGGGGTCAAGGAGTGACTCCCCTGCTTGGCAGGCACCTAAGAAGCAATTGTCCGGTCTGCATCGCTGAAGTTCCCGCTGGACGCCGAAGTCTTTGCAACACCAGAGGTGGATTTCCAGACTTCCGAGGCTGCCCTGAGTCCCCAGCGAAGCTGAGGCGCGTAGCTGTCGTGGGTAACGTGGAACCGTGACCCCTGGACACCGAGAACTTTTGCAAGTGCATCCTCTTCCTGGTCTCCCACGAAGTTGTGCTTTGGGCTCAGAGTAGCCCCCGCCTCCAGCACCGACTGCACCGAAGATCACTGGCCTCCACTCCACGAGTGTCCTGTGAGCCAGCTCCAAGTGCGTCCACTCGAGGCTCCTTCGCGGTCGCTAGTCCGTTGGCTAGTGGGCCCTCCCGAAGGCAACTCTTCTTCTGCTTGGGCTTTCCTGGTTGCTCCAGACGTGCCCTGACTTACCCTCGCTGGGTGAGTCCCCCAGACCTTGCTGGTCTGCATCAACGTCCTTTCTTTGTTTCCACGTGACTTGCCGTTGCCAAGGCTTGTTGGGGCCAATCCGGTCACCGACACCTCAGCAATCGACAGACGTCGTGGGACAGCTCGAATCCAGCTCCTGGTCATCGTCGACGCCTCCTGGACCTCGTGGCTGAAGAGTCAAGACGACCGTCAACCTACCTGAAGCACCCGACATCGGTGGGCATCTGCTCATCGCCTTCCTGGTCACTGGCTAGTGACCCAGACTCTGTCCCCTCTGCTTTCAGGTTCTTCAGATCTTCGATCCACCCGGACACTTTCGACTTGGTCGCCAGCAGCCTGCTGCAGCAGATCGCCATTGAAAACGACGACGAAACCCGACGACAAAAGACACCTATGCACCCGGCTTCCCTGGGTGAGGTAACTCGAGTACTCCGGTGCTCCCCTGGGTATTGACTCTAGAACTGCCTAGTTCTAAAGGGATTTGCTCCAAGTCCTCCTCTAAGTGTCCTTTCCTTTTAAAAATCCAACCGCGACTTTCCCCATAGAAGTTAACGGTGGCTTGCGGCTGTGTTCTCACACTGCACGCGTCCCCGTGGGTACCCTGTGTCACTACCTTGGGTGGTTCCTTGGGGTCCAAGCACTTCTACAGGCTCTAGGCCTTGTGTCTAGCTCAGTCGTGGTTCTTATACCACTTTTTTGGTATATGGTTTGGTACGCCCCTAGGGCTCAAACGTGTATTTGTGCTATTACTGTTGATAACTGACTTGTAACTTATGTACTTCGAACTCTAGCCTCATAAAGAGACTAGAGGGGTGTGTTTAAGACTAAATACATATATTTTATATATATACCTGGTGTGGTCCTCTTTCATTTGGTCACTCAAGAGATTATAGACTGGTAAAACAAGCTGCTTTACATTCCTTCAAGACTTAGCCTGAAGGCTGCTCTCCATAGCTACCACTAGGATAGCTTTCAATAAAGGTTGTCTTTAACCTATCTCCAATAAGGGGTTGTTTGGACTGGTGCAAGGTGCCCACTATAATTAGTGGACAGCATATACCAGGCCAACTTCTCACACAGACTACTGTTAAAGTTAGCCCATTTTCTGTCACCAGGTAGATGCAGGCACATGGGGAGACATATGTATACACATCATGGTTCAGTTTTCCTCCCCATCTCTCGAACCAATAACCACTTTCCTTCTCCTACCTTAAAGCTAGACAGCTACGATATGATGTACAGTCAGCTATCAATATGCTCAAAACATCAACAAATTCAAGACAAAACACTACCCAATCAGTACATTATAGACAAACATCACAGACATCCAACACACTTTCAAATATGGTTACCAGTGAAAATCCAAGACCACCTTCTACTCAATACTTTCCAATAAGTCACCTTTCTCAAACAAAGCCAGCTAAAGGAAAATGGTACTTACCCAGTATGCATCTGTTCTTGGCATGTAGAGGTGTAGATTCATGTGTGTTAGCATAGATTGACATCTGGTGTTGGGCTTGGATGTTTGCACTTTGTTTTTCTTCGAAGAAGTGTTTGTAGTCACGAGGTAGGTGACTCCTCCTTACGGTGATAGTGCGCATGGGCATCGACTCCATCCCCAGATTGTTTTTGCCATAAAGGGTGATGATGGAGTTAGTAAGAATAGTAAGATGTCCATGTGTGTTGTATCTAAGTAAGATAATACTGCAGCAGATAAAGGCTCCGGGGAGGCGGGTGGGTGCATATGAATCTACAGCTCTACATGCCAAGAACAGATGCATACTGGGTAAGTAGCATTTTCCTTTCGAGGCATATGAGCTGTAGATCATATGCGTTAGCATAGACTATACAGCAGTCATTTTCCCAGCGATGGTTGACCTGTATCTGTTGCAGTAGTTTGAAAAAGTGTTCTTAAGACAGCCTGGCCCACACTAGCTTGTTGTTTTGCATGCACATCTACACAGTAGTGTTTAGTGAATGTGTGAGGTGTAGACCAAGTTGCAGCCTTACAGATGTCATCTAAGGGTATTTTCCCTAAGAATGCCATAGAAGCCCCTAGTTTGCGTGTGGAATGCGCTCTAGGGGGAATAGTTAATGTGCGTTTGGCTTTAATGTAGCATATTTGGATGCATTTAACTATCCATCGTGCAATACCAGTTTTTGAAATGGGGTTGCCTTTATAAGGTGGGGAAAAAGCAACAAAGTTGTTTGGTTTTTCTAAAAGATTTTGTTCTTTCAATGTAATAAAGTATCGCTCTTTTGACATCTAGTGTGTGAAGAGCACGTTCTGCCACGGAGTCTGGTTGAGGGAAAAACACTGGTAGTTCAACAGACTGATTAAGGTGAAAGGCAGAGACAACTTTAGGAAAAAACTTTGGATTGGTCCTACGAACCACTTTGCTGTGATGAATTTGTAAAAATGGTTCTCGTATGGTTAGTGCCTGGAGCTCACCAACTCTTCTAAGAGATGTGATGGCTATAAGGAAGGCTACCTTCCAAGTGAGGAACTGTAGTTCACATTTGTGCATAGGCTCAAACGGTGGGCCCATAAGTCTTGCAAGGACAATATTAAGGTTCCAAACTGGAGAGGGTGGAACTCCAGGGGGAATGATTCTTTTGAGTCCTTCCATGAATGCTTTGATAGCGGGCACTCTAAACAAAGACAAGTGTTGTCTGTTTTGTAGATAAGCTGCTATTGCCGCGAGATGCAATCGTATAGATGTGTATGCTAAGTTACAGCGTTGTAGGTGTAAGAGAAAACAAATGATGTTTTGAATGGAAGCATCTAATGGATTGATTTGATTGTTTGTACAGTAAATGACAAATCGTTTCCATTTTGCTGCGTAGCATGCTCTTGTGGTTGGACGTCTAGCTTCTTTAATGACGTTCATGCAGTCTGGCGGGAGATTGAGGTAGCCAAACTCTATGATTTCAGGTGCCAGATCGCAAGGTTGAGTTGAGTGGGATCTGGATGTCTTATCTCTCCATGGTTCTGAGTGAGAAGCTTGGGTGAGAGGTGTAGTTTTTGATGAGGAACTACAGATAGCTTTAAAAAGGTTGTGAACCAAGGTTGTCGAGCCCATGTGGGAGCAACTAGGATCATTGTGAGTGAATGCTGCTGAAGCTTCCGAACCACTAATGGAATGAGCGGGAGAGGCGGAAAAGCGTAAGCAAATGCCCCTGACCAGTTAATCCATAGCGCATTGCCTTTGGACAATGGGTGTGGATACCTGGACGCGAAGTTTGGGCATTTTGCGTTGTGGTGTGTGACGAACAGATCTAAATCTGGGTAGCCCCACATTTGAAAGAATGAGAGGAGAACTTGAGGATGTAATTCCCATTTGTGGATCTGTTGTAGTTGACGACTGAGCAGATCTGCAATCTGATTGTCTACTCCTGGAAGGTGTTCGGCAAGGAGATATATGTTTTGAGGTATGGCCCATTTCCATATGCTTTGAGCTAGTCGCGATAGCTGTAGGGAGTGTGTCCCTCCCTGTTTTTGTATATAGTACATTGCTGTCATGTTGTCGGTACGGACTAGGACAGCTTTGCATACTAGATTGACTTGAAAGGCTTTTAATGCTAGAAAAATTGCCAGTAGTTCTAGGTGGTTTATGTGGAACTGTTTTTGTTGTAGAGTCCACATACGCTGAATGGTATGGTTTTGAAGATGAGCTCCCCAGCCAGTGAGCGATGCGTCTGCTGTTGCCACTATTTGTGGAACCGGGTCGAGGAACGGCCGCCCTTTTGAAAGGTTTTGTGAGTTCCACCACTGCAGAGAGCGATGGGTGCGGTCGTCTACCAACACCAGATCTGTTAACAGGCCTTGAGCCTGGTTCCACTGACGTGCTAAACATTCTTGCAGAGAACCCATTTGGAGTCTTGCATAAGGGACGATTAGAATGCAAGAGGCCATCATCCCGATTAGCTGCATGAACACTCGAGCTGGTAGTGAGTGTTCAGGTTGAAATTGTGATATTAGTGCCAGCATGTTGCGTATCCTGAGTGGGTTGGGGTATGCTAGAGCCTTGGAAGTGTCTATTGTAGCTCCTAGATATATTTGTGGGTTGGAGGTGGGACTTGGTGAGGTTTACAGTAAATCCCAAGTGGTGAAGCAAATGAATCGTTTTGTGTGTGTGTTTAACACAGCTTTGTTGTGATTTGGCCTTTATGAGCCAATTGTCCAAATAAGGAAACACGTGAATGTGTTATCTTCTTAAGTGAGCTGCAACTACTGCTAGACACTTGGTGAAAACTCTGGGTGCTGTGGTTACCCCGAACGGGAGGACTTTGAACTGATAGTGTTGACCGTCCACCACGAACCTGAGATATTTCCTGTGAGCGGGGTGAATGGGAATGTGGAAGTAGGCGTCCTTTAAATCCAGAGTGGGAAGAAAGTCGCCTTGCTGAAGCAATGGGAGCACCTGTTGGAGGGTGACCATGTGGAAATGATCTGATTGAATGTAGAGGTTGAGCTGACATGAGGTCTAATATTGGCCTGAGAGAGCCGTCCTTTTTTGGAATGAGAAAATAGAGAGTTCCCCTGATGAGTTAAGGGGACTGGTTCTATTGCATGTTTTTGTAACAGTGAGAGAACCTCTTTTTGTAGGAGGGTGCGATGTTCTGAGGACATTGCACAATGTTTGGGAGGAATATTTGGGGGAGTGGAGGTAAGTTCCAGGCAATAACCATACTGGATAATTTGTCTTACCCACTTGTCTGTTGTGATGGAATTCCAGACAGGTAGGAACTGTGAGAGACGTCCCTTGACAGGAGTGGAATGATCGGGGGGTAGTGGAGGGAAGTCACTGTTTAGTGGCAGGGGAAGTGCGGGTGGAGTTACCTCTGCCTCTTCCCCTATTGTTATTTCCTCTGAATCCTCCTCGAAAATATCCTCTGGAGGAGGAAGATTGGTTGGGACTCTTGTAAGAGGAGGAGGTATTTTCTGGCGCAGTTGTTTTTGAGCCACCCCTGTAAAAGGAGCGGCGAAAGAAGGCTCTATTAGAAGGTAGTTGCAAGGCCCCCATGGATTTGGCAGTCTCAGTGTCTCTTTTCATTTTTTCCAATGAGGAATCGACTGTTGGCCCAAACAGATGTTCCTGATCAAAAGGCTGATTAAGTATTGATGACTGTACCTCTTGCTTGAATCCTGAGATTCGAAGCCAGGCGTGCCGGTGTAGTAAAACGCTGGTGTTAATGGCACGAGATGCTGTATCAGCCGCATCGAGGGCGCATTTTATAGAGGTGTTTGTAATAAGCTTACCCTCTTGAATGAGGTTGTGAGCTTTTGATTTGTATTGTTCTGGTAAATGCTGCATTAGTTTTTCCAGCTCGTCATAGTGAGCTCTATCATAGCGCGCTAATAGAGCTTGGGCATTGGCAATACGCCAATGATTAGAAGCTTGTGATGCGATTCTTTTGCCGAGGCGTCTATAAGGTTTGACTCCTTGTCAGGAGGAGGAGCGTCGCCTGTAGCTTGCGAATTAGCTCTCTTGCGTGCATTAGAGACAACAAGAGAATCTAAGGGTACCTGTCCTCTGATATAAACTGGGTCTGTAGGAGGGGCTTTATATTTCTTATCCACCCTTGGTGTAATTATTCTAGCCCTAACAGGGTCTTTGAAAACCTAGTTGGCGTGTTTCATCATGCCTTTGAGCATGGGCAAAGTATTAGTGGATTTTTGTGAGGGAGCGAATGTTTCCACTAAAAAATCGTCCTCTAGCGGATTATGTAGTTCCTCCCCATGGTATTGTGCAGCTCTATTAATAAGCCGTGCGAAGCCAATATTGTCATCGGGTGGTGATGGTCTGGAGGGATATAGATCAGGATCATTATTATGATCTGGCTCTTTATTATAATCATCCCTGGGGTCTGTGTCCTGTGGTATGCTGTCCTCAGTGTCATCCCCATCCCTGTCCCCATCATTGTCATCGTGAGGTTGAGGTGAGAAAGGTGGTGGTGGTGGTGGTGAGTTTGATGGTGAAATCAATAAGTTTGGATTAAAGGGTGGAGGAGGGGGAGGTATATATGGGGGAGAGGGGTTAGTACCCATGTCTTTTTTCTTCTTAGGTATATGGTAGTCTTCTGGAAGATCCAGCTTCCGTTTTTTAGGAAGTGTTACTAGAAGATGTCTGGTTTTAGGGTCAATATGCAATTGTTTTTGTTTTGGATCCAAAGGGTCTTGTGGAGGAAGTTCTTTGGATGGGGTGTCTTTGTCTTTTAGTTTTGATGTAGAGGGCTTTTTAACAGGAGTAGTCTCTGAAGGTTTAAGAGGAGCGGTTTGTTTTTGGGCTCCGTACTCTTCGGTGCGGAATGTTTCGGCTCCGAAGGTTTAAGTTTTACTGGTTTCGGCTCAGAAGGTTTATCTTTAGTGTTTTAAGGCTCCGAAGGTTTGTCTTTGGATGGTTTCGGCTCCGAAGTTTTGGGTTTACTGGTGTCTGCTCCGAAGCTGTGGATTTATGTGGTTTCGGGTCCGAGTCTTTCGGTGCCGAAGATGTTTTCGGTGCCGACAGCGAATCGGTGGGCACTTGCTTGGTCTTGGGTTTCGGTGCCGAATGGGGCCGGCTCGATCCCGAGCCGGAAGACTTATTCTTATGTTTCATAGCCGGGCCCGAGGGCGGGGCATCTGAAACGCTTTCACGGTGTCGACCTGAGCCGGAGGCGATACCGGAGTCTTTGTTGTTTTTGTGGGCAGTTGGGGCTCATTACTCACTGTTCGTTGAGCCGGAGTGACGTTGAAGTCGTCTTCCATGTCGGAGTCGTCGGCTTCAGACACGGAGATGTGTTCTTTCTCGGCGCTGGGCTGTTGGAATTCATACTCTTCTCTCAAGATGTCGGGCACCGGGCTAGTGCCGCGTCGCATCTCCTGACGTTGAGCCCGACAGTCACGAATTGTTTTCTTCGATCGGAATGATCGGCAGGCCTCGCAGTTGATTTCTTCGTGCTCCGGGGATAGGCAGAGGTTACACACCTCGTGCAGGTCTGTGTGTGGGAACTTAGCACCACACCCGGGGCATTTTTTAAATGGAGTCCGTTCCATGGACTGCTGGCGTGGTCGGCGCGGGTATGCCTCACGCCCCGCGTCCAAGTTCCCGATCGAAGTTGTTGGATTTTACGATGCGCGTCGAAAGGGAAATCGCGATCGAAAACAATACCGTCGAGTGGTGAGGATTGAACGTCGAAAGGGTTCGAAGACAATACCGAACCGGAGCGCAGCAATACACATCCGAAACCGATGGCGGAAAAAACAATCTGGGGATGGAGTCGATGCCCATGCGCACTATCACCGTAAGGAGGAGTCACCTACCTCGTGACTACAAACACTTATTCGAAGAAAAACAAAGTGCAAACATCCGAGTCAACACCAGATGGCGATCTATGCTAACACATATGATCTACAGCTCATATGCCTCGAACCAGCCGTTCTGACACCTATAAGCAGAGAAGCCACCATATCCACACAATGCAACAAAGACAACAGCTCTGCTCTGCACAACACCGACAAACACCTCAGAAGTTAGCTCAAATCTACCACACCCTCATATACTCATTGCATTCGAGCTATTTACCTCACTAGTAGTGACTGCCTAGAAAACATCCTATGGCACATCCATCCATGCACAACTCGCTAAAAGGATCAAACAATTACTAAATTACATTTATGAATCTCTTCAAATAACACACCCAAAATTACTATATAGAAGTGACAAATGTACTGAAGTCGGTTTTATTAAATTCAGAGGTAAACCCATTGTTACTCTGTGTTTTCGAAGTCTTTTTCTAAATTTTGCCTGAGTCAGTGGCAGTTTGTCATGAACAATATATGAGTTTTGTAGAAGTTCCCTTTGACAAAGCTGCACTCGTGACCTCCAAGTTTTATCACCTTCTAGATGTTGTATTGTAGGTTTTGTTTATAATCATTTACCAAGTAGTATCAAAAAGAGTACGAAGTTCCTATAGTGCAGCAGTGAGATGGACGTGTTAACCCCTTCGCTGCTAGGCCTTTCCCCCCCTGCGCTAAGCCTTTTTTTGGCTATTTGGGGTAGTTCACGCTTAGGCCCCTGTAACTTTTTAACCACATAAGGTATCCACGCCAAATTTGCGTCCCTTTCTTCCAACATCATGGGGATTCCAAAGGTACCCAGGGTTTGTTGATTCCCCTGGAGGGGACCCAGAAATTAGCCAAAATACAGCTAAATTTTGTTTTTTGTTGGAAAAAATGTAAAAAAGGGCTACAGATGAAAGCGTCTGCTTTTTTCCCTGCAAATGGTATCAACAAAGGGGTTGTGGTGCTGAAATCACCATCTTCCCAGCTTTCAGGGACAAGCAGACTTTTGTCAGAAAACCAAAAAATGTTTACACAGTTTTGGCATTTTACTGGGACTTAGCCTATTTTTGCTATTTTTGGTGCTTTCAACCTCCTTCCAGTTAATGGTAAAAATGGGTATGAAAGCAATGATAGATCCTGGAAAGCTATACATTTCTGAAAAGTAGACAAAATGCTGAATTCAGCAAGGGGTCAGTTGTGTAGATCCTTCAAGGTTTTTTTGATAGAAACTAACAGTTGAAAATAGGAAAAATTGAAAATGAGTAAAAAATACCAGCCATTTGTGCCAACGTTTTCACCTGTAACTTCTATTAAGTATGACAGATGTTTCAAAGCAATATACCGTTACATCCGCTGGACCCTTCTGGTTGTGGGGATATATAGGACAAGAACCCGAGGAACCCAGAGCCAGTAACTGAGCAGTGTCTTGCAATGGTTTTTTATTGTGTACCGGATTTTTAGCAATTCATTTGGGAAAATATAAACAGGGAAAAATCGGTATGAAAGACACCTATGTATTTCTGAAATGGGAACAAAATATTGAGTTTAGAAACAGTAGCTATTTGCACATCAAAGTGACTTTTTTACACATTGTCTTACATTTGGAAGGCAGAAATGCATTTAAAGTCAATAGGTAATGACAGTTGCTCTACAATTATGTGTTCCCCTAAGTCTCCCGATAAAAATGGTACCTCACTTGTGTGGGTAGGTGTAGTGACCGCGACAGGAAACGGCCCAAAACGCAACGTGGACACACCACATTTGTACAGTGAAAACTGACTTTTTTTTGCAAAGTGCCTAGCTGTAGATTTTTTTTTTCACAACAAATTTTATTAATTTTCAAGGGTAGAAAGTGGGCAAAGCCTGGCAAGTACATTACAAATGAAGCAGGGTTATACAGTACCCGGCTAGCTGTAGATTTTGAACCCTAGCTCTGCCGGCACCTAGGGAAACCTAGCAAACCTATACATTTTTGAAAACTAGACGCCAGGGGAATCCAGGATGGGGTGACTTGTCTGGCTCTCACCAGGTTCTGTTACCCAGAATCCCTTGCAAACCTCAAACTTTGACCAAAAAAACAAATTTTCCTCACATTTGTGTGGTGGAAAGTTCTGGAATCTGTGTGGATCCACATAATTCCACCCACCCCGCATTCCCCAAAGTCTTCCCAGAAAAATGGTACCTCACTTGTGTGGGTAGGCCTAGTGCCCACAACAGGAAACGGCCCAAAACGCAACGTGGACACAACATTTTCACAGTGAAAACGGACCCTTTTTTGCAAAGTGCCTAGCTGTAGATTTTGAACCTTAGCTCTGCCGGCACCTAGGGAAACCTAGCAAATCTATACTTTTTTTAAAACTAGACACCCAGGGGAATACAGGATGGGGTGACTTGTCTGGCTCTCACCAGGTTCTGTTCCCCAAAATCCCTTGCAAACCTCAAACTTTGTAAAAAAAAACAAAACAAAAAAACATTTTCCTCATATTTCTGTGATGGAAAGTTCTGGAATCTGCGTGGATCCACAAATTCCCTACCACCCAGCGTTCCCCCAGGTCTCCCAATAAAAATGGTACCTCACTCGTGTGGCTGGGTCAAGTTCTCGCGACAGGCAAGGGCCCAAAACGTATTGAGGAGACATCAAAATTACCTATCACAAACAACCTGGTTTTGCAAAGGGGATCACCTGGGTTTTTGGACCCGGGCTCGGCAGCCATCTTTGGAAACCTACCAAACCCACACATTTCTGAAAACTAGACACCCGGGGGAGTCCAGCGAGGTATGGCTTGCGTGGGCCCCCCAACGTTTTCCTACCCAGAATCCCCAGCAAACCTCAAATTTAGTTGAGAAAAATCACTTTTTTCTCAAATTTCTATGTGGGAAAGTTGTGGGATCACCGGGCTGACACAAATTTCCTACCACCCAGCGTTCCCCCAGGTCTCCCGATAAAAATTGTACCTTAGTCGGTGGGTGGGTCAAGTACCCGCGACAGACAAGGGCCCAAAACGTATTGAGGAGACATCAAAATTACCTATCACAAAACAACCTGGTTTTGCAAGGGGGTCACCTGGGTTTTTGGCCCCGGGCTCGGCAGCCAACTTGGGGAAACTACCAAACCCACACATTTCTGAATACTAGACACCCGGGGGAGTCCAGCGAGGTATGGCTTGTGTGGATCCCTCAACGTTTTCCTACCCAGAATGCCCTGCAACCCTCGTTTTCTGATACATAGGGGGCATCTGTGTTTTTGGTCCCGGGGTTAGCAGCCATCTAGGGAAACCTACCAAACCCACACATTTCTGAAAACTAGAGACCCGGGGGAGTCTGGAGGGGGGCCGTGGCAGAAAGACTGTGGTCATTTTTATGGGGGTGGGGGTATTGGCATGCCCATTCTAGGCAGCCCCCGCCCCTACGTATAAAAAAAAACCAAATCCCTGGTGCCTGGTGGACTTTCTGCCCCCCCCCCGGGAGTCAGATCAGGGGCTACTGCCCCAATCTGCCTCCCGGGGGGGCAGAAAGACAAGCTTTTTTGGGGGGGGGGGGTGCAGGCATTGGCATGCCAATTCTGGGCAGCCCCCACCCCTTAGTTTACAAAAATAAATCCCTGGTGCCTTGTGGGTTTCTGCCCCCCCCCCCGGGCAGATCAGGGGCTACTGCCCCCATCTGCCTCCGGGGGGGGGGCAGAAAGACAGTGGCATTTTTTTTGGAGGGGGGCATTAGCATGCCTATTCTGGGCAGCCCCCGCCCGAACTTTGGAAAAAAAGATCCCTGGTGCCTAGCAGGCTTTCTGCCCCCCCCCCCCCAGGCAGATAAGGGGCTATTGCCCCATCTGCCTCCCAGGGGGGGCGGAAAGACTGTAGCATTTTCTTTTGGGGGTGGGGGCATTGGCATGCCCATTCTGGGCAGAATATATATATATATATATATATTCACTGAAAAAACCATAGGTTTTAGGGACAGTTATAGTTACTTGGACATTGCACTCGTACAAAACCCGTGAAATTCCCCCGTTATAGTTAGTTCAGCTAACTATAACTCGCGCCCCCGCAATGCACTGCTGATGACGTCACATATTACATCACTCATGACATGGTCAGTGACATCACTGATGACATCACTGATGACATCTCAAATGACATCACTGATGACATCATCCAGTGACTGTGTGTTTCTGTAAAGTTTAAATATTTTTAAAATATATAGGAAAAGACGTATTGAAGAATGAGTGGGTGTGTAAGTGTCTGTATGGATGATTTAGTAGGTGCGTGACTGACTCTAAGTGAGTGATTTAACGTATCTTACTGAATGCATGGGTTAGTGACTAAACTGGGTGTATGTCTGTATCCGTCTGTCTGTTGCTGTGTAAGTGGCTGCATGTGTTTGTGAATAGCTAAATGATTTTCTATATGAGTTATTGAATGCTTGTCTGAGTATCTGTATGGGTGCCTGAGTGTTTGTGTGGGAGGGGTGTGTGCAACTCTGTGCATAGATGTGTGAGTGGGTGATTCACTGGGTGGATGGTTTCAAGAGTGCATCTGTGATAGACTGTATGGGTGGGTAAGTGTGTGTAAGAGTGTGTTAGTGAGTGAATGTATGTCCCAGTGGTACATGTATGAGTAACTACATATGTGAAAGGCAGTATATATGTGTGTTGGAGTATATAAATAGCTATAAGCAAGAGTGAGTGATAGTGGCTGTATGGATGATTGTGTGCTTGTATCAGTGATTGTATAAGAGCGTAACAATGTGCTACTATTTGTATGAGTAAGTGAGCTGGTGTGTGTATAACTGTATAGGTGAGTAAATGGCAGTGTGTTTAATTATTTGCATGACTGACTAGGTGTGTGAGTATCTCTATGGATGAGTGGCGTTGTTTGAGTGTCTATATAGGAGTAAGAGTGCATATGATAGTCCTGTACTGAGTGACCGTAAGTATGAGTGACTGTACGGGTGAGTGAGTGGATGTGTGTGTGTAGACCTAAGAATCAGTGAGTGGGTATGTAGTTATTGGTGTTGGAGTGTCTATGGTTTTGCGAATGGCAGTCTGTAATTTAGAGTGGGTGTATCAAAGGTTATATTAGGGTGTGAGGAGGTGCATCAGATTATCACGTGGATGATGTCATCAGTGATGTCATTTGAGATGTCATCAGTGATGTCATCAGTGATGTCACTGACCATGTCATGAGTGATGTAATATGTGACGTCATCAGCAGTGCATTGCGGGCGCGAAGTTATAGTTAGCTGAACTAACTATAACGGGGAATTTCACGGGTTTTGTACGAGTGCAATGTCCAAGTAACTATAACTGTCCCTAAAACCTATGGTTTTTTCAGTGAATTTCAAAGGTATTTTAAATGCTAATTTGTAACTATAACGTGTCTGAAACCTATGGTTTTTTCAGTGAATTTCAAAGGTTTTTTAAATGCTAATTTGTAACTATAACGTGTCTGAAACCTATGGTTTTTTCAGTGAATTTCAAAGGTTTTTTAAATGCTAATTTCTAACTATAACGTGCCTGAAACCTACGGTTTTTTCAGTGAATTTCAAAGGTTTTGTAAATGACAATTTTTAAATGTATTAATTGTTATATTAATTTTTTTCATACTGATTTACTACATTTTTAGAAACAATTTTTTTTTACATATTTTATTTGTCAAATTACATTGTAATTACATTATACATTACATTACAAAAATACTTTCTCAGAATGAATTACTTTAGTTTAAATACTTTGCAGATAGGCAATAGACTTTTAAGTACAGTAGTTACAGTTGTTGCAATGGGCAACACATTTTCAAACAATGCAACATTCAGCTCAATGTGAATTTCTAGTTAAATGCAATTAGTTACTTTATGGATTACTTTTGTAACCACAGGACTGGATCCTAGATTCAGTCCTGGTACATCTCCTGTAAACAGTTGAGTAAAAGCGTTTTGGTTACAGTCGTGATTTTTAAGGAATATTATTGTATTTTAAAAGTTGACACTTTGAAACTTTTTCTCATAGAATCACCAATGTTATCCTATGGAAGGAAATTCACTTAGCAGGTAAAAACTGTTATCGTTACTTTTTCTTACTCAGTGTTGGATCCTGGATCCAGCACTGGTGCATCTCCTGTAAACAGTTGAAAGAATGCGTTTAAGTCATACAGGCGATTTTTAAGGAATATTTGTAGTTTGTGAAAATCAACACTTTGAAACTTTTTGCTGAAAACCAGTCAATGTTAGCCTATGAAGGAAATTCAAGTTACCGGTAAGTACGGTTAAAATTACTTTTGAGGATCAGTACTGGGCTGAAAGATGCAGCACTGAGGTCTCTCCTGATAACAGGTGAGTAAATCGGAATTCGTATTTCGGCTGATTTTAGAGGAATATTTTAAAGTTCCAAAACTCCACACTTAGAAGAATTTCCAAGTGAAACCAGTCAATGTTAGCCTATGGAAGGAAATTCAAGTTACTGGTAAGTACGGTTAAAATTACTTTTCAGGACCAGTACTGGGCTGAAAGATGCAGCACTGAGGTCTCTCCTGATAACAGGTGAGTAAATCAGAATTCGGATTTCGGCTGATTTTAGAGGAATATTTGTATGTTTCAAAATCAACACTTAGAAGAATTTCCAAGTGAAACCAGTCAATGTTAGCCTATGAAGGAAATTCAAGTTACCGGTAAGTACGGTTAAAATTACTTTTCAGGACCAGTACTGGGCTGAAAGATGCAGCACTGAGGTCTCTCCTGATAACAGGTGAGTAAATCGGAATTCGTATTTCGGCTGATTTTAGAGGAATATTTTAAAGTTCCAAAACTCCACACTTAGAAGAATTTCCAAGTGAAACCAGTCAATGTTAGCCTATGGAAGGAAATTCAAGTTACTGGTAAGTACGGTTAAAATTACTTTTCAGGACCAGTACTGGGCTGAAAGATACAGCACTGAGGTCTCTCCTTATAACAGGTGAGTAAATCGGAATTCCTATTTCGGCTGATTTTAGAGGAATATTTGCACAATGGTGAAGGGAGGGGCGGGGCCTGAGGTGACATCTTTGCAAACGCGCCCCGTGGCGCGTTTTAAGTTGGGGGATTAAGTCCCCTTGAATCCTGAGGGTCCCTAGGGGCCAACTAGACCACCAGGAACCTCCAATATGCGCTAGGCTGCGTTGCAGAGACGTGCAGAGAGGCCACACCCTTTTACACCTCTCTGCAACGCAGCTCTGTGGCGCATTCTGGATGTACCTGTTGGGCTAGTTGGCCCCAGGGACCCTCAGGATTGAAGGGGATTTAATTCCCCATCTTAAAACGCGCCACGGGGCCTGCTTTGCACACATGTCACCTGAAGCCCCGCCCCTCCCTTCACCACTGTGCAAACGCGCCCGTGGCGCGTTTTAAGTTGGGGGATTAAGTCCCCTTGAATCCTGAGGGTCCCCGGAGTCCAACTAGCCCACCATATACCTCCAAAAGCGCCACAGAGCTGCGTTGCAGAGAGGTGTAAAAGGGGTGTGGCCTCTCTACACGTCTCTGCAAGGCAGCCCCCTGGCGCATACTGGAGGTTCCTGGTGGGCTAGTTGGCCCCCAGGGACCCCCAGTATTCAAGGTGAATTTGTTCCCTTCTAAGCACGCGCCAGGGGGCGCGTTTGCAGAGTGGTGAAGTAGGGGCGGGGCCTGCGGGCCCGATCGTTTTTTTTTGTTTTTTGTTTTTTTGTCCTCTGAAGGGGGCTGTGTGGCCCCCTTCCTTTTTTTCTGTTTTTGGGCCCTGGGGACCCCATCCCCCAGGGCCTTACCCCTTTTTTAATTACCAAAAAAAAAAAACGGGAAGGGGGCCGCGTGGCCCCCCTTCCCTTGGCCTGTATTGGCCCCGGGGACCCCATCCCCCGGGGCATGGCCTCTTTATTTATTATTTTGAGGGGGGCAGCGTGGCCCCCCTCCTCTGGAAATTTTAAGGCCCTGGGACCCCATCCCCCGGGGCTGGCCTTTCTATTTTTTAAATTTTTTTTTTTTCCTTTTCTGGGGAGGGGGCCGCGTGGCCCCCCCTCCCGGGCCACTACTTGCCCCGGGGACCCCATCCCCCGGGGCTGGCCCTTCCGTTGGGGACTGTGGGGGGTCCCCAATCCCCCACAGTCCCGCCGGCTCCCCACGTCCCTTGGGAGCCGGCATTGCTGTTCCCACATGGGGAGCAGCTGACATGCTGCTCCCCATGTGGAAAGCAATCGCTTTGGATATTGGAAGAGAGAGCAGGTTTCCCTGCTCTCTCTTCCAATATCCAAAGCAGTTTGCTATGGCAGGACGGGAGCCGCGAGGCTCCCGTCCTGCCATAGCAAACTACAGTGTCCCGGGGGTAGGCACCCCGGGACACTGCAGGAGCCGGCCCTGGGGGGTGGTGGTCCCCAGGGCCATCAAGGGCTCCAGGAGGGAGGCCGCGCGGCCCCCTCCAACTCAGTTCAAAGCCCCGGGAGGTGGTGGTCCCCGGGGCTCTGGGGTCCGTAACGGACCCCCATATTTAAATGTTTAGTGCCCCGGGGAGGTGGCGGTCTCGGGGCGTGTGGGGGCTGGAGCCCCCCCCACACAGGTTGTCATTATTTAAAAAAAGCCCCGGGAGGTGGTGGTCCCGGGGCTGCGGAGGGCTCAGAGCCCTCCCGCACCATTTTTAAAAAAGCCCCGGGGGTGGCGGTCCCCGGGGCTTGGGGGCCCTTTGAGGCCTCCCACACATTAAATTATCCCCCACCATGCCACCGGGACTTGGGCCCCCCGGGGGCCAATTAACATCGAAGCGCGGGAGACCGCGCTTCAATTTTTTTTTTTTCGGCAGGATTCGCGCACCCTGAGCGCATCCTGCCGATTTTTAAAAAAAAAAAAAATTTTTTTTGCCTAGGGGTCCTTGTGGGACCCCCTGAGCAAACCTAGGGGTCAGGGTGTTTCTACCCTCCCCTTTGTGCGCTTTGCGCACTTGTTTCTGTCCCTCGGTTCTACCGAGGGACAAAATGGCTGCCAACATTTCCTGAATCGGAATGTTGACAGCCAGCTGACAGCCAATTAACATGCAGCTCGTGATCGGGACGGTGCGCGCAGGGTGCGCTCAGGGTGCGCGAATCCTCCGTGCCCATAGATATATATGTACTTTTACTTTTTGATTTTCTCAGCAACTACTGAACGGATTTACACCATTTAACAAAAGGGTTCTTTCTGAACCAAGAACTACCTCTTTGCCAAATTTGGTGTAATTCCGTTCAGCAGTTCGGGCTGTAGCCGTGTCTAAAGTTTCCTATGGGAAAATGCATGGGGAAAACGCGTTTTGGGACCCCCTTTTTCTCGGCCCCGCTTGACGTATCACCCCGAGACTTTCAGGGTAGGAGCGGACCGGAGCGCCCCACGAAGTTTGAAAATTTCGCAAGATACGTCAACCGGCAAGAGAGTTATTTCAAATAGAATGTCGCGGATTTCCTATGGATAATAGGTTGTAACTATAAACTGGCGACCGCCAGTAGATTATTTATATATATATATATATATATATATATATATATATATATATATATATATATATATATATATATATATATATATATATATATATAATCCCTGGGGCCTAGTTTGGTTTTCTGCCCCCCCTCTCCCCCCGGGGGCCGATCAGGGCTATTGACCCCATCTGCCTCCTGGGGAGGGGGGGGGCGCAGAAAGTCTTATGACTTCTTTGGGGGGGTAGGGTGGGGGCATTGGAATTCTCATTCTGGGCATTCTCCACCCCAGGCCTATAAAAAACATCCCTGGTGTCTAGGGTGCTTTCTTCCCCCCCCCCCCACCCCCAGGGAGGGCAGAGAGGCTGTCTGGCAAAATTTTATGGGGAGGAGCAAAGGCCCTTGCCCAAGGGGTCGCTTCCCCCTCCCTGGTGGCTAGTGGGTGGATCCCTGCTTGGGGATCGCCCTTCTGGGGCGATCCCCAAGCAGGGATCCACTAGGGAAGGGTACCATTGGAAACAATACCTCTCCCATGTTTTTCGGTGCTCGGGGGGCTAAGATAGCCCCACAAGCACCGAAACTGTATCGAAGTTTCAGTTTCGTTTTCATTGTAATGACAGCGCGCCATGCACGCGATCGTCATTACAATGGAAACCCTAACCATGCTTTGGGAGGTTGGGGAAGCTCTTCCCCACCTCCCAAAGCAAAAACAAAAAAGCATTGGCATAGCCAATAGGTCTCGCCTTTGGGTCCTTATAAGTGTTCAGTTGAGGCTGGAGGCAGTGCGAGTGTCTCACAGCGCCCTTCAGTGGGTCATAAAGGAGTTAAGAATACATGCTCATCCAATCATTGGCCTCTCTGCAGATCGCACACAGGAATGGTCATGTGGCCCAACTGGAATTGTGATACTATGCGAAAGCTTGGGAAAGAGGTACACAGCAGCTGAAACACTGACACTGCGAAAATACAAGAAGATGAAGTGCACACAGGTGAGTGAATGCCAGTGGTGTGTGGGGACGGTGAGGTGAAGGAGCTAAAAGGAAGTACATGCAGGAGAGGGTGAAAAGAGGGTGCTGAAGAAGAAATAGAGGAGGTGTGAGCTATGCAAATGGAGCATTTCTCATAGATGTGGGGTGTAGGCAGGGCTTCAAGTGGGTCTGGTCCTTCTGTGTCTCAAACCCAGTAGTGATTTAAAAAGGACATTAAAACGGGTCTCGGGCCCTGTAGTTATGTCCTTAACGTTCAATGCAAATTGGCACTGCTCACAGATCTGGGAAGGAAGCGCTCCTACGAGGGCCCTGGTCCGGCAAGCTGAAAGCCGGGTGTGCCTCTCACCATTGTGAAGCCAAACTGTCCTGATCCTAGTAGAATGGAGGCACTTATGCCCCTCCTGCTCCGGACGAGTGGCGTTGTATGCCCCGGCCACACCTTACCTGGATCATGTTGTTTGGGGGGTGAGTAGCAGTGCCTGACCTGAGTGGGGAGCCATCACTGGGCCAGTACTGAAGCGCTGCCGAGATCCCCCTCGAGAAGTGCACACCAGCAGAGGACCGCCACAGTCCATGGCGACGCGACTGTCTGACGAAGCGGCAAGAAAAAGGCAACCCCCGCAGGGGTTTGCGGAGCATGGCGACCTTAGAGATGGAAAAGCAAGTTCGCCCCTCGGTGTTGGCTCAACACCCTCTGTCCCAGAAAGTGAAGATGGCCTTGTGGAATATAGCATGCACAGGTTTCCGGCATGAAGATTCCGGAGCACCTGAGCGGAGAGAGGCTCGGCGCAGAAAGGCCAAGAAGCGGAGGTACACGCGGGAGAGAGCTTCGCCCATGAGGTGCCCCGGCTCAACTTTACCTATCGCTCGGGGGACAACAACTGGGAAGGTAAGATGGTATAAGCCTTATCGAAAGGAGGCATTGAATCCGATGGTTTATGGCCCCCCGCCGGCAGATGCACTTCGCATGTCCCTTATTTGTTGAATCATGGCCCAACAGTTAACAGCTGGGGAGGGTGAAGTTGTCCTAAGTATAGAGCTGCCGACTTATTAAACGCAGGAGGCAGGTTCGATCCGCTTCCCCCAGCAACAACGTGATATGCTGCAGTTTGGAACGCTGTTGTTGCCATGTTAAGTGGAGTCGTAAGGCAGCAGCCGACAGCGGCCTTAAAGTAGCACCGATCTTGCGCTCACTGTTTTTGCGAAGAGGGGAACGTGTATGGCATTTGACAATTAAGATATCGGCAACAAATAAATACATAAAAACTGAAGCTCAGCAGTTATATTGAAAGTGAGGCATGACACTGCAGTGTTCAGTTAAGCACGCGTTGTGGGCTGTGCCATTGTTTAAACACTGACAGAAGGAGGTAATCTGCATAAACAATTTAAGATAGTGTGTTTGCACGCCTTTACTTAACCTCAAAGGCAGGTAAGAAGAATATTTCGTGCTGTCGTGATTTCGCGCCCTCTGAAAAACGGCGCCTGTTGGAATCCGTCCCCTCCTACAGACAAGCAGCACTTCAACTTCTAGTAGGGCCAATCCGTCTCCTTTAATGGGCACTAAATCCCCATTCAATAAAAGTAAATAGTGTAATAGCCCCGTGATAAAAAGGGAGAGAAATTATGACGATGCCGTAAACCATTTAAATAAATCCCCGCTCAAAATTTCAGGGAAGGAATACTGGTGAAGTTAGCAAAGGTTCCTCGCCTGCCGCAGTAACCTAAAGTCATGTACGCCATTAGTTACACCCTGCCCCTTAAATTGCTTTCCAATGCGCCAGCTGTTCATGGCCAATAATGATGTTCTTTATTGCGTGGCTGCCGCTCGCCGCCTCTGTCAGGTGCCCTATACCGTCGCGAGACATCCTGAACTCTGTACCTCTTAAATGTCCATGCTGTCTATCCCACAGCTATCAGGGGCCCCTAATCAGTGGTCAGAGGTGGCCTCGCATAGGCATCAGCATCCTAGGTGGTGTGCATATGAGAAGCATGGCTAGGGGAAACATGGCGCTACACCCAGTGAGTCAACAAATGCACATGCCCTTGGTTTCAGGGCTTGAAATTACTGTCCGACATTGACCCTGGGGAACCGAGTTCGAGTCTCTACATCGCCTCTCCTTGTGCCGACAAAACACAAGTTTTCAGCCGGTCAGGGGAGGCAGTAAAAAAAAAAAAAAAACACACATGATAGAAACACGGAGACCTCAATTCAGGGCCCGCTGGCCGGCACACAGCGAACCCGTCATACGGTGGCCCGCTCTTCCCAGCAATATTTGCGTGCCTAAAGGCGAGGTTGAAAAACCTCGTCGGGTGGGGAGGCGGGTCTTATCCTGGTAGCTGGGATTGCTGCCTCCTCTAATGCATGTAGATTAGCCTGCAGCCAACGGGTGGCGAGAAGCTGGTTAGTGGGGCGATGTTGTAGCGCCAAGCTAGAGCAGCCGATAAAAAAAAAAAAAAAAAAAAGGAAACTGATATATGTGCGAGCCTGACGTCTGGAGACACTTTGGTCCAGTAGTTAAGGTCGCTAACTCTCACGCCTTAGGTTATGTTTTTTCAAATCCTGGTGTTTCAAAGGGTGTGGTTCTGAGGTAACATTACCCGTGATTGGTAATTGAGCATGCCGGGGTGTAAGGGAACTGGTATTCAAGTAAAGCGCTCCACGTTTGTGCTAGCCAAAACCAAAACACTAGTCTCACGCCTGTGCCTTGTTAAGTGTTCTGGCGGCCCTGTGAATTAACATCACAAACTGTTAACAGGCTCTGCACATTATCAGCTCCGTGCATGTGGCCAGGCTCCCAGGCTCCTTCAAGCTTGTGGTAATATACAGACAGAATGTGCACAGGTTCAATGGTACAATGACGGAGGTGTCACCATTCAGCGTGATAACCTCATGCAAGCATATGATTGCTAGGTTACCTGTGCTCCAGCTGTTGTCGTCACCTGGCGACCGAGGAGAATGCTTGGGAGACAAAATCTGGCGTTGTTTGCAGCACTGTCCGTGCTTACAGTAGCTCACAGCAAGTTTTCAGGATTTAAAGAGGGCCATATCACAATTGCAGTGTCACGCACGCTGTAAAAAAAAAAAAAAAAAAAAAAAAGAACTGCCGCGGGTTTACAAAGTGGGAGGGTTGAGGGGAGTGCGACCGAGAATCAACAAAGCGTTTCCCTTGCGGGAGCGAGCCAGGGGCACCATGTGTTTGCAAGTTAATTACAAACACATGGTGTCAAAGCTCGCTCACGCAAGCGAATCGCCAAACGTGGACGCGTTGCCATTGAAAGCAATGCAACGCGTGCACGTTTTTAGGGAGAAAAGTGAATCGATTCCAAAAGGTCTTTTTCCTATGCAGCGCATGCGCGCTGTGTAGGCGAGACCTAAAAAGGGAAATCCCTCTGCTGTTTACAGAAGAGAGATGTTTTGAAAGTGTGATCATGAGCACAATTGCATTTGTGCTCATGATGGAACCATTCCGTCATGAGCATGGAAGGGGTTACGGTACGGTTATTTCAGAGGTGGAATATGCTCCTGTGAGGGGGCACGATTCGGATTGCGTTACTTGCGAAGCCGGACTACCCTTAAAAGCCGCAATAGCTTACCTGCGGGGAACTCGGCATGGAATACGGGCCCCGGAAGGAGGTCCGCAGGGATAACCCCACCCCCCTGTGCTCTATCCACACAGGAGTCATCCGGGCCTGATGACGCGACGGACGGAGGAGGGACTGACCCCGGAAGCGCTTCCAGACCGGAGCTGAAAGAGCGCGGCCGGACCAGAAAGTTGCGAAGAAGCCGGAGGAAGAGAAGAGTTGCGGAGCGAAGGAGACAAGGAGCAGGAGCATCGAGACGTGAGGGGAGAAGAAGCGGACTGCGAGAAGAGGACGAGACGTGGTGTGAGGAGTGGTGGACCCCACAGGAGGAGGCTGGAGAGCGGCCGCGACTCTGGAGAGTTGCGGCGGAGCCGGTGAGTCACGAACCGAGGGAGAGGGAGCGGGGAGCGGGGAGGCGGGTGAAAGAAGGGTCGGGAAGGGTCACGAGTAAAGTACACCGTTTCGTTTTACGAGTGAGCACCTTTTCTTCCCCCCCCCTTTTTTTTAAAGTTAATTCTGAGATACTGGAATTGAAGGCAGGGATTGTCTTCGCACCTTGTAAATTACTCGTATCAAACACCATCCCTCACACAAAACCCCTCCCCTCACTGGCATCACTTTTCCAAACGTGTAATCGTCCACAAGAGATCCACCGGGTGTGGTGACGGGTGTGATAGAAACCAGAGATGTGTGTTGGCAAGGGTGACTGACGGCTCCTTTTGTCCTTCCCTCTATGCACCTCCGTGGGAGCGTCCCTGGATCAGAGGACAAGACACAGAAGGAGAACACCGTTGCTGAAGGCGAGGGGACCCCGGGAAGAAGAAGAACCCTTAAGAAGGCCAAACGTCCCACAGAGACTTTGACACCCCCCCGTTATCGACTCTATAAATAAAAATCGCCAACTGGCTCACTACATACAGCCTCCGCGTCTATATATCCGGCCTGCCCTCCCACAGCTCCAATAGGAGAAAGTGCCCTCACACACCCGTGTGGATGTCATGCTTCATCATTGGGCAAGCTCCTCGTGGGGCAGGCGCTGCAATGCCCGATGGGCACCCTCGAGCGGACTCTTTGCCGGAGATCTTTTTTTGGTAATGCCGTTTAATGAAGTGCGGGTGTGTGCTTTGAAAGTGTAGATTGCTAGTAAAGTAGGAGTGAAAAGTGTATTAAAATAGACTAAGTGATCCTCAAGAAACCAATTTAATACAATGATTTCACTAGCCTAGTTAAAATGGTGAGTGCTATCAGAGGATATAATAGTCCTAGATAGCTTAGTGAATATAGTGGGTCGACATATTTCACGCCTATTTATGTCAGGAGAATTGATCATGTGGCGATTCTTCAAGACCCAAGATAACCGTAATCTACATAGTGAAGGAATCTCAACAAGTAGGTTCTGGAATAGAGATTTACAGTCACTCGGCACAATTGTGATCCATCAAGTACCTCTAAATTTGAGCATCATGCCATCCACATGGAGAACTACCCTAGCTCTGCTTCCTCTCCTTCAAGGAGGCAGAGCTGGGGTAGGTCTCCACGTGGACTGCATGTCACGCCAGTTACCCTAATTAGCTTTTCCTCTGCCTTCTCTTGTGGGGGCTAAACCGTGACTCAAATTGGGAGGGTTCTCAAATTTAGAGGTACTTGACGGACCACAGCTGTGCAGAGTGACTGGAAATCTCTAGTCCAGAATCTACTTGTTGGGATTTAGTCACTGTGTAGATTAGGGTCATCTAAGGTCCTTAAGAATCACCAAAAAGAAGCCTTGAGGGGCTTTGCGAGGTTGTAGCACTGCAATCATAAATACAGAGCCTATGAAGGTGAAAACATTATCCTCCCTTCATGCATCTTAAAGCACCAGATCTCCATTAACAGGGACCCTTGTCCTGCTTAGCTATCACTACTCCTAGGGTCTTATTAGACACTATCTCAACTGTTGGGGAAACTGTCATCATTGGAGAAAGAATGCATAAATGTAGAAATTGTCAGTGTTGAAGTACCCATCAATGCTGAGTCACTTTCACTGTTGAGGGACTTAATATAAAAGCACCTTCTTAGTTGAGGTACCATTATTTCAGAAGTCCTAATGATGCCTGTAGCAGCAAAATATTTTAGCCCCACAGGCCTGACGGGCTCAAGAAGGAACTGTGTGCGTTTTTTTCATCATGTTAGGAGTCTAAGCAGTGATGAAATATGAAACATCAACAAAGTTAGTACCTCTTTCCCATGAAATATTGGAACTGAAAAATAACAGAAGGCACCGCCTATGAACCCTGCCAATCAGAGTTCAGAGCAGAGGCTATATAGAAAAAAACGACCCCTCATGGGGACAAAATAATCGAAATGTCTTAGCTATGCTTCAGTGGGTATATGCATCAATTTTAACAGACGCTGCTGCAAAGCAATTTTTTGAAGTAAACAGTTTTTGATAAGCACAGCTCTGTGAATTTTACCCTTTCATTGAATAGTGGTAGAAGATCGCACCTAATGACAATTATAGGGATAGTGAAGTTAGAGTCTTTCTCGGTTGCCAACTAGTTATGCAAGGAGAAGTTCTGCTTTACAATGAATTATTATATATTTTATGGTTTTCTGATACTGTTGATTTAACATTACTATCATGAATTTAAATTCTGATGACGGCATAAATCAAGCATGTGAATGTAAGCAAGGTCCAAAGAAGAAGAATACATAATTATTTCAAAATATTCAATTTTGAGCCACGGAAATTAAAAACATAACAGGGCATGCTCTAAGTACCCACATTTGAAGCAATATTACATAATTCGCCAAGCATACACAATAATCATGACACTTGCATACAACAAACAAGGAACAGATTTTTCTTTTATAAAAACATTATATTGAGTTTATATGTAAAGCACCCTCATGCAACAAAACAACGTAGAATCCATACGTCCAACATTCCAACACGTTTCTATGTTCCCATCTATCCTTTGTACCATATACCTCAGTTAGCTCGTCAGTCCATAATACTCCCAATATTTATCCCATAACCTATGAATTTTTTTGGGACAGCCTTGCGCCACATAAGGATTATGTTACTTACCCTGTAAGCATCTGTTCTTGGCATGTAGAGCTGTAGATTCACATGCTTTGCATACTCCTGCCATCTAGTGTTGGGTCCGGATGTTTGCAAGTTGCTTTTCTTCAAAGAAGTCTTTCCCAGTCACGAGTTAAGGTGACTCCTCCTTTCGGTGATAGTGCGCACGGGCATCAACTCCATTGTTAGATTGTTTTCCCGCAAGAGGGTGAGAATGGAGTAAGTAAGTGTATTATGTCTATGCGTATATAATGTGAATAATAAGAACTGCAACAACCATAGGTGTCCGGGGAGGAGGGAGGGCACATGTGAATCTAACAGCTCTACATGCCAAGAACAGATGCTTACAGGGTAAGTAACAATCCGTTGGAGGCATGTGCGCTGTAGATACACATGCTTTGTATAGACTGTATAGCAGTACCCACCAAAAGCGTGGCTAACCAGTGGGTGTTGCAGTTGTTTGAAAGAGGGTTTTTAGCACTGCCTGTCCTACATCAGCCTGTTGACATGCTAATACATCCACACAATAATGTTTTGTAAATGTGTGTGGTGTAGACCATGTAGCTGCCTTACATATGTCAGCTATGGGAACGTTGCCTAAAAAGGCCATAGATGCTCCTAGTTTGTGGGTAAAATGTGCTCTAGGAGGTATAGTTAAAGTTCTTTTAGCTTTAACGTAAGTTTGAATACATTTAACAATCCATCTAGAAATGCCAGATTTTGAGATGGGATTTCCTCTATGAGTTGGAGCAAATGCAACAAAAAGTTGTTTTTGTGGAAATCTTTTGTCCTATCAATATAGCACAATAGTGCTCTTTTGACATCAAGTGTATGTAAAGCTCTTTCTGCTACTGAATCAGGTTGAGGGAAGAACACAGGTAACTCAACTGATTGGCTAATATGAAAAGCAGAAACTACTTTTGGAAGGAATTTAGGGTTTGTACGAAGAACCACTTTATCTTTATGAAGTTGAAAGAAGGGTTCTTCTAAGGTTAATGCCTGTAACTCACCAACAAGTCTCAGTGAAGTGATAGCAATTAGAAAGGCATCCTTCCAAGATAGAAATTGTAATGGACAATTGTGTAATGGTTCAAAAGGTGGACCCATAAGCCTTGTGAGGACAATGTTAAGGTTCCAGTCAGGTGCAGGTGGTACCCTGGGTAGTATTATTCTTTTAAGACTTTCCATAAAAGCTTTAATTACTGGAACTGTAAATAAGGATAAATCTTGTCTGTTCTGCAAATATGCAGCTACTGCAGCAAGGTGTAGTCAAATAGATGTGCAGGCTAGGCCCGCTCGTTGCAAATGCAACAGATAGCAAATAACATTTTGTATAGATGCATCTAGTGGATCAATTGCATTATTACAATATATAACAACATTTTCCACTTTGCCACATACCATGCTCTAGTGGTAGACTTCCTTGCTTCATTAAGAATTGTCATACAATCTGGAGGTAGATTTAGGTATCCAAACTCTATGATGTCAGAGGCCAAATCACTAGGTTGAGCTCCTTGGGGTTTGGATGTCTGATTTCTAAATAATTCTGTGTGAGAAGGTTGGAAGTGAGGTGAAGCTTTTGGTGTGGAACCACTAACAGTTCTAGTAGTGTGGTGAACCAAGGTTGACGAGCCAATGTGGGAGCCAGTAGAATTAGTGTGAGTGATGACTGCCTGAGTATCTGAACCAGAAATGGAAGGAGAGGGAAAGACGGAAAAGTGTAAGCAATATCCCTGACCAGTTCATCCATAGGGCATTGCCTTTGGATAGATGGTGTGGGAATCTGGAGGCAAAGTCAGGGCATTTTGAGTTCTCAGCTGTGGCAAAGAGGTCTATGTGCGGAAATTTCCATTGTTGGGAGTATGGAAGAAGAACCTGGGGATGAAGTTCCGATTCGTGGACTTGTTGCCACATCCTGCTGAGGAGGTCGGCAAACTGGTTGTGCATGCCTGAAAGGTGTTCTGCCAGGAGATTAATTTTGTGATGTATTGCCCAATGCCAAATGGTCTGAGAGAGTCATGACAGCTGTAGAGTGTGTCCCCCCCGCTGTTTTTGTACATAGAACATGGCTCTTATATTGTCAGTTCGGACTAGGACAACTTTCCCTGTGAGGTGAGACTGAAAAGCTTTTAGTGCTAGATAAATTGTTAGAAGCTCCAAGTAACTGATGTGTAGACTCTTTTGCTTGGTGTCCCATAAACCTTGAATTGTTTGGTGATGGAGATGGGCACCCCAACCTGTGAGAGATGCATCTGGTGCTAGCATGACTTGTAGAATAGGGTCGATGAAGGGCCGCCCTTTTGAGTGTTCCACCACTGCAGAGAGTGATAAGTGCGCCTAACAATAGATCTGTTAATTGACCCTGTGATTGATTCCACTGGCGTGCTAAGCATTCTTGTAGAGGACGCATGTGTAATCTTGCATGAGTCACTATTGCGATGCATGATGCCATCATTCCTAATAGTTGCCTGCAAGTTATCCAGTATTAGGGTATCTTTCATAGATTCACATGCCTGAATCATTCCCCGTCGTCGGGATGGGAGTCCCCGGTACATAAATAAAGTAATGTCTTATTAGACATATAGAGTAATAGGCCAAGAGCCTTACATTAGTAACATATCCATGTCCTTTTGTAAAAAGGACCAAACTCTAGAAAAGAGCCAATCAGCTATCACCACCCTGTGGAACCTTCCTGGAAGGAGCTCTAGTCCCTCAGATTTTCTACTGCACGTCGTGCTAAGGGAGTCTCCACTGAGCTCTGCTCAGTTTTCCTTGTTTCTGGATTTCCAGCGTTTTCTTCTTCACCATTCCTTCTTCTGTGTGAAGTTCTCAATATCTTCATGGCAGATTCTCCTAAGAAAGGCCTTTTTAGGCCCTGTGCTTCCTGTGGTAAAAAGAGGCTTCATGTCGACGATCAACACAAGGACTGCCTCTACTGTCTTTACCCGGATCACTCTTCAAAGGACTGTAAGGTATGTCGTACCTTTTCTTCAAAGACCCTCAGAGACCGGGAGGGACGCCTTTTAATTTGGCTGCAGAGACTTAAGGACAAAGACCAAGCTTTGTCTTCTGAAGAGAGTGAGGGCTCCTCCAAATCTTCAAAATCCTCTCAAAAAAGGCCCAGAGTTACTTCTCTAGGACCTTCGTCGCAGCCCCCTCAAAAGAAGACGCACAAAAAGTCTTCGGAGGCACACCTTAAGGCTTTACCAACAAAGGTTTCTCCACAGGAGATTCTACACACCTTTAAAAAGCCTACTTCCACCTCGTCGACGACTGCCTCGTCGACGGTGGCTTCAACGGCGAGAAAATGCCCATCTACAGCCGTGGGAGTGACCTCGTCGACCACGACTGTCTACCTCTTTGGCGTCCTCAGCATCGTCCATGTCGACGACGACGACTTCATCGTCGACGGCTGTTAAACCTGTATCGTCGACGATAAAAATTAAGAAATCATCGTCGACGACCAAGCCAGCGTTGACGCTACAATCGCCGACGAGCGCGTCGACGCCTGCGTCGACGAGGAATGTTCCATCGACGGTTACCCCGTTGACGACGACGAGGGCTCCGCCGACGACCACGACACCGTCAACGAGGGCTCCGTCGAAGATGACCACACAGTCGACGACGGCTCCGTCGACGACAACAACACCGTCGACGACGGCTCCGTCAATGGGAGCTTCGTCGATGTTACCTTCAATTGTGTCCGTCGGTGCTTCACAGTCGACGACTACACCGACGACGGACTCGTCGACGACACCAGAGTCCAAAGTGGAAAGTGCGTATGTCCATCTTAAAATAACAAAACGCACGTTGACACCTGCCCTGACTTCTCCTAGCAGGGTCCAGCCATTACCTCCGACTCACCTTTTGGAAGAGGAGGAAGACTCAGACGATGGCAGTATGTTCAGAATGGCTACAAGTCCTTCTGAACTTCATGTCAAGTACCATGAGAGTTCGGACTATGACGAACAAGAACCAGAAGACCAGACATATTATGCTGACGACAGCCATCCTCCCATGGTTTGTCTACCTGCGTCTTTGGTTTCTGACCTCCAATTTCTAATTACTGACTACAAGCAGAGATTTCCTACTTCTGCTACGTCTCCTGCTCCAGTTGCCTCTCCGCCGCCAAGGCCACAACCTCCACCTCTACCTCTACCTCCACAGTCTGTGCCTGTCACGCTACCACCTCCACCTTCCACGGATGATGAGGAGGATGATCAACAAGAGGAAGGAGGACTCCATGATGATTCCCAATCGACTCATGATGAGTGGGATGATTACGTTATCCCGTGTCCAGCGTCCCCGGTGCCTACTCAAGCTGATTCGCCTCCTGAGGATATCGGGGGTTTTCATAATGTCTTGGAAAGGGCTGGACAACGTTTCCAGATCCCTATGCCTTCTCTCCAACAGGATTGTTTCCTTTATGACTTTAAGGAACCTTTTAAAAAGTCTGTAAGATCTGTGCCCATTATAGACTACATCTGGAATCAGGGTGTTAAAATAATGCACAATCCATCTTCGGTTGCCCCAGTGTTACCTCGACTAGACAAAAAATACAAAGCTCCGGACACCGCTCCGGCCTGCCTTACCGGACATCCCAAGCCTGATTCCGTCATCACTCAGGCTGCTCAGCGGAAATCTAAAACCCTTCTGCTCCGCTGTCCGCTCCTCCAGACAAGGAAGGCAGACGACTTGACAATATTGGGAAACGTTTTCTTCCATGTCTGCATTAACAGTGCGTGCGTCTAATTCCTTAGCGTTATTAGGGCGCTATAACAGGCAGAAGTGGGCGGACATTGCTCCATACTTGGGAGCCTTGCCGGACGATTCGAAGGAAGAAGCAAAGAAGATCTTGCTAGAGGGCGAACGTTCGGCTTCCGAGATCATCGATTGTGCGATGGATATCGCCTCTACTGGTTTCCGCCAACTAGCTGGCGCTGCCGTACTACGACGCCAAGGTTGGCTGAAGGCAACCTCTTTCCGGCCGGAAGTCCAGACAAAAATTCTGGACATGCCCTACGATGGTCAGCTTCTTTTTGGCACGCATATTGATGAAGCTCTTCAGGGCATAAAAAAGGATACCGACACAGCTAGGGCTCTGGGTACCCTTCAATTTAAAAACCCCCCTTTTCGTGGCTCAAGGGGCAGAGGTCAATCTACCTCCAGAGGAGACTACCAACATTATCGGTCTTCCTATTCCTCCTCCAATCAATATCGGCCACAATTCCAACAATGTCAACAACAGCAATCATCTTACACTAAGACCTCCTTTCGAGGAAAAGGAGGACGGCAGAAGGACACTGCTTGGCGGCAATGACTTTTCTCTACCGCCGGTCTCCATTTCCTCCCCACCCTCCAAAATAGGAGGAAGGATTTCCCACTTCTTACACAATTGGAAACAAATAACGGACCGTTGGGTTCTTCAACTGATACAATTTGGACATTCGCTGGAGTTCATTCAAATCCCTCCCCAGATCCCTCCTCGACCTATGATTCACAAACATCTACGCCTTTTACTCCTGGAACTTTCACTTATGCTCCAGAAGGGAGCTATAGAAAAAGTTCCTCTTCGTCAACGGGGAAGGGGTTTTACTCCGTTTTTCCTGGTGCGCAAAAGGAGAAGAAATGGAGACCAATCCTAGACTTGAGAGGTCTCAACAAATTTTTAAAGAAACAGTCGTTTCGCATGGTTACCATCCAAGAAGTGCTGCAACTTCTCAACGCAAACGACTACATGGTGTCTTTGGATCTTCAAGATGCCTATTTCCATATCCCTATCCACAGGAATCACAAAAAGTTTCTGAGGTTCGCCGTGGCAGGCAGACATTACCAATTTCGAGTCCTGCCCTTCGGACTCAAGTCAGCTCCACGCATTTTTACGAAATGCCTTTCTTCAGTGGCTGCATACCTCAGGCAACAACACCATCAGGTCTTTCCCTATCTCGACGACTGGCTCGTCAAGGCACCTTCTCTAGACGGCACGACCAGGTCTTCCAACGCCTGTCTACAGCTTTTCAGTCGCCTGGGACTCACTCTCAATCAGGACAAGTCTGTCCTCCACCCTGCTCAGCGGATATCCTTTCTGGGTGCTACTCTCGACACAACCCAGAAGAAAGCTTTCCCATCACAGGAGCGTCAGAACAAACTACTTCATTTGGCAAACCACATAAAGGCCAAGAAGTCCCTCTCAGTACGCCTCTTCAAATGCCTTCTCGGAATGATGTCGTCCTGTATTCTGCTAGTTCCTTACTGTCGCCTCCACATGCGCCCTCTCCAAGAAGCACTGTCGGCTCAATGGATTCAATCCGAAGGATCCTTCGACGAGGTCATTCAGGTGACCCCTCAGATGGTCACTGCTCTGCAGTGGTGGACTCGTCCACGGAATCTTTCTCAAGGCCTGCCCTTCTTGCTCCAAGCTTCTCCACAAATCATCACAACAGATGCGTCCCTGGAGGGTTGGGGAGCTTTCCTCCAAGAGCTCCGAATCAGCGGAAAGTGGTCTCCTTCCGAACGGAAGCTTTACATAAACCTCCTCGAGCTGCGAGCTGTCTATCTGGCTCTCCTGGCGTTCCTTCCCAGGATCAAACGTTCTTTAGTGCTTGTCCGGACGGACAATACTACAACAATGCACTACCTGAACAAGCAGGAAGGTACTCGTTCACTAACACTCTCTCACGAATCTCAAAAGATCTGGAACTGGCTATTTCTCCACAACATTTCCCTTCGGGCGGAATATGTTCCAGGAACAGACAACGTACTGGCCAATTCACTAAGCAGGCAACAAACAACATGTCACGAATGGGAGTTGAACCAGCGGACTCTCGACCGCATATTCTCCCAATGGGGCACTCCTCTCTTGGACCTATTTGCTACCAAGCAGAACGCCAAATGCCAAAACTTCGCAAGCTGGCATCCCCAACGAGGATCTCTAGGGAATGCATTTTCGATCGCATGGTTCAACGTCTTTGCATACGCTTTTCCACCGATTCCCCTAATTCCCAGGGTCCTCAGGAAGTTGAAGGCAGAACCCTACACGCTCATCCTGATAGCTCCTGCGTGGCCGCGCCAGCATTGGTTCACGGAGCTCCATCTTCTCTCCCTGGAGCCGCCGATCCCTTTGAAACCGTTTCCCTCTCTCCTCACAATGAGCCGGAAACAAGTCCAACATCCGGATCCAGCATCTCTCAGATTATCGGCTTGGCTCCTGAGTTCCGAGAGTTCCATGGCCTAGACATTCCTTCGGACTGCAGGGCAGTTCTGGCTCGGGCTCGAGCCGACAGTACTAACAAAACATATTCCTTAAAATGGAAGAGGTTCTGTATTTGGTTTAAGTCGGCGAACATACACCCTCTTTCGTCTTCTCCAGAACAAATATTGCCTTACCTTCTCCATCTGGCGACTTCAGGTCTTGCTCATGCCTCTATTAAAGTTCACCTGGCAGCTATATCCCGTTTCAGGAGATCTTCTGCAGGTCCTTCTCTTTGGTCTAGTAGACTGATTAAACAATTTCTCAAAGGCCTATTCAGGACTTTTCCTCCCGTCAAAACTTTGCCTCCCACTTGGCAACTCAACACAGTTCTTGCTCAGATTATGAAACACCCTTTTGAGCCGATCCACAGCGCTGATCTTAAATATCTTTCTTGGAAGACGGCACTCCTTCTAGCCCTTACCTCTGCAAGGCGAGTAAGTGAGCTTCAGGCATTTTCAATTCAAGACCCTTTCCTTCAATTCAAACATGACAGGGTTATACTGCGAACTAATCCTAAGTTTGTGCCCAAAGTCCCGTCAGACTTTCACCTCAATGAGCCTATAGTCTTACGGACCTTTTTTCCAAATCCTCAAACGCCGGCAGAAAGAGCTCTACACTCTCTGGACCTTAAACGCTGCCTTAAATTCTACCTTGACTGGACAAAGTCGTTCCGCAAATCCAACCAACTCTTTGTGGCTTACAGTCGACCTAGGAAAGGTCTTCCACTTACTAAACAAAGTATCTATCGGTGGATCTCTGGAGCTATTACTTTCTCTCACCAGCAAGCGGATCAACCCTTGCGTTCCAAGGTTCGAGCCCATTCCACTAGGGCGGTTTCTACCTACATGGCACTCTTTGCAGGTGTGCCTATCACAGACATTTGCAGAGCGGCAACATGGAAGACGCTGCATACATTTACCAAGCATTACTGCTTGGATACGGAACTCATGAAGGATGCTGCAGTGGGACAGACGGTGCTATGTCATCTATTCCAATAGAGGTGAGCCTTCTTTTCTTCCCACCATCCTGGCTTTTATACGCACATTTCTTTCTTGTGTTCTTTGATGGTTTTCTTTGATTGCAGTTTGGTACTTTCTATGTTTCACATTGATATGCTATTATCTAGTGAATTGGTATATGCTGTACCATCCAAAATGTGCTGATCATTGCTTACTACTCTGATTCAGGCATGTGAATCTATGAAAGATACCCTAATACTGGATAAGAAATGCGTTACTTACCTGTAACTGCAGTTATCCAGTATTGGTATCTTTCATAGATTCACATGCAACCCACCCACCTCCCCTAGAAGGGCTCACCTCGTTCTCTCAGTAATACACCTACTTAGCACTGTGTTTACGAAAATCTGAGGGACTAGAGCTCCTTCCAGGAAGGTTCCACAGGTAGACAAACAATGGGAGGATGGCTGTCGTCAGGATAGTGTGTCTGGTCTTCTGGTTCTTGTTTGTCATAGTCCGAACTCTCATGGTACTTGACATGAAGTTCAGAAGGACTTGTAGCCGTTCTGAACATACTGCCATCGTCTGAGTCTTCCTCCTCTTCCAAAAGGTGAGTCGGAGGTAATGGCTGGACCCTGCTAGGAGAAGTCAGGGCAGGTGTCAACGTGCGTTTTGTTATTTTAAGATGGACATACGCACTTTCCACTTTGGACTCTGGTGTCGTCGACGAGTCCGTCGTCGGTGTAGTAGTCGACTGTGAAGCATCGACGGACACAATTGAAGGTAACATCGACGAAGCTCCCATTGACGGAGCCGTCGTCGACGGTGTTGTTGTCGTCGACGGAGCCCTCGTCGACGGTGTGGTCATCTTCGACGGAGCCCTCGTCGACGGTATCGTGGTCGTCGGCGGAGCCCTCGTCGTCGTCGACGGGGTAACAGTCGACGGAACATTCCTCGTCGACGCAGGCGTTGACGCGCTCGTCGGCGATTGTAGCGTCGATGCTGGCTTGGTCCTCGACGATGATTTCTTAATTTTTATCGTCGACGATACAGGTTTAACAGCCGTCGACGATGAAGTCGTCGACGTGGACGATGCTGAGGACGCCAAAGAGGTAGAGACAGTAGTCGTCGACGAGGTCACTCCCACGGCTGTAGATGGGCGTTTCTCGCCGTTGAAGCCACCGTCGACGAGGCAGTCGTCGACGAGGTGGAAGTAGGCTTTTAAAGGTGTGTAGAATCTCCTGTGGAGAAACCTTTGTTGGTAAAGCCTTAAGGTGTGCCTCCGAAGACTTTTTGTGCGTCTTCTTTTGAGGGGGCTGCGACGAAGGTCCTAGAGAAGTAACTCTGGGCCTTTTTTGAGAGGATTTTGAAGATTTGGAGGAGCCCTCACTCTCTTCAGAAGACAAAGCTTGGTCTTTGTCCTTAAGTCTCTGCAGCCAAATTAAAAGGCGTCCCTCCCGGTCTCTGAGGGTCTTTGAAGAAAAGGTACGACATACCTTACAGTCCTTTGAAGAGTGATCCGGGTAAAGACAGTAGAGGCAGTCCTTGTGTTGATCGTCGACATGAAGCCTCTTTTACCACAGGAAGCACAGGGCCTAAAAAGGCCTTTCTTAGGAGAATCTGCCATGAAGATATTGAGAACTTCACACAGAAGAAGGAATGGTGAAGAAGAAAACGCTGGAAATCCAGAAACAAGGAAAACTGAGCAGAGCTCAGTGGAGACTCCCTTAGCACGACGTGCGGTAGAAAATCTGAGGGACTAGAGCTCCTTCCAGGAAGGTTCCACAGGGTGGTGATAGCCGATTGGCTCTTTTCTAGAGTTTGGTCCTTTTTACAAAAGGACATGGATATGTTACTAATGTAAGGCTCTTGGCCTATTACTCTATATGTCTAATAAGACATTACTTTATTTATGTACCGGGGACTCCCATCCCGACGACGGGGAATGATTCAGGCATGTGAATCTATGAAAGATACCAATACTGGATAACTGCAGTTACAGGTAAGTAACGCATTTCTTACTTGACCTTTTGCGCCACCCATATGTGAGGAACATCCATACTGGCCCAGCAACACCAAAATTGTACCCAAATTCTGGCTCATTTTTCACACACTAGACCTACCGTAAATTGTCCATGTATTGTCTGGTTGAGTGCGGCTCAGTTTACAGTTGAAAAATGTAACATCTGTTAAAAATAACACAGCTCTACTCTAGTTCTCGTCAGATGACACCTGCTTGGAAATTCCTGTCACCGCATTATTGTGCGTGGTCTCTATTTTGGTCATATGTTGTGTTTCACAGGTATAATCCGGTCCCTGTTTTTCAGTTTATAGCTAATTGAAATATGATAAATGCCGAATTGTTTAAACAGCAGCCCCTTTATGCTGACATATAGTTGCTGAGCTGATCATATGTAAACAGTCTATTTAAAAAACAAAAATGTCAATAAACAGATTCAAACCCAAAAAAAAAAAATCAAAGCAATGACCAGTATTTGAGTGTCTGTGTGAGCTTTCTTTCAGTTTATCCAGACATATCATACAACAATGACAATCATCCTCGACCCCACCCTCTCCATGACTAAGCAGGTCAACGCCGTTTCCTCATCCTGCTTCAACATCCTCCGAATGCTCCGCAGGATCTTCAAGTGGATCCCCACCGAAACAAGAAAAACAGTCACCCAGGCCCTCGTCACCAGCAGGCTGGACTACGGAAACGCCCTCTACGCAGGAACGACGGCTAAGCTCCTGAGACGGCTGCAACGCATCCAGAACGCCTCTGCACGTCTTATCCTCGACATCCCCCGACGCAGCCACATCACACCCCACCTGAGAGACCTGCACTGGCTCCCTGTCAACAAGAGGATAACCTTCAAGCTCCTCACCCACGCACACAAAGCACTCCACAACTCCGGACCAGCCTACCTCAACAGACGACTCAGCTTCTACACCCCCACCCGCCAGCTCCGCTCGACCAGCCTCGCCCTCGCCACAGTCCCCCGCATCCGGAAAACGACCGCCGGCGGCAGATCCTTCTCCCACCTCGCCGCCAAGACCTGGAACACCCTCCCCACCAACCTCCGACAGACCCAAGACCTACTGGCCTTCAGAAGACTCCTCAAGACCTGGCTCTTCGATCAGTAGCAGCACCACCCCCCTCTTCCCCCAGCGCCTTGAGACCCTCGCAGGTATGTAGTGCGCTTTATAAGTGACATACATGACACAATGAACATATTTGTTTACTTTTTATTTGAAATGTTATATAGCAAGAACGTGACCATCCTGCGTATCCGAGCGCTTTACAAGTGAACGAAAGCAAAAACATATAAAACAATAAACAGTCTCTAGACATACAGGTAAAGAGAACATCGTAGAGAGTGAGGTGACAAACTCAGTAATGATACAGTATTGTAACACTAGAGCGATATACGCTAAGCCAGCATCACAGATGGGGTGGTGAAATCTTGAATATTGCCATGAAGTACATCAGAATAGACGAAGGCATGCCAAGTGAGCATTAATAATAGTGACTTCGTCTGAACTGAACAGGATCAGGCAACATCCTAGATGATGGTGTGGTCACCTTAATGCTTAAAACCGAGAAATCCACAATGAAAGAAAAAAAGTAGTAGCATAAATTAACAATATTCATAAGGGTAGTTCCTGAATCCTAGTATGCTCGTAGAAAGGAATTCTAAAGGTCTATGGTAGAAAGTTGCTCATAAATAAAAGTTTGACTTCCTTCTTTAAAGATGTAGTTGAAGGGATCATTCTTATTTCAGGGGAGAAAGTTCCAAATTCTCTGGGCGATGCCAGAGAAAGCTCTACTGCAGGTTTCCTTTTTGAAGAATCTCTGTGGTTTTAGAAGGTGCTGGACCTTCTAGAGGATCTTGAGCCCCCAGAAAGTTCAAGCTTCTTAGCGAGGTAGCTTGGGGTATTGAAGTGTAGAGCTTCACGAGTCATGCATGCAATTTTCAGTTGAATTCTTGCTTCATAGAGTAGCCAGTTGAGAGACTTCAAGTCGGGGGTGATGTGACTGTTTCTTTTTGATCCTGTAATTAATTTGTCTTGCAGCAGAGTTAAGGGAGGCCCTTAACGGGGCTGTTGTGGATCTGGGCAGGCCAGCAAGGGTAGCACTTTCATTGTCCAATCTGGTAATCACTAGGGCTTGTACAGCAGACTTGAATTCGAGAGAGGAAGGGTTTTAATTTTCTTAATAGGTTCATTTGGAGGTTTCCTCCTTTAGTGGTATCACTAATGTGCTTCTGCATATTAAGGTTTCTGTCGAGAGTTATTCCCAGTGATCTTGCTGAATTAATAATTTGTGGTGTTCAACGCTTTGAGTTGCTTCATCAATTCATTGATAGTGGGTGACTTAAGTTTGAGGTGGTTGCATGACAGCCAATTTTGGGTGTTTTGAAGAACTGCATTGAGGGATCAGATGTCTACAGGGGAGGAGACTTTCAGGTACAGATGGTTATCATCAGGGTACAAATGATAGTGGATGACCTTAGGATTTCTGTTAATGGCTTCATGAATAGGTTAAAGATAGTGGGTAAAAGCGAGGAGCCTTGTGGGACCCCAAGAGTGACCGGAGCAGTCTCCGAGAGAAACTGATTTGCCTCGACTTTTTGCGTTCTATTTTGAAGCAATGCGGTGAACCAGTTTAGAAAGGACCATGAGATTCCCATCTTTTGTTCTAGTAAGTCAAGTAGGTAGTCATACTTAACTGTATCAAATGCAGTGGTTATGTCCAGGAGGATTTGTAGACATGATTCTTTTTGATCCAACATTTTAAAAGCATCGTCCACTATATGTGTCAGGGCCATTTCAGTGCTATGCCCGGAGCTGAAGCCAGATTGGAATCGGTCAAAAAGACGGAATTGCTAAATGTGGCGACAGAGTTGGATGTGAACACATTTTTCAAGAAGCTTCGTCAGAATAGGAATGATGGAAATGGGACTAAAGTTGTGTAGGTTGATTGAATCGGCCATTGTTTTTTTTTTAAGGATAGGGGTGATCTGCCCAGATTTTAGGCAGTCCGGGATTTTGCCTTGTAGTAGCGATGCATTTACATTCTTAGTCCAAAGTGGGAGTAACAACATTTTGATCTCGTTGACTAAGTTGGGGGGGAAGTGGATCGTTTAAGTGGTTTGAGGGTTTCAAATCTGTCAGAATTTTGAGAATTGCGTTTTTACCAAATGTTCTGAAAAAGCTCCAGGAAGAGTGTTTTTTGAGGGTGTGCTCTGGTAGGTATGTGGGCCCACCTATCAGTGAGGGGGACTCTAGTGTATTGTGAGTGAGCACAGTCCTCCTGTGCTATCTGGAAGTCAGTTTTCATATTATCTGTCTTTTCAAGGGAGCAGGAGGCAAATTCTTCGCAATTAGGTAGTAGACTGGATCCAATTGGGGAAGAGGTTGGGTAGGCCATTAGAGTGATGCTTAAACAGCTCAAATAGTTTTTAGGACTGTTTTTGGCTTGGTCCAGTTGGTTTCTGAAGAAATTTGCTTTGGAGTTTAATGCTTTTGTAATAAGTATTCCTAAGTGATGTTTGAGGTGTTCAAGGGATGGAGAGGATCCCCATCTTTGTTCGGCTAGTTTTAGGTTACGTCTTTCAGTGTTGAGGCTACCATCATACCAAGGTTTGAAGTCTTTGCTGGATAGTCTTTTTAGTTGTAGAGGTGCGGTCAAGTCAAGAATATTCTTCATGGAGCTAGAGTAGTGGTTAGTGCGATCTTGGATATCTAGCATACTTTCAGGGGGTAGTAGGATGTTATCACTAAGGGATGTAAGTTTAGTAACGTTGATATTTACCATATTTCTTTTCCAAATTTTCTGTTTCAGTCCTTGGGCGGTAGTAGTTCTCAGGGCTATAGTGATGAGGAAGGTGATATGGCGATGCACAGACCAGTCATAGGGGAGGATACATTTAAGTTGTTTTGAGTTCTCTTTTGCGATACGATCTAAGATTGCTCCCTTGTTATGTGTCGGGCTGTCACAGATTTGTATCAAGCTGAGGTCGGCAAGATGGGTTTTGAGGCTGTTAACTATAGGGTTGTTCAGATCTTTCCAATGGAGGTTGAAATCGCCTAGAAAGATTTGCGTATCAAGTTGACCTGTGTTTGTTGTGATGATTTCCATATTTTGTGCTACGAAGAGGTTATCGACAGGCGGATGATAAAACGTGTGTAGTTTGCAAAGTGGCTTGTTGTTGCAGGCGATGCAAAGATATTCACATGACGATAGAGCACAGGACTGTGACTGTTTAACTGAAAGGCTGTTACAGTAAATACAGGCAATGCCTCTACCTGGTCTGGTAGATCCGTCTAGTCTAGTGATGTCATAACTAGGAGGGACTAGTATGTCAAGGATAGTTACAGAGGACTCTTTTAGCCAAGTTTCTATCAAGATAAGGAGATCAAGATCACGTCCTAGGATGAGATCAGCAAGGTCCACGCCATGTCTTGCAGCCGATTTGAGGATATCCGAGAAAGTCTGGGTAAGGTTACTCTCGTGAGGTTGTGTTTATCACTCTAAGGTTGGGTTTAGATTCTCTATGTAGGTTTGCAAAGATGGATTGGATTTGACTCCGATTGTTGGTGCTCTCATGGTGAGATGAGTTATATGATAGTAGGAGGTAGTGGATATCTCCATACGATGAGTGAGTCCGTTAATCTGCTGGACCTAGAGGGTTCATTTGGGCTGGGGAAGGTTCTACATCTCAACTGCGGGCCCTTCGGGAGGGGTGAAATCGAATTGGCTGTGGGGTGTGTTGGAGGCAAGGTAGGATAGATGTTAGGTTGTTAAGGATTATGCGTAGTCAAACTCAGATTCCAGATTGGCCAGTGATTAGTAGTCAATTTAGTGGTGATATCTATAAGAATTTGTAAGTATGCCTTTAGTTGATTTAGAGTTTGTGAAATCTCATCCAGCCTGGATGATTGTAGGATGAGTGAGGATGCAGTAGGGTCTTGGAGTATGAGGAAAGGGGGCGATGGGATGTTAATGTCTGTGGAAATGGAGTATTGTTGGCCAGCGTGAAGAAGAGTAGGTGGAGTGGATTCAACGTTGGGGTCTTGGAGTGTGGGGAGTGAAGGCGGTGGATACTAATTTCTGTGGCTATGTAGTGCTGTTGGCCAGAGGGACGTGATGGTAGGGGCATGGATTGGGAGGTGGCAGAGAGCTCCAAACTGGGTGGAGGGGAGCTCAGGAGCAGTGTAGGAGAAGGAGACAGTGACAAATTGGTGAGCGGGATATTAGGTTTAGACACTGGGGATACTATTAGTTGTGCATGGGGGGGTCAGCGGGATGGCGAGGGGTAGTAAGTGATTTTTTCAGTCATTTTGGCTCAGAAATAGTTGCTCTAGGTATGGGGTGTGTTAGAAATGAGATTTCTGTTTGGCTAGGGCTTGCGCCTAAGCCAGGCAGAAACCACCACTCTAGTCCGGGCAAGGGAGTTACACGCTGAAGATAACCCCTGCTCACCCCCTTGGTAGCTTGGCACGAGCAGTCAGGCTTATCCCAGAGGCAATGTGTAAAGCGTTTGCGCAACACACACACAGCAGCAACATACTAGGCACACCACAAAAGAAACTCCACACAAGGTTATATAAAAAAATAGCCTTTGTATTATCCAAAACACATTAGAATCATAATCACACATATACACTGTGCCAACTGGCACTAGGCAATATTCACAGGGGATTATATACACATGACAGGGCCAATTGGGCCACTGTCAGAACCTTTAGAAAGTACTAGTAACATGTAAAACACAACCAGTAACTACTGGCAGAATACTGTACTCAGCATTAGCATGGGCAACAAACACATTATGTCTGCATCACAATTAGGCATAAAACACATTGTGCATAAACCTCCTAAGCATAAACACATTACGCAATAGGCATCACAAGCATAAACACATTATGCAATAAAAAGCAGTGCACCACAGTACACTGACCAGGTGCATACACCACCTTAGGGCCTTGCGCCCTATCAGTACACCCATAAAGTGCACACAGCACCTTAGCGTAATCACTGAACTGACCCCAGGCCAACTGGCGTTTCACTGGGGCTCAAAATGCCCTATGTCCCGCTAAGTCAGGGCGTATTGTAGGACCTTCCTAATGGCCCTCTGGCCACCAAAGCAGCGAAAAGCAATGTGCCCCACAGCACTGGGGGCGTGGGGTGCAACTTACCCCTTCCTGGCACTAGAACAAACGTGCCCCCGCCGTTGCAGCTGCCCGCGCTCTCGCGGTGCAGCTGAGCAAATAGACAAGCACTGGCACTTACTGTGCCTTCGTGAGCACCAACGCAGCTCCAGGCACCGACAATGTGCCTCGGGGAGCCCCACTCCACGGGGGCTCTTCTGGGGACGATCTCGGCACCGGCAATGATCTGGGGGAGCCCCCTCTCACCGGGTCTCCTCGTAGGGAAGGCACCGACAATGTGCCTCGACAGGTTCTCGCTCCCCAGCCAGCCCCACTCACCGGGCTCCTCTGGGTTTCCTCCGGTCTTCCTGCGGGGGGCTTCACCTCTCTCTCTCTCAGAGGCGGGGGAAGGCCGAAATGGAGCTCGCACAGCTCTGACATCTCTGGCGCCCGCGAGGCTCTCTCCGACTCACGGGAGCCCCGCTCAACGATCAGGCCACGACATCGCCTCTCCGCACTTCGCCCGGTCCCCCTTCCTGGGACCGGGACTTCGACGTGGAGCCCACGAGGTTCCGGACGTCCGAGAGGCCGCAGGCCCCACCCACAACCAGGCAACCTTTGCCTGTCTTCGTCTCGGGCCGCGGCGGTGCTTCTTGGCGGCTCCTGCTAACTCAGTGGCATAAAAGCGGGGTGGGCTCCCGCTTCCAAAAGCACAGCACAATGCGGGGTGGGCTCCCGCCAGACAGCGCAAAACGCGGGGTGGGCTCCCGCTCACGGAACCCAAATGCGGGGTAGGCTCCCGCCTTCAATAAGGAGTGCAAAGTGTGGGGTGGGCTCCAGCCAGATTCCTGCGTCGTGCAGGGGAATCCCAGCGCTGCAGAGGCCAGACGCTCCTCTTCTCCTGGCAATAAAAGTAAAGCGCTCACAAGTCGCTAGAGTCCTCAGGGTTCAGCGGACACAGCTGGGCCCAGGCAGGCCAGCACACAGGGCCCTCCAGCAGGGAGGCAGTCCCTCGTGGCGGTTCCTCCTGGGGCCCAGCAGCAGCAAGTCCCCAAATAAGCACAAGGAAAGCAGAACACATATGGGGTCACAGCCCCAGTATATATATATCCCAAATTCCTTTGTCTGCCCTGGCACAGGGCTTGGGGGAACCAGTCCTAACTGGTTCTGGGGAGTGTGGAGCACTTTGTTGACAAGGCTCCTCTTCCCCTTTGTCAGGTGGGGGCTCGTCATCAGACACACCACAGGGGGGCGGAGCCAGCATTCACCTAGGCAGGCACAAACCTATTCAGGGTCAGGGGACTACTCCTCCCACTACTCCAAATGCAGGTGTCCCATTCAGCCTAGCGCTGACTCACCCTGCTCCTCCTGGAGCCACATACACCTCACCAGCCCCTGCCACTCCAAAGCCAGACATGCAATCCACATCGGGCAGGCAGACACACAGCACACAGAAATGCCAACTTCTAAAAGTGGCATTTCTAAAATAGTGATAATAAATCTGCGCACACCATTGTGCAGCATTTAATATTACTATTCCAACCATACCAAACTTGACCACGCTGCTCCTCTCATATCAGGAATTACCACTGAAACACTTATCAGGGAATCCCCAATGCATTCCTATGGGAGGGCAGCCTCACAGCAGTGAGAAACCAAAATGGCTGTTTGTCACTACCAGGACATGTCACACACTTAAGGTACATGTCCTACCTTTTACTTACAATGCACCCTGCCCATAGGGCTAGCTAGGGCCTACCTTAGGGGTTACTGACATGCAGTAAAAAGGTGGGGGGGGGGGTCACTGACATGGCACACACTTTAGTTGCCACGTCACAGCGGCAGTAACACTGCGCGCACAGGCCCTGCAATGACAGAGGCCTGAGACAGGTTTGAAAGGCTACTTTGGTGGGTGGCGCAATCAGCGCTGCAAGCCCACCAGTAGCATTTAATTTACAGGCCTCGGGTATCTGAGATACCACTTTACAAGGGACTGACAGGTAAATTAAATATGCCAAACAGGTGTAGACCAATCTTACCATGTTTACCACAGAGAGCACACACTTTACACTGGACAGCAGTGCTAAAGTGCCCAGAGTCCTAGAACCACCAACACCATGTCAGAAAAAAGGCTAGGAGGAAGGCAAAAAGTTCAGGGATGACCCTGCAAAAAGGGCCAAGTCCAACAGGGTGGGGATGTGGTGTGGCACTGCGATTGATAGAGGTGGGCTCGGATCCTCTTAGAGATGTAAGCGAGTACATATTGCGCGCCTGGTTCGAAAGGATTTTGGGGGGCCATATTCGTGGCTGCAGCTTTTTTGATGCAGGGGAATATTTCCTCAAATAATTCTAAGTTGCGATGTGAGGCTTGTCCCATTGTTGTAAATCGCGATGGTCGCTTCTCCCCTGTAGACCGAGGAGGGGGCTACTGAGAGTCTTAAACCATGGGGAGTTTTTTGGATGAGGAAATCAAGAGCAATGATTTCCTCCAGTGTGCTCTTCTCGTATAAAGGATGAGGTCACTTATAATAGTACCTTTATTCATGCAGAAGTATGGGTCAGAGATGAGGGTTTCTGGATGTGTTTTGAGAAGGCTGTGTTTTAAATTCTTAGCAGCCTTTTTTGTTAGGTTCGGGATTTTATAAGCATGTTTGCCAGATTGTTCTAGTTCAGTATCCGTAGTTATTGATCAATCCATGTCAGAACGAGAGGAGTCGACTTTGTGTTCTATAATGAAAGGGATCAACCTTATGTATGTTGTATAGACAAGGTATTGACACAATTACATCTTTCCAGATGAGTGTGGGAGAGAGGATGGATAAAGTGAGAGAACAGGGAAATGACGTGCTACGCATGGGTGTGTCATCTAGGTCAAACAGAAATTAATGAGGGACATAGGATTAATGAGGATCATATGAGGAACATATATCTAAAACAAGCCAGACCTATTGGCGTCACTAGTGCTTATTAGCAGAAACAGATCATTGAGTAAGAACAATTATTTTGTTAATGATTAGAATTGAAAATGTTTCAGTTCTGAAAATATTAGACTTAGGGGCCGATTCCGATCTCGGCCGGTAGGGCTCCGAATCGGATTCGGCTTAACCGGATCCGATTCGGAGCCCTATTTCCCGACCGATTCGTACGTGCGTCCGGACGAGCGAGTACGATGCGAAATCGCCGACCGACTCGTTCGGGCGTCCCAACCGCTTCGACCGACTCGTTCCCGGGTCGAACCGCACCGACCGACTCACTCGGACACGACTCGCACCGCGCAATGGAGACGTTCCCCGGCCGGGTAAGTACGATGCGCGCCGCGAGCAGTCCGACCGACACGCGCCGTCCGGCTCGAAAGAGCAGTCGGAGCAGTACTTCGGGGTCCGTGTCGGACCCCCTGTACGCGTAGCCGCGCGAGTCGCACACAGGGGGACCCATGGGTCCCCTACCTGTGCGTGTACGGCGCGAGTCGCTCGCCGCGCACCCGCTGTAGGGGCGCCCTTGTTCGCCTCGCACCCATTGAGGCAATGGGAGCCCGCGTATGCGTTGTGACGACCGGCTCCCATTGACTTCAATGGGAGTCCGACCGACTCAAGTACGATAGCATACGGACGCATCGTACTCGTTCGGTCGGGCTGCACGGGTCCGATTCGGTCGGAAATCTCTCCGGGTCCGGCTCGGTCGGAGAGATTTCCGGCCCAAATCGGAATCGGCCACTTAATATAACAATTCCAGGTCTGTGGAGGGAGTAGCGGTGGTATTTGGAGTGTCTCAATAACTCCCGTTATCCCCTTTACACCAGTTTCCTTATGCAGTTTCTTACTAAGTTAGCCACTTACTGGGCTGCAGACTGTGGTGCACCATATTGTGCTGATTGCAAACAGGCTTGCTAGAAGTCATTCATGTCAACAAATTCATCTGGCCCGGGAGGATGCAATTATGTGTGGGTGACTGCAGATGGGGCCAGCAGGAAAGGACTCGAGAGGAGACTCCCTCAAGCCAGGGGAAAATAACATCCTGCAAGTACCACCTCCTCCACAGCAAACAGCACTGTGAGGGCACTTAACTGTCTGCACAGAAAAGAAAAAAAAGCTGCCTTCTGGGCCTATTATCTGCTGCATGTGTCGTGGTGACAGTATGCCTTGCCAGAAAACAACAGAAGGGAAGGAGCTGCCGATCCACTCTCATAGGGCTGAATAGTGCCGTCCTCCTGATATGGGCGGCTGTAGTTTATTAATTCAGCACACTAGTTGCCAGGAGTCCCTGACCAAGAGGTCTGTGTAAAGGGTGAGGCAGGATAGGCTTGATCGGAATTCGAAGCCCAGCTTTGCGTCTCTTACTGTTAATATTTTTTTCTTTGAGTGCCGTCCTACTGAACTTCAAATCAGAAGTCAGTAGAAAAATCTCAATTCCACACAATAATATTGGCCTCTAAAAACGAAGTAGGCAAGAGGAGACATCAGTCAGTGAACAGAAAACAGTCAAGTTGCTAGAAAACAGCAAAGACCTGCCCATGAGTGGTGGGTCCCCCATCCTAAAACTCCCAAATCCCTTGGGCCAAAGTTGATGGTGAAAATATATGTATCTATAGGTATGTACTAGGCATCTATTTCCAATTCTCATCTACACCGTCCCAACCCACTGAGCTATCTTGCCTCTCACTACCGGAGCTGCAGCTCCAAGTCAGCTCACCTCCACCCTCCTGGATCATATTCCAGCCCTTGACCAAGGCTCTCACTTCTCTCGACTGCCCCCTCCCTTTCCCTGGCCTGCTCGGTCTCGAACCATTAACATCTGGTACCAATTATCCCACAGAAACTATGGCTGGCCGATACTGTCCCACGTCTCCCACGTTAGGCAAGCCAATTATAACATTCCAATGACAAAGACTAAGTTTCCTTCTCACAGCCCTCTGACAGCCATCCAAACTATAAATTATGGTACAGATTAGCAATGGTTTTCCTTCCATTTTCTGCTTTCTCTGAATTTCTAAATGTTTAGTAATACTTGGGTCCGTGCCTACTTTTTTCTGTACTGTATAGAAGGCTCCTACATTGGCCATTCAAGGAAGAAGGAAGGGGCTCACTATATGCACAGATTTTGTGTGCTGCTGCTGCTGCTCTTATTCCCTGGCCGGCCAACAAGCATTGGTACCTACAAATATATTCCATTTGTTCCTGAGCATCTGGTGTCCTCCTTTCTGGAGAAGGTGCAGGTGTTATTCCCTGAAAAATTGTCCCCGTACTGAGTTCTTCCGCTCTGGCGTTCAGACATCCCGCCAGATGTTGAACAACCAGGGATATGCCCGGACGTTCCAGCCATGTCCAAAGACGCAGGGCTTCATGACAAAGGGTCCACAACCACACCCTGCCCTGTTTGTTGCAGTACCACATGGCATAGGTGTTGTCCGTGAACACCTGTACTAGCCTTCCATTGATGGTGGGTAGAAAGACTTTCCATGGCAGCCGGATCGCATGGAGCTCCAACAGGTTGTAATGCTGTGAGAATTTTTTCAGTGTGTGCAAAACGCATTTCAGCATTTGTGTACAAATGTGATTTGTATGCTATAGGTACGGCATCATCCTCATTGAATATGATATATGTATACCCTGTTGGTCCAGCGACTACGTGGATCACCAGGTTGTGTTAACCTGTGTATGTAAATGTTTGGAAGCTATCATGTCAGTTTGCACTGAACTTAGAATATCTGTATGTTCCTGCGTCTAATGATGTACTGAAAAATCTGGTATAATTAAGTCGTAAAACAGTTTCACCCTTTCTGCGTAATCCAAAATGTATGTCCTGCCAAAATACCAAAATCCTAAAATTGACTGTAGTCTTTTCAGAGCCGTCGGAGGTTGGAGCAGTGCACATATTCCGAAAACTTTGCAGCCAGGCCTTTGCCTTCACTTGACAATTCATATCATAATAAATAGGACACTGAGGTGGGCAATTTGGGATTTTTTATATTAAATTTGTATCCCAGGCGGGCGAACCCAAGAATTATGTGGTTCATCCTAGACAAGTGTTCCATTAATTCATCATCCGTCAGATACATGTCATCTACATAGGACAATGCCTCAACATCAAAATTTTGAAGTACCTCTGTTACCCTGCCTGAAAACAGATCAGGCTGTTCTTATACCCTTGTGGTAATCGACAAAATTGGCTTTGAGAGCTTAGCGCCGAGAATGCTGTCAAATATCTGCTCCCAGGCGCTTTATTTTGGCAGGAAAATCCATTTGAGAGGTCTAGTATTTTGTATTTTTTCCGCACTGTTATTCATTAGTGCGGCACTATGTGCATTATGTACTGCAAATATGCGTGTGGATGCATTTAAATGTCTATAATCTAAGACCAGACGATATGAATTATCGGGTTTCATTACGGGAAACAAGGGATTATTCATAGGTGAAGAGCAGTTCTCTATCACACCCTGGTACTCAAGTTGATTGAGGATCGCCCCGACTTGTTTCTTTGCCTCATGTTTAATCAGGTATTGTCTCTGTAGTTGAGGAATTTATTTTAATGGGATTTCATGATGAGGTGACTCATCATCCCACACAACATGACTGCGGTAAAGTGCAGGAGCCAACGCCCACTCCTGCCTGCATAAATTTGTAACTGATTCTGGTAGGAGGTTGGAGAAAGCAGGTAAAAAAAAACTTCTTTCCCCATTGGGCAATCCATTACAAAATCAGGTGGCCAATCTTTTTCGGCCAAAAGAATACCGTAACCATATGTCAGGTTCTCCCAAAAGAGACTTTTTATCTTCCTGAGTATGTCCTCCTCCATTTGGAGCGTTATTTCGTATAAACGATGTGTGACACTTACTCTTGTATCAGGTGTTTCTACCTTGATATGCTCACTCAGCGCTGCTACACCCAGATAATCCATCAGGTTCTGGCGAGCTATTGTGACTTCTGCCGCGCTGTCCAGCATCGTCACTGCCCATTCCCTGTTCAGAAGCAGAGTCCTCATTAGCATGGACATTTCTAATTTTAATCCCGGCTACCTTTTTCTTTTTAAATTGAGGTTTAGAAGTCTTTTGTTTATCTTCTTGTTTAATGTTGTAATCCAAAGTGCGATGTGTCTCCCTCTTAGGCTTGACTCGTTCTTCTGATCTGTGCTCTGACCGTCCGTCTCTCCCAGAATGTTTTTCAGAGGACTATTGAAAGGAACGAGAGGAACGTCTATCAATATCCTGATACGTGTCAGGCTTTCTAATATTGTCACAGTTTCTCAAATTGTAATTTCTCTTGGTGTGCTCCTGTTGAGGAGACCCACCCCGTGACTATGTTTTATTGTGTTTATTTTTTTATCATCCCATTTCTTCTTTGAAGCATCGGGTGCTTGCTAAGAGTTATCCTTTTCAGAATTGCTCTAAACTATTGGTTTCCTAGGTCTGGCTCCCAGATTATCTCTACCAAGCGAAGCATATGTCTTCAATAATCGCAGGTAATTCTCGCTTCTGCTGTGTGGGAGTGAATTCCCTCAGGCGTTGGCGTACAGCCACCACTGCTTTTATGTTACTTAACATAATGGCCAATACCTGGGCAAAATTGCCCATCAGTTTCATCCCCAGGTCTAGGTCAGGCTCTGCCCCGTACTCATACTGAATCTGTTTCAGTACATCTGGTATGACAGCTATTGAAGGGGTATCACGTGTTCTGGTATATATGGTGTTAGAACTGGGGGTCTCTAGTTGGCAGAGGTAGGTACCTTTGTCCAATTAGGGACCCTTGCTTCTAGTCAGGGTAAGGGGGTACACTCCTGAAATAACCCCTGCTCACCCTCTTGGTAGCTTGGCACGAGCAGACAGGCTTAGTTCAGAGGCAGTGTGTAAAGCATTTGTGAACACATACAGTAATCCAGTGACAACACTACAAATGGACACCACACAGGTTGTATTATAAAAATAAGTATCTTTTATATAGATTTACCACAAGACCATAAACGACAAAAATAATCCACAATACTGTACTTTAAAGATGTTAGAATTAGCTTGAGTCTCTTAAAATGACAATGCGACACTTTGAGTTCAATGTACCTTAAGATGCGTAACGCAGGGCAACGAAAAGTGTTGCAGGGAAGGTGATGCAGTAGTCCCTTACACGCAAGGACGGTGATGCGTTGAAGATCGGGTGCAAAAGAAACAAAGTGGCGTCTTCTTGAGGTTGCGACCACGAAGATGTGATGCGTGCACGCCCGACGGCCGTGCGGCGATTGCGATGAGTCTTTGGAGCCGCGACAGGCCCTGCGACACGCTTCCCTGGCGATGCGACGGCGTCTGATGCGAGGTCGACGATCTTCTCCTGGGTGCGGGGTGCGCCTCGTGTTGCGATGCGTCGGCGTCTGATGCGAGGTCGATGCTCTGCCCCGGGGATGCGACGGCGACACTCTTCTCTGGTGCTGCGAGGCACTTCGAAGGATGCGGCGCGCTTCTTCGGGGATGCGCCGGCGTCTGATGCGACGGCGACACTCTTCTCCGGCGATGCGAGACTCAGCGGCTGCGGCAACACGCTTCTTCGTGTTGAGTCGCGCTTCCAGCTCCCAGAGACACGCAAGTGTGTCAGAAGGTCTAAATTCCCAGCAAGGGAATACAGGGGGAGCTGGTGGATGAAGTCTGTTGTCCCTGAGACTTCAGCAGGAGGCAAGCTCTAAAATCAAGCCCTTGGAGATCCTTCACAAGTTGATGAAAGTACACACAAAGTTCCCTTCTCCTTTCTTTGGCAGTCAGGAAACCACTGCAGGCAGATCCCTCTCAGTTTAGGGATAGTCTTCTCCTCAGTTTCTTCTTGGTTCCGCTCCTCAGCAAAGGTTTCTTCTTGTTTCCCAAAAGTGATCTAATTTCCTAGGGGTCTGGGTCCCCTTTTTATACACCTTTTCTCTTTGTTCTCTGGAGGCAGAGAGGCCTTTGCCTAGTCCAAAACCAGTTCTGGTCAGTCCTGGAGCACTTTGTTTACAGGACTCCTTCTCTCCTTTCAGAAAGTGGGGCAGAGTGCTCAGCCGCCCAGCAGGAGGTGGAGCCAGCGTTGTGGAAGGCAGGCACAGCCCTATTCAGACCCAGGTGCAACTCCTCCCTCCACTCTGGATGCAGATCTCTCTATTCAGTCCTGTGCTGACTCACCCTGTCTCCTGTAGCCACCCCCAGCCCCTGTCACTCAATCTCCAGACAAGGAATACACAACCTAGCAGATGCAGGCTTGGATAGTTAGGCAAGAAAATACCTACTTTCTAAAAGTGGTATTTTCAAACACAGAATGTTAAAACCAACTTCACTAAAAGGTGTATTTTATCATCCTGAGTTCAGGCATACTAAATTCGTTTTTCTACCATGTTCCCTGGGTCAGTAGGATTATAAGGTGTAATAATCAAACTGCCCATTCTGGCCTATGGGGAGCAGGTAGCCTTGCAATAGTGAAAAACGAAAATGGCTGTAATTCACTATTAGGACATGCCACACACACCAGGGCATGTCCTACCTTATACTTACAATGCACCCTGCCCTAGAGCCTACTTTAGGGTGACCAACATGCAGTAAAGGGAAGGTTTAGGGCCTGGTAAGTGGGTGTACTCACCAAGTCGACATGGCAGCCCTAGGCTGCACACAGGCTCTGCAATGGCAGGCCTGAGACACATTTTACAAGCTGCTTCTGTGGGTGGCACAACCAGTGCTGCAAGCCCACCAGCAGCATTGGATTTACAAGCCCTGGGCACACTCAGTGCACTGTACTAGGGACTGACAAGTAACCAATCATCCAATCATGGAGTCACTAATACATACATCAATTTACAATAGGGAGAATTTGCACTGTGGCACTGAATAGCAGTGGCACAGTGCCCAAAGCATCTAAACCAGCAAAAACAGATCAATAACATTGGAGGCATCATCAAAAAATGGAAGGGAGACCTACGCCAAGGATGCCAGGTCTAACATACGGCAGCGAAGATTGTACCCAAGTGACACAATCTTCTATCAAGGGAGCGATCCCCATTGGCAAGCAAATTCTCAGTATTCTGTGTTGGGGAAAAACTGCTTCAAGCTGTGCTATTTTTTGTGATATCTAGAACGGGATTTGCTCCTGGCTGGTTGGAATATTTCCCATAATGGCATTCAGTGTTTGTGGGCTAATACCTGTAGTAACCATGTGTGGTTGTGCCGCCTGAGCAGCCCTTGCAGGTTGAACTGTTAATGTTCTTATTATGTATTGAGTAAGATTTCTGTAAATTTTTACTAGATCTCTGTAGAGTATACGCATTCCTGCTGCTGATAAAGCAACAATGTCTGGATGCGGTGTGTATGAAGCTAAGACTGGCCAGGTCGCTCCTTCTCTGCTGAGCGGACAGAGTCTCATGTGTTTTGTGGTATGGGGTAGGGCGCCTTTAAACCAAATAATGTGCTCTTGGTAAGTTAACGGGACTTTAAGTCCACGTATGGGAAGTACTCATCAGGTGGTTCAACTTCAATATATTCATGAAACAACCGTGTGTGTGTGCGCATCTGCAGGCAGAAATGTATCCCAAGAATAGAATACCTCTGTTCTGAATGCTTTGTGTGCCTCAACCACAAAGGTAACATCCCCACCCGTTCCTCTGTGTGCTGCAGTGTAAGGCCTATATGCGCTGCAGCCAAGGCTATGTGCGCCAATAACCAGACAGAGTGTGTGGGTGCAGCGCCAAATATCACTCCAAACTTTTGCTTAAAAAAGTGAAAAGACTGTGCATTTCCACACATACAGCGCCATGTGAAGGGTCTTAAGGCAGGTTTGCAATTTAAATACACACGTCATGCCATGAACTGCAGGTGCCTTTGCGGCACTGTGGTAAGGTAAAGAGACGCATTCAATTGCTTGAAGCATGCAGCTGGTTTGTAACACTCCTGATCGGTTAGTTCGGTTTACTGCACACTTCACGACCTGTCCGTGGGCCAGGCTTGTGGGATGAATGGTATGAAGTGGTAACACAATACTCCCCAAGAAAGGATTCCTAATTAATGTACAGTCATAGATGGAATAATTCTGTGCATAAAACCTAAACGTCATTTGTATCCGTCGCTGCAATGACACCACACAATATTCCCTCCTTAGTCTTAAAGCGCTTTACACAGATTACAACAAACCTATTTACTATCCCAAAATTATCTCATCTTTACGAGAGACAAATACTGGCCACTTGTTAACATTTTAATTTGGTGCAAAGGTCAGACATGATACAGAATTAGCACTTTAAGCAATATCATTTGTTTTCGTTTTTAACGTCGCCTCAAAGGCTAGGGTGCAGGTGCACAGGAACATACACTGTCCATGCAGAGAAACCTCAGGCCTACTTTTGAAAGGGTGCTAGTAGCACCATGTGGGAGCTGCTGGTACCATCTGTGATTATACTGCCCTGTAGGCATTCATTGCAAAGTCAGATCGACCACTGTCCCCTCTTCCTGAGCCCCCAAGAGCACCCACCCAGAGAGGACTCACTCATTTTGTCATCTACTCAGTGGTGTACAGCAGGGGAGCTCTAAAATGGTAAGCTGACGTATTACTTCATGCATTTTGCCAGTCTATATAAAATGCCTTGATAGGCAGAGTTTAGACCACGCCCTTAATTTTGTTGGCCATACCCCTTTTAGAGACCCCGCTTTTTGTCATCCCACTTAAAGCCCTGCTCATAATTACACTGAAATTATGAAAACGTCCCACATAGCAATTTGAAGCCTTGGCAGCTATGTTGCTACATTTCTTTTCTTAGTAGAGCTGGGCTGCCCAGTGAGTGTGTGCCTTTGTTAAAGTTTTTATGTTAATCGAGGCACTCGTCATGAGCCGCAATTAACATGAAAACTTTAACAAATGCACACAATCACCCTGCAGCCCAGCTCTATTAAGAAAGGAAATGCAGCAAGTCTACACACACGGTATGTGCTTTCAGAATCACCTGAAAGCACACACAGTGTTTGTAGACTTCCTGCATTTCTTTTCTTAATAGAGCTGGGCTGCAGGGTGATTGTGTGCATTTGTTAAAGTTTTCATGTTAATCGCAGCGTCCATCATGAACTGCAATTAACATGAAAACTTTAACTATACAGTTTAAAAAAAATAATAATAAAGCATTTTCTAATACACAGACTGTCTGGAGATTCTCATGTGTGCCTACATCTGCCCCCAGCTCACACACTACAAAAACCACAATGGGTGATCCTCACTTCAACTACATAAATAATGGGGAATACAACACAGAACACGGTGCGAAATTGAACAATTCTACAGCATAATAGAACAGAATGATGTAATTGATCATGAGAAGGAGTGCATCAATATAACTGCTAATTGACTTGCAGGGGGCTCCAGATGTGGCCTCTAATGTGGACAGAAATAGAGAAAACAAAAGTGGAATCATAAAACATGATCATAACAAAATCATAACACATCCTCTGCTATGTTTTGTGCCAATCCATTTGCCTAGCACGGTTTATAGTGGGAGGGCCAATTTAGGGAGTTATTTCTCCCTTTCCCTCCTACCGCCATTGCATACGCTTACTTTAACATTGACCTAGAAAACAAACTTTTTATGCAAATCCACAGAAGAGTTAAGCAAGGTAGTACTGGTAATGGAGTGCACTGGACTGGTAATTCAGTGCATGCTAAATAAATCTAATACTTTGCAAGACAGCGGGCCAGCAAATTATATTTGACTTCTATTAGTTTCTGTGTAGAGTATTTGGTAACCTTAACAGTAGACTCAGTGCTTTTTATACACTTTAATTACCACAAACAATAGGGAATCGTACATTAGCATATGTATTCCAATAGATGTGGAGAAGCAGCTCAGAGTAAGATATAAACTTCTAGATGATGTTGCTTAAATTGGTTCACTGTATTGAGTTGCCTTGGATTTTCGCGTATATCTTGGTGTCACATTTTGGAGCAAACCGACAAAAGCACTTGTTAAAAATATGGCATATTAATTTGGGTTATGTGCAGGCTGTACAAGACAGAGAAATAGAGACAAGAGGTAAATATCAGAGTTTTATCATTGCTAATCCCTATTTAAGTTTGCACTGCAAATCTTAGACTGCTTTCAATGATATGGGGTCCTCCGTGAACCCTCTCTTAATCAATCCCTACCAACCTTTTCTCCACAAAAAAATTGCAGAAGATAACATGGGCAAGATGAGTTTTAGGAAAAGTAGTATTGATTCCCAATTAATGTTATTTACTATTGAGTAACTGAAAGAAATTTGGAGGCTAGGAAGTGAATGGAATCTCCTGAACCTAACAACTCTAAATTTGAAAAACGCTTAGAGTTTACTCTGATCTGGAGCTTTTTTCAGAAATATTTAACAACTGCAGGTAAATGATCTGAATCAGCTGATTAGAAATAATGAAGTCCTTCTTAAATATGCTGTCAGAACCTTAGTTTGCTTTTTCATTGGCTGGTATTTCATAAACTGTGGTTATAAAATATAAAGCAAAGACTTTGAACCAGGGACATAGTCTTCCATGTGTTGATCCTTTGTAGACTTAAATACTTGGATAAAGAAGGCTGAAAGTAAATTTAGCAACCTCTATTTTTAAACTGTTTGAAAGATGTTAATCGCAGCGTCCCTCATGAGCTGCGATTAACAAGAAAACTTCAACAAATGCACACAATCACCCGGCAGCCCAGCTCTATTAAGAAAGGAAATGCAGCAAGTCTACAAACACGGCTTCTGCTTTCAGGTGATTCTGAAAGCACACACTGTGTTTGTAGACTTGCTGTATTTCTTTTCTTAATAGAGCTGGGCTGCTGGTGATTGTGTGCCTTTGTTAAAGTTTTCATGTTAATCGCAGCGCCCGTCATAAGCTGCAGTTAACATGAAAACTTTAACAAAGGCACCCAATCACCGGGCAGCCCGCTGTGTGTGCACGCTTAACACACAGCACTGTGTGCTCGGGGGGAGGGGGGGGGGACAGAGGTAGGCGCGCGCACCTTACAGGAAACAGTGGCCAGGAGGCCATGTTGTAAAAATGTCATGGTAACTGCCTCTCTGCAATTTTCTGAAATATTTAGTGCAACTATCTGCTCTTCAACGTCCTCAGTTTGATCGGTAATTGTCACAGCAGTAGTATTTAGCTGATATTTTATAGAGATGGGGTCTGCACAATGTGGGAACTTCTAATCCTTCAAGCTTGATTAAACTACGGCCAACATAGGTTATACCTTCTCAGCTGAGGCGGATTTGTTTTCCTTCCCACTACGGACGTCTACAGTTTGAATGTGAGTAGGGGTCTCTGAGAAAGCACGACTGAACTACTCAGATTGACCTTTAAATAAGAGCCTAATCAACGACCATATGTTGTGTAGTCCCTACTCCGTAGGATCTGCACATTGTTTGGACAACAAACTAGGGGCTTGGTGTCAAGACGGATTCCGAACTCCCCCACAGGATATGTTGGCCTATACACAAGCTAGCTCACAGTGCCACTGTAAGCCCCTCCTAACCTACCAGGAGGCAAATGGTTTCTGGCAACCACTGAACATGACAACCCTGACCCCTCAGGGATCGTGGAAACAGTACAGACCTTTTTGCTCAGTCACTCGTGTTCACTTACTCTCAGAGAAATTTACAGAGAATACACAGTGGGACGTTTTTAATAATATTTATTGAACCAACGTTATTCTTGCATAAAATATGGGTGCTGCAATGATTAGTAGACACAAGCAGATAACTGTGATTACGAGCACCAAAAGTGTAAATAGTAGATATTTATTTATTTGATTTATTAAAAGTTTTATATAGTGCGGACATGACCCGAGTGGGTATCAGAGCGCTTTACAGAAGTACAGAAGTACAAACAGTGTTGCAAGTAAAAAAAAAAAAAAAAACAACGAGAAGCAAGTAATGGAGCAGTAAAATATGCCCAGGCAGGAGGAGATAGTATAGCAAATAAGTTCACCAGACAAATCGAGGGGTAAAGCACAAACCAGCATCATAGACATAGTCAAAAGCATCGTCCCCATCCTGACAGTAGGTGACGTCAAACAAGGTCATTCATCCATAGGGCTTTCAGTTCTTTTTTGAATGAAGCCGTAGAGGGAATCAGTCTGATGTGCGGAGGCAAGGAGTTCCAGATTCTCAGGGCAATCCCCGAGAACGCCCGATTGTAAGTTTTCTTTTTCTGGAATTTTTGAGGTTTCAGCAGCAGAGTGCTAGAACTCCTAGAAGATCTGCTCCCACCAGAGAGCTCCAGTTTTCGGGCTAGGTACAGAGGGGTGTCGAAGTGGAGGGCCTTGTGCGTCATGCACGCAATCTTGAGATGAATCCTAGCCTCCAAAGGCAGCCAGTTTAAGGATTTCAGTACTGGCGTGATGTGGCCATTTCTTCTGGAACCTGTGATGAGCCTTGCCGCTGAGTTCAGGGAAGCCCTGAGTGGAGCCAACTTGTATCTGGGTAGCCCACAGAGTGTTGCGCAGCCATAGTCTAGCCTGGATATTACTAGCGCTTGAACCGCAGACTTGAAGTCGTCTGGGGGGAGGAAGGGTTTTATCTTTCTTAGAATACTCAAGTGGAAATTAGCCCCTTTGGTGGCTGAGCTAATCTGTTCCTGCATGCTCAATGACTTGTCAAGTATAATTCCCAGAGACCTAGCAGAGTCAATGATGTGTGGGGTACAGTTGAGAGCTGTTAGGTGGTTCAGGTACTCAGCGATGATGGCAGTCTGTTTGGATGGTGCTATCAGGAGGAATTCCGTTTTGGAGGAGTTGAGCTTAAGATGTTGGGAAGTCAGCCAGTGTTGAGATTTGAGAAGGGTAGAGTTGAGTGATATGTCGTAGTCAGGGGAGGAGATTTTCAGGTAAAGTTGGGTGTCAACGGCATACATGTGATCTGGAATGTTGGATGAATTGAGTAAGTCCGTAAGAGGCTCCATGAACAAGTTGAAGAGCGTGGGAGAAAGTGCAAATCCCTGAGGGACCCCAAGAGTGAATGGCAAGGAGTTAGAGAGGGAACGATTGACTTTAAATCTTTGCGTTCTGTTGATGAGAAATGAGGCAAACCAGTTTAGTACAGGGCCAGAGAGACCCATCCTCCGTTCCAGTAAGTCCAGGAGGTTATCATGCTTGACCGTATCAAACGCTGAAGATAAGTCAAGGAGGATTAGCAGGCAAGCTTCATTCCGATCCAGCATTTTTAGGGCGTCATCGACTATGTGAGTAATAGCTGTTTCAGTACTGTGTTCCTGGCGAAAACCCGATTGGAATTGATCTAAAAGCTGGAATTGGTCAATGTGGTTACAAAGTTGGACAAGAACACATTTCTCAAGGAGCTTTGCAAGAGATGGAATGCTAGTGATAGGACGAAAGTTATTAAGATCCTCTTGGTCCGCCGTGGGTTTTTTGAGTATGGGAGTGACCTGCCCTGCCCTCAGACAGTGAGGAATCATGCCTTGACGAAGGGAGGCATTTACTATTTTGGTCCAGAGGGGGACTAAGGTCCCTATCATGTCATTGAAGAGACTAGCAGGCAGAGGGTCACTTAAGTGGTTAGAGGGTTTCAGAGAAGAAAGCAAGTTGAGAATAGAGAATTCATCATAGAGAGTAAATTGGCTCCAGCAAGCGTTATTTTTGGGTGAGAGAGCTAAGTCAGGTAGAGGCTGAGGTGGAGTGAGTTGGTTCCAGCAGGAGATATTTTTGAGTGGGGGGGACAATAGCAGGCAGGGGATGAGGTAGAGGCGGGGAAGTCGGATTAGTCGGGCATAGGAGAGTTGGGTCCTGTTTGTCTTGTAGAGCTCGTAGCTCATTTTCAATTTTAATAGTCTTTCCACGGAAGAACGAGGCAAACACTTCACATGTTGGCAGCGTAGGCGCCTGAGATGGCGGAAGGGTGGGAAGACAGTTGGATTGGAGTTTGATCAGTTCAAAAAGTTTTTTTGGTCCGTTTCTGGCATTATCTAGTTGGCTTCTGAAGAAGTACGATTTTGCCCTTCTGATATGTTTACTGTAGGAGCTTCTTCCAGATCTCAGGAGGTGTTCCGGGGACGGGGCTCCTCTCCAGGATCGTTCAGCCAGTCTAAGATTGCGTCTCTCAGAATTTAGGCTCTCGTCGAACCAAGGTTTGGAATTTTTTGAGGACTTTCTTTTAAGTTGTAAGGGAACGACAGAGCCTAGAATACTCAGTAAAGAGCTGTTGTAATGTTCCGTGAGGTCCTGTACCTCGGACATGTCAGTAGGAGGTAACAAGGAGTTCTTGCTGAGGGAGATCAGGTCAGTCATGTTTGAGTTTCGGAGGGATCGTTTCCAAAGCCTGGGATTCTTGTCTTGTGATCTTTTCTTGGACCAGGATTCGATGATGTGGAAGGAGATATAATGGTGATCAGACCAGTCACACGGGGCGATCGATACCAATTGAATAGCAGTGGGTTTAGCTATAAGGTCCAGGATCGAGCCAAGAGTGTGTGTAGGGCTATCACATATTTGAACTAGATTGAGGTCCGCCAGGAAGGTTTTGCGGGTGTTCGCTACCGGATCTTTCAAGTCATTCCAGTGCAAGTTGAAGATATAGAATTTACCATGGTGCTAAAACAATGTATATATGCAGGCATATACCACAATGCAGTAAACGAACGTACTCCTACGATGCAAACACTACTCAAAGTGTACCAAGAGTGTGTGTATGTGTAAAGCCAAGAATCCAACCAAGGAATGATCCAACCCCATTACCTGATAGGAGACTGAAGGACCCCCTTCTTGGTCACGAACTGGACACCCCTCACGAGATGTCAGACCGCTGCATGGGGATTTCTCAGCATGCATGGACCTCGGTGTCTGCGGAAGTGCCTCCTCTGCTAATCTATCGGGATGCGCATCTTTTATGATAGAAAGCAGCCTTGCGATGTGTGTATAGATTAGTGATGTTTGTATATGTAGATAGCCCTGTCGCACCGACATTTGTACATAGTGCGAAAAGAGACTTTGTACATGATGGTCAGGGCGTTGTGATAATGTTGTGCGAAGCTAGATCTGTAAACAAGTTTAGTTTCAGGGAATCTAATCGAACATTGTCGCGCACACAAATAGGTGCAAAAGGTTACAGCTGAAAATGTTATTTGTGAGGACAATGTAAGAAATAAGCTGCTTCGCTACATGGGCCTAACTTGGGAATATAACACTCCGAGATCTGGACCATGTCGGAGAGAGAACCCTGATGCTGCGCCCACTAGAACTTAAGGTCCCACTGCAGAACCTGCATATATCAGCGGGCATGTGTCACAAGCAGGATGCAGGAAGCCATGAGACCCAGCAGTTTGAGTCAGTCTCGCCAAAATCCAGGACAGAGGCTGAAACATTGGTATCATACCCTGAATAGCCTGGACTCACCATACTGGAGGTTAGACCCAAAACTGCACCGTGTCCAGAATAGCTCCAATGAAAGGGAGCTTCTGAGAGGGAGCAGGGTGTGACTTTGGCACGTCGATTGTGAACTCCAGCAAGTGCAGGACGTCGGCCATAGTGTGGAGGTGGGGGGATGACAGCCTGGGCAAGTCCGCCTTCAGCAGCCAGTCGTCGGAATAGGGGGAAGACTGGCACCCCAGAATTCAGCAAATGAGCAGCAACCGCTACTATCACCTTGGTGAACTCCCGAGGGGCGCGGGTAAGACAGAAAGGAAGCACGGCGTACTGAAAGTGCTTGTGGGCCACTGTGAGCCGCAGGTAATGCCTGTGTGCTGGCAGGATGGGAATGTGGAAGTAATTGTCCTGCAAGTCCAACACTACCATCCAGTCTCCCGGGTCCAGGGCAGACAGGACTTGACCAACTGTGAGCATTTTGCACTTCTTGAAGAAGAAACTGTCTAGTATTTGACAAAGGCCTCCGTCCTTCTTGGCCACCAGAAAATAGTAGGAATAACTACCACGACCTATTTCTGGCGTTTGGCCCTCTTTAAGGCTCCGTAGGCCAAGAGAGCCATCACTCCCTGGCGGAGCAAGGAGAGATGGTCCTCCATCAGCCAGTTGCAAGTGGATGGCATGGGTGGAGGGGCAGTAACTAAGGGGTGGGATTAGCTCCATCAAACATTCTGAGGAACCCAGCGGTCTGATATTATAGACCTCCAGCAGGACAGGTGATGGTGTATTCTGACTCCCACTGGGTGCCCATGATGGTAAGAAGGCAAACTAAACGGGTTTGGAGGCTGCTGCAGCAGGGCAAGTGGTGGACTGGCCCAACCTCTGGCTGTCCAACCCACGAGGTCTGAGAGTACTGCATCATCGGCCACACAGAGGCTAGGAAGCTTGTGCGCCGAGGTGGCTGGGCTGGTAAAGATGCAAATGGAAGCCTCTTCTGTGGCCACGAAAGGAGATAAAGGCGGACTGCGGTTGACGAGAGGCCATGGAAAGTCCTGGCCATAACTTTGTTATTCTTGAAGCACTCCAGTGCTCCATCCGCCTAGTCTCCGAAAAGACAGGAGCCATCAAAGGGCTTGTCCATAAGCAACACTTGACATCCCCGGTAAAGCCAGCTGTTCTCAGCCAGATGTGGCGAAGTAAGGCCATGGCCAAAAAAACAGATCTGCCCAGCAAGTCGGTCATGTCAAGCCTACATCCACTAAAACAACTGCATTTCTCCAATCAGCCATAGCTGTAGAGAACATGATCAAGCTTTCTCAGGATCATAGGCAGCACCTGCATAACCAAATCCCACAAGGAATGGGAGTAACGGCTCAAAAGGCCTGCGGTGTTCATGGACTGCACTGGCAGGCTGGTGGAGAAAAACTATTTCTTTCCTAAGGTGCCCAGGCTCTTGGATTCCCAATTCGGTGGGGTGGTAAGAAATGTGCCAGGATTTACCATAGAGGTGGAGGCTAGAACCACCAAGCTATACAGGCTAAGGGGTGGGGTGGTGGGCAATTGTCCTTTTCACAGGAGCCCCTCTGCAGGGTTCCCCAACAAGTCGTCCGTGAGGGCTTCATTGAATGGGAGAAGCAGGTCTAGGCTGTCACTCCTGTCAGAAGCACCTCTGTCAAGACGTTAGTCTTGACTGCCACTGAAGGTAGGCTAAGGTCCAGGACCTCGGCCGCCCTCCTCACCACTATGGCAAAAGAAGCCCCATTCTCCGGAGCCACGGTAGGGGGGGGGGGGGGGAGAGCATGCAAGTATCTGGAGAGATGTCAAGTTGTCTGACAATTCCTCACACCAGACCATGTTGTGGTCTAGGGGATGGTATTCCTCAGGATCCAGAGACCCCTCCCAATCATCCCCGAGTACCAGCTCATAAGAATAGGGCTCGGGCTCCGGCCTGGAAAGCATGGCTCCAGTTGGCATCAGATGACGCTCCAACGTGTCTGAGTGAGGTATGAGAATAGGGACGGCGACGCTGGGAGTGTTTTTGGACTTACCCGGCGTCTTTGAGTGCAACAAGGATCTTGGACTCTGTGACCAATCCCGGTACCTTCCTCTTGACCGGGATCGAGACAGTGGTGGTGTTGCACATTGGGCGCAAGGAGCTTGAGAGAGCACTCCTTCAAGGCCTTAGGGTGCATGGCGCGGCAGTCGACGTAGGTCATCGCGTAGTGGCCTCGCTCAAGGCACCAAAAGCAAACAAGATGCGGGTCTGTTACAGACATCTGCTGATGACTGGAGCAGCAGGGCTTGAAGCAGGCCTTCCATGTGTTTGCTGTTAATGGCCAACTTTTGGTTGCAGTTCGGACAAAACTTTAACAAAGTGCACATACTACAATATGGCATTGAGGAGCTTTAGCGATAACACCCATCCCAATAAATACTCTACGACCCAGAAAAGACCACTGGAAAACACCGGATTATCTCCTCATTCCGGCGTCAATTGTCTTTCCTGGGATACCACCTTTGAATTTTTTGATTTAGCAGTAATGTTCAACCTTTATTCTTCCCACACACCTCTGCATAATCTAAAATTAATGCAAAAAGAACAACTGATGGACAGAATGCAGAACAATGTCATACATTCACCCCAGTAAAGCCTAAATCCATCGTTTTTTTGCTCACCATGCCATTCCAGTTTGAACCTAGCCATATGCAAATCAGTCTTGATTCTGTGCCCAATGGGAACAGTCCAGCCCGACAAGGTCAAGACTGATTTGCATATAGCTGGGTCTGAACTGAGGTGGCGAAGTGAGCTAAAGAATGATGATGGATTCAACCCAGATCTGTGACTGGGGGTGAGTGTCTGAAAAGTTTCAGCGCTCCGTCCATCTTCTCCTTGTGTTTGCTTTGTTCGCCCTAAGTTTGCAGGGTATGCCCAGACGTGGGTCCCCTGCTCACTTTGCCACTGGATTCAAGCTAGCCTGGCTGATGAAGGGTGTTACCCAGAAACCGGTCCTAGGATGCTTGTTTCCGGTTCAGGGAAGACCTGGCTTGGCAGTTCGGGCTGGACTGTTCCCATGAGGCACAGGGTCAAGACTGATTTGCATATGGCTGGGTCTGAACTGAGGTGGTGAAGTGAGCTAAAGAATGATGATGGATTCAACCCAGATCTATGACTGGGGGTGAGTGTCTGAAAAGTTTCAGCGCTCCGTCCATCATCTCCTTGTGTTTGCTTTGTTCGCCCTAAGTTGGTAGGGTATGCCCAGACGTGGGTCCCTTGCTCACTTTGCCACTGGATTCAAGCTAGCCTGGCTGATGAAGGGTGTTACCCAGAAACCGGTCCCAGGATGCTTGTTTACGGTTCAGGGAAGACCTGGCTTGGCAGTTCGGGCTGGACTGTTCCCATGAGGCACAGGGTCAAGACTGATTTGCATATAGCTGGGTCTGAACTGAGGTGTCGAAGTGAGCTAAAGAATGATGATGGATTCAACCCAGATCTGAGACTGGGGGTGAGTGTCTGAAACGTTTCAGCGCTCCATCCATCATCTCCTTGAGTTTGCTCTAATCTAAAATTAAGGCATCAAATGGGGACATTGTGAGCTTACAATTAAGACACAGCACGTCTAACTAATTCAAGTCGACCATAAGTAGAAAAAAACTTTAAGGTAAGAACATTTACTGACCCAACCACTAGGTGGAGGAATAATGCACAACATGTGAATCTAGCAGAGATTTCATGCTGCAAAACCCCTTCACAGACTGTCTGGAGGCAGGTAACAGTCATTAAGGATAATGTGATAGCACTGGAATTATGTCAAGGTGAGTGCACAATGGCATGGCTTGACCAAAAACTTTATGAAGCCAAGAGATCATTAGCTAATAATCTCAGAGTATGTCATGCTCAAGTGCACACCTCTGAAGTGAATGAACAGAATGGGAAAATTTAGGAGGCAAACACAATCAAATTGGATCAGTTCTGTTCCTTTAACTAAAACCTGAATGCAGAGGAAAGGAGGAGTATAGATACGTGGAAAAGGATGAATGTGAACACTTACTTAAGCTTTTTTTGATTGAAAAGTAAGATGTTAGAGACCCTCAATAGCGAATGAGGTGATGCTGAGAGCTAATCAAAGGCTTAAAAAATTAAAAGTAATACGACTGGATGGGTTCTCGACTACTTTTTATAAGATGTTTGCACTGTGCTGATGAGAATACTGGAACAGTGTTAAACAATATTACAGTCACACCATAAATGAGGGAACAGCTATTCTAAAGGCAGGGAAAGAGGCACTATTACTGTCAGATGAAGAGTCAACTGGACCTTTTTGCGGTACTCTATTTGGGCCTACGGATTCGGAGACCAGTTGCTAGCTTATATGCTGGCTATCTACAAACTTACATCAGCTCACATTATAGTAAATGGTCCTATTTATCTACAGTTAACAGTACAGAGAGGTTGCCCTTACTTTGTGCTCCATTTTTCGCTAAGGGATTGAGCCTTTTGTGCAAAGTATGCGAGTAAACCAATACATTGTGAGGTTTAGCACAGGGCGCAAATGTACAAGCTACCACATTTGTGGATGATGTCCCCCTGGCATTACCTGCCCACAATAGGTCTTGGAGCTTCAGGTCTTCAAAGAAATTGTGGCCTTTAAGACAAATATGGCAAAATTCAATGTATTCAATATCATGCTCTTGATAAAAAGGCTGTAGACCTCACCACCACAAACCTCATCAGGTGGACCACTAAGTTCACATAAGCTTCACATGCTGTGCAAAATTAAGTAAGAATACAGCAGGTAGGGCTTGTGGAAAGAAGGCCCGATCAGACATACATCAAGGATATGTCCAATGGTGAGACATTTTTGGAAGGAGGTTGTGGATAAAATTCCCCACAGCATGGATGTGGCAATAGTCCAACCCTGGAAGCTTTTATCCTAGTTAAACAGACACATGAAATGTATCTTTTGGAATCCAGGTCGGGAAAGATTTCACATCTGCTCCTGGCTGCAAAGCAAACAATATTGAGCCTATATGTGAACTGACAGCCTACATTCAAGTGTGGCTGCAAAGGTCTAGTATTTGATGGTAAGATGGAAACTAGAAATCAACTGTGAGAGTATTCAATCAATCTATGGGAAAAATGGACACCCTGTCCTACAATATTTAATTAGGGACCTAAAGGAGGTAGCATTTTCACTAATATGAGAGTGTGCTAAAAATAGTAAATGTGATAGTGAGTGCGATTTAGATGGCAACGGGCTAGACAACTTTAGCGTGACTAGGCCATTACCACCTACACCAAATACAACTTAAGAGCAGCTTTGCTTCTTGTAACTGTAATGCTAAGCAACAGCTGGGACTGTGGAGTGGAATGGAAGAAAGGCGATAGGTGGGCATGGGGCAGAAGGCTAAAGTAAAAACAAAAGTTGTTGCTGGGTGCCTCCATCATTTAAAGGGAGAATACAACGTTGGCATAGGGCTTATGTTGTACATTCTCTTATTGCAATAGCGGACAATGCACGCCTTCACTGCTGCATTACCTCATGTAAACATTTGAATAAAATTGTACTGAAAAGGTACTAAAAAAAATGTCTCAAATCTGTACTTTGTTTCAAGATGAAGTGCCTGCTGAAATACATTTCTAGACAGTTTTAGTCCATAGCAGCACAGCAACCAACAGGACCTACCAGGTTGGCAAGGTCTTCTGCTCTTGTATACATCTCCTCTGTGCTTCCATTCACTTTAGGATCACTGTAATCTAGTGCTTTTGTATGGCTGCCTCCTGGTACCCATATTTGGGGTGGCTTCCCCTTCTTTTCGGAATTTCAGGCTTTGAGATTTTACTGTAGAAGGCACAACATATCAAATATTAGATTCATATTGGAAAAGCATGAAGTCACATAGGCACACATCCCAGGGTTAGTCTTTAGGCTCTAACAAGAGTGAGCTACCCCGACTCCCTCCTTAACAGGCTAAGCCTTGCGATCAAATCTACATTGACAAAGCACACAACGCAGGAAACACCTCATGTGATGGCACTAGACCTGAACTCCTCAATCACTAAAAAGAGTCAGCACAATAGGGATTCCTATTTGTTGCCCTAACTTTAAAAAACAAAAGTTTTGTTGAAGAAATTCAGACGACACTTGGATGCTATTCGGTCCTTCTCTGATGCAGCCCACTTTCTATGGAATGCTCTACTTGAAGACCTGAGACAACAAAACCTCCAGCAATTCAGCTAAAAATAAAAACCGGTCTATTCAGACTACCGTGATGCCCAAGCATGTTTTCTGACATTTCACCCGCTGCTCAATTAAACTTCAAACTAGCCCCTGATTTCCATTTTTTCAACGCTCCCTTTCTTCTCATCTAAACCCAATACCTTTTTGTGACAGCACCACTTTCAATGTTCACGCTCAACACTTTGTTAGACTTCTTCCTTGCTTGATCTTTTCTCCCATCTGTTACTTTTAACTCACTTGGCATGATGTTGGACACTATGGGACCCCTTGCTACATTAACTGAGCATGGTTTCCAAGCACCTTGTTCTTGCAGAAAATACAAATGTTTACTGTAAATTGTACACCTTTCTATATTTTAATCTAGTCTATTGCTCCTGTACTTGTTGCAGATGTTCACATTTATTTTGAATTATGAATTTCCAGTAGATCTTCATAAATGTTTCTTACAAGGAAATCTTCCATTTCCACTGCTGTCCACTTTGTAAAGTGCATTCACAACGTCTCCTGGTAGAGATTGACTATATAAAAGTGTCAAATACATAGGAACCTGCACCAAAGTAACAGACACAAAACACACAACTATGCAATCCCCTAGTTTAAAAACCTGTAAGTTGTAGGAGCTAAGTTGTAGCCAAAAATATGATTTGATACTACTACCATGAGCAGAAATTCTGCTTAGTATTTGGGATGCCTTTATGGGCAAGTAATATGCGTCGCTGATGTATAATAGGAGCACTAAACCAAGAGAAAGCTTGAATGTTTCAAGGACAATATTATGGTGCTGCCTCCAGGAAATGTCCCGATTGGGCCTTGAATTTATTAAGTGTTCCAAACCTAGATATTATTTACCTCTGACTTTCATTACTGGGGAAAAAGTCATAACTAGAAAAGTAAGAAATTCCATATTGGACCTGGACTTTGTAAGGATTATTTAAGGACAACAAGACTAACCGAGGCTAGATACTATGCACAATAATATTTTAAAATGTAATAACTTGTCACGGTTATTGGCAAGAAACACAACACAGCTTTAAGGGTAAAACTAAATACTATTTGTTTGCACATTAATGTGTAATGTGCAGAGTTTCTAACACAACAGTAATTAAAATAAATACATAACTGACAATACTAAATAACCGCTTTTATTGGCTCAATGGCATCTTAAAATTAGGCAAATGTTGATATCTCTACTGTGAATACATATGTGCAATTGACAATCAAAATACATGCATGCTGTCCCACTGCGTTTTTACATATCGAAGCTGAGCATGTACCAAAGTAATGTAAGCTGCTGTCACTCACACTGCCTTCTCTCCTCCTTTAGCATGTTTATTGAAGAGTTTTTGTCGGTTACGTTGGATGATCTCTTCAGAGGTCAGCTCATCACGGTTCAATTCTACAGGAGGATTTTGTTTTGCAGAAGGGGACCCTTTACTTGCAGAAACAGCTACTTCTGCTACAGCCACTAAAAAGAGGGTGAAAATGTATTGTACAGTATAATTAATACAAACCTCTCCAACAAGAAACATTTTATGATATAAGTAAGCATTTAAAATGAACTGCATTTACCAGGATGCTAAGGGGCGAACTGTACTGGGACGTGAAGCAGTGTGCTCCCATTCCCCTTCTGTTTAAAAAGGCTTCCTTGAGCCACTGAGCTGTCGAGCTCTTGGAGATGCACCTGTGCGACAGGGAGAGGTACAGAGACCGGATAGGATTGTGGCAGCTTTCTCAGCAACCCTGGTGAATTTCGTTTTTTATCTCTACTGATGAAGGATAATAGCCAGAAACACAAGTGTCTAGAGATTCACAGCACTAACCGGCACCAATTTTGGTGACATACTTCAACAAAAATTCAAGTAAGCATTTAAAACGAACTGCATTTACCAGGATGCTAAGGGGCGAACTGTGCTGGGAGGTAAAGCCGTGTGCTCCCATTCCCCCACCTTCTTAACCATTTGGGTGCTCATGACGGAATAGTTCCGTCATGAGCACCAGTACTCCTGTGCTCACATCGAAACCATTCCGTCATGCGTACAGGCGCAGAAAATCCCTCTGCTGCAGACAGCAGAGGGATTTCCCATTTTGTTTTTTTTGCCTTGGGAGGTGGGGAAGAGCTTTCCAACCTCCAGAGGCCTGTTTTTGGTTTTCCTTGTAATGACGATCGCGCGCATGGCACGCTGTCGTCATTACAACGAAAACTAAACTGAAACTAGTTTGTTTCACAATTGGGGTGCTTGTGGGGCTATCTCAGCCCCCGAGCACGGAAACCCATGGGAGAGGTATCGTTGGAAAGGGGAGATTCTCCCCTTTCCAATGGTACCCTTCCCTAGTGGATCCCTGCTTGGGGGATCACCCCAGGAGGGCGATCCCCAAGCAGGGATCCACCCACTAGCACCAGGGAGGGGGGAGTGGCCCCTTGGGCAAGGGCCTTTGCTCCCCCCATAAATTTTTGCCACAGAGTCTTTCTGCCCCCCCCCCCGGGGAGCAGATGGGGGCAGTAGATGCCAGGGATTTTTTTATAGGCCAGGGGTGGGGGCTGCCCCACCCTACCCCCCAAAGAAGGCAAATGCCCCCAGGAGGCAGATGGGGCAATAGCCCCTGATCTGCCCCCCAGGGGGGCAGAAACCCCACTAGGCACCAAGGTTTTTTTTTTATCTGTAGGGGTGGGGGCTGCTCAGAATGGACATGCCAATGCCCCCACCCACATAAAAATGGTACAGTCTTTCTGCCCCCCCCTGGAAGGCAGATGGGGCAATAGCCCCTTATCTGCCCTCCGGGGGGCAGAGAGCCCACTAAACACCTGGGATTTTTTTTCTCCAAAATTCAAGGGTGGGGGCTGCCCAGAATGGGTATGCCAATGCCCCCCCCTCCCAATACCCCCGATTACCCCCTCCCCAGGTCAGCAGAAAGCCCACTAGGCACCGACTTTTTTTCGGAATGTGCCTACCTGTAAATTTTGGGTCCTAGAGCAGCTGGCACCCAAGGAAACCTAGCAAACCTATACATTTTTGAAAACGAGACAGATTTTGACAGTGAAAACTGACCGTATTTTAACAAAGTGCCTAGCTGTAGATTTTGAACCCTAGCTCTGCCAGCACCTAAGAAAATCAGCAAACCTATACATTTTTAAAAACTAGACACCCAGGGGAATCCAGGATGGGGTGACTTGTGTGGCTCTCACCAAGTTCTGTTACCCAGAATCCCTTGTAAACCTCAAACTTTGTAAATGAAAACATTTTCCTCAAATTTCTGTGATGGAAAGTTCTGGAATCTGCGTGGATCCACAAAATTCCACCCACCCCGCATTCCCCAAAGTCTTTCGATAAAAATGATACCTCACTTGTGTGGGTAGGCCTACTACCCGCAACAGGAAACGGCCCAAAACGCAACGTGGTCACACCACATTTTTACAGTGAAAACTGACCCCTTTTTGCAAAGTGCCTAGCTGTAGATTTTGAACCCTAGCTCTGCTGGCACCTAGGGAAGCCTTGCAAACCTATACATTTTTGAAAACTAGACACCCAGGGGAATCCAGGATGGGGTGATTTGTGTGGCTCACCAGGTCCTGTTAAGAATCCCTCAAACTTTGTAAAAAAAAAAAAATTCCTCACATTTCTGTGATGGAAAGTTCTGGAATCTGCGTGGGTCCACAAACTTCCACCCACCCCGCATTCTCCAAAGTCTCCCAATAAAAATGGTACCTCACTCGTGTAGGTGGGTCAAGTACCACAACAGGAAAGGGCCCAAAACGTATTGTGGAGACAACAAAGGGCCATATGTATGAAGCCAATTTGCGATCGCAAACGCCGAAATTCGCAGAATTTTGGCGTTTGCGATCGCAAATTAGCAGTGTGCAATGTATCACACTGAAACCCCTCGCAAAATAAGGAATCGCAAATTTTGCGATTCCCTATTTTATGATTGCATTTAAGGAATCGCTAATTGCGATTCCTTAAATGCAATGTAAGAAGCACAAAAGAAAGTGCGATTTGGGCTTAAGGAATCGCAAATTACCACCAACTTCAAGTTGGTGGTAACTTACATTTCACTTAAAAATGCACTATTTAGCATTTTTTAAGTGCCATGTGGCGCACATACATGCCCTTAGGGCACGTATGTGTGCCACATGTGCACACATGCACATTTCAGGGTGCAACAGGGTGTCCTTTGACACCCTGGCACCCTTGAAATTGCATTCTCAATTTGCGATTCTCTAATTGCTAATCGCAAATTGAGAATGTCTTCCCATTCATTCCTATGGGCCTCTAGGCCCATAGGAATGAATGGGGAGGTATTCCTTAATTGCGAGTCGCAATTTGCGATTCGCAATTAAGGAATCTGAAGGATTCGCAAAATTTATTGCAAATCCTACATACATAGCGTTTTGCGATTCTCAAATAGCGATTCGCAACAAATCGCTATTTGAGAATCGCAAAAGGACATTTTGATACATATGGCCCAAAGTGTACTATGCTTTCATGAATTTATTGTCCTTTAATTTTCCAATAAAGTATTACGACACAGAAAAAATATTCTCATCACAAAACGACCTTGTTTTGCAAGGGGGGGCATCTGGGTTTTTGGCCCCAGGCTCGGCGGCCATCTAGGGAAACCTACCAAACCCACACATTTCTCAAAACTAGACACCCTGGGGAGTCCAGTGCGGTATGGCTTGCGTGGATCCCCCAATGCTTCCCTACCCAGAATCCCCTGCAAACCTCATATTTAGCTGAAAAAAAAAATCAAATTTTTCTCAAATTTCTGTGTGGAAAAGTTGTGGGATCACCAGGCTGAGACAAATTTCCTTCCACCCAGCGTTCCCCCAGGTCTCCCGATAAAAATGGTACCTCACTCGTGAGGGTGGGCCAAGTACCCGCGAAAGGAAAGGGCCCAAAACGTATTGTGGAGACATCAAAATTACCTATCACGAAACGACCTGGTTTTGCTAGGGGGGGGGGGTCACCTGGGTTTTTGGCCCCGGACTCAGCGGCCATCTAGGGAAACCTACCAAGCCCACACATGTCTGAAAACTAGAGACCCTGGGGAGTCCAGCCAGTCATCGACCGGAAGAGGCCGGGCTACAACTCTCTGATTCTGACTCTCGCCTGGAGGTACTGTGAAACAGGGTTAAGTGTGGTAACAATCCTTGTGGGACAACCGTGCGCTTCTCAATCTGATTTTCACGCCACCGATTGAACTTTTTATGTGGGCTTATAAAGTTCTGTAAAGAGTCGAGAACTGGATAAAGCACTTTAAGACTGCTAGTTTGTTGGTGTTTACGTACATTTTGGTAAAGGTTGTGCATAATGGGGAAGAGAAAGGCACCTAGTGTTCAGCACAAAAAACAACCTAAATCGGGGGAGGGCCCATGTCTGACATTAAATTATTTAACAGGAGCTATGGCGCAATTGAGCAACAAATTGTATCAGTGGAAGAGGCCATGAACCCAGATAAAACAGGTACCGGTGGTGGCGCCGTAATAGATAATACTAATCAAGGGATATCTGCCCTATCCAATGAAGCGCCCAGTAGAGTGGTAAGAACAAATGGCTGTGTCCAGAATACTTCGGAACATATTTCAGTTAGTGACCAGGAGAGTGATTCTCAACCACCTACCAAGCGTCCCAGAAACCCCCGATATCCCCCCCAGCACTAATGGGGAACCTGTGTTAAAGGCTAGGACAACCCCCCGCAAAGTACAAAAAAAGGCTCCCAAGAAGGATAAGCCCCCGGCAATATCCAAGCCTGGGGCCTGGGAAAAAGCTATAGCCAGCTACAACGCGCGCACGCAGAATGAAGTCACGAATTTAAAAACTAAACTGGATGCACTAGTTATCTATCTTAGGGAAACTTTAAATAGTCTAAATAGTAGATTAGGGGCAATGGAAGAGACACTATCTAAATGCCTGGATAAATGTCTGCCTATTGCATCAGAAACAGCTAATGTTCATAGTAGCGGTACGACTAACCAAAAGGATAGCACGCGGTTAAATATGCAAACTACTAATACCGATGCTAATAATCAACTGAAACTAATGGGGGGATTTACACAATAGAGTTCAACAAACCCCTATTCCTAAAGCAGAGACCCTTCATCCAGCAACATTCTTGGCTTCGGTTGGGTCCAAGCATCTGGTAGGTGCAACTAGTAGCAATATGCCTAGACCCCCGAGTGACCCTGAGTTAGAGACCACCACAACCCACTTGGATCTACCCCCAGCTGCAACCCCGTATACGGTGGTGCTAGAAAATGTCCCAAGACTGCGACGCGGGGTGGTTGAGTCCTGGGAGGTTTTAAGAAATAAGTCCCTGTCCTGGCTGGGAATTAGGACGGGTCTAACTGAGAGACTTTTTGCCGAGTTTAAAATGGCTAGACGAGTGAGCTGGTTAGGGAGGGGGCGTAAGAACTTGTCTGGAGATTGTGTTGTACTAAATTTCAAAACCCCGCAACTTATACAGACGATCTTGAGTAGGGCTGGAAATCACTATATTTCATACCAAAATATTAACTTGGTTCCCTTAGGATACTTTTACAAACCTACTTGTTTTACTGATATTAACTCAAGTAAGGAAATTCCAGCTGTGATTCGTAGCCCTTGGTTTAATGTCCCAACTCATAACCGTTTTGAACTACTCCCAAATCTTGAAGAAATTGACTGACTACATTCCGTAGCCATCAGTTCGGCTAAATTCCTTGATAGTCCCTTGTTGTCAACATCTGATGGTTCTATGGTTATTCTGTCTGGTAATGATTACTATATCTCAACTAGTGCCATATGTTCACAGGTTATACCACCATTAAAAACTCTTAGGGGTAGTGACTTATCGTCCATATTAGAAGTATCAAAGGCTGTTAATATTGATACATTATGTCTTAATACACAAACCACCTCCATATTATCTCCTATTTTATTAGCAGACGTTATGGTTTCAAATGTTGATACAGTTATTGGTACATCTCCCAATATTCTCGCTGCTCCTTTACCTCCCACCACATCAGAAGTTGATTGTGTAGTACCTATTAATGGCGAAAATATGGAGGCAAACGTGGGAACTAAGATGAAAGAAAAGTGTCAGTTTGTGTTTTGGAATGTAGCGGGCCTAAAGACTAAGGTGACCAATCAGGTTTGTATTGACTTTGTAAGGAAATTTGACATTGTCAGTCTATAGGAAACCTGGGCAGAGGACCCTATCCATATTAATGGCTACAAAACCATGCACACACCAGCTGTAACATCGTCTCATGGTAGAGCTAAGGGGGGTCTTTGTACTTACATTTCAAACTTTGTGAATATTGGGAGAACTACATTGATTGTGGATGATCACTATGATCAGATTAGTTTTTTTGTCGATAAATCGTTTTCTATGATCTTAGTGAATTATTATAATAATGTCCCACAGGAATTGATTGAGGGGATACTGAGGTCTATAAGTGGCTATCTACAAAATTTACAGGAGTCTGCAACTAAAGATTTATTTATCATTGGGGGGGGGGGGGGGATTTCAATTCTGCCTTATGTCAATTCGCGGAGAAAGGGGTATGTGGTATCTCTTATGACAAAGATACGAGTTTTCCCCATTTCCCGCACACTATGTACGGGAATTTGCTAAATGATATCATGTTTTTACTTGATTTAGGTTTTGCTAACACATTATGCACTCCATCCGTTCCCTTCTACCCTACGTTCAACGGCCGAGGTACATTTTCTATTATAGATTTTATTTTAACATCATGTAGATATTCATCAAGGGTTAACTACTTTCTTACTCATAAGATCTCCCTGAGCGATCACTTTCCTCTAAGTATGGGTGTTTTACTGCATACCCACGAGTTCAACACAAGAGATAGTTCCACTCACTCTGTAGGCAATATCACCCTGTCTAGACAAAATGGGTATGCGCTACGCTGGGCCAAATTGAACCCAGACGAGTTTATGAGTAAGGTCGTGTCGAATTGTATTGACATGTTTTTAGTCTGTCTGGACGAAAAGAGCACACAAGGAAATTATCGAAGGTTTTTCCTTTATATCAGACTATATAAGGAAAGCTCTATTTGTGAAAACAAATAAAAAAGCCACTCAAAAACAAGGGTGGTTTGATTCTAACTGTACAAAGACCTACTCTAAGCTGAAGCACACCCTGCACACCGCAGTGAAAAATCAGGAGGACATTAGAGAGGCAAGAAAGGAGTATAAGCGCACTTTAAAAGATAGGAGAAACGCCCTAAAAGAAGAAGCTTGGCGCGCTTTATACGAGGTCTCTGTAAGCAGAGATTCCTCTGCCTTTTGGAATGCTGTTAATGCGCCCTTTTTGGCTGACAGAGATAAGGCAAGTATAGAGATTGCTATTAGTGAGGCAGAGTGGATTGAACATTACTCTGCGCTGTACAATAAACCTTCTATAATGACACAAGGCGATCCACTCATTGCGATTGAGACTGATCAATTGTTAATGGACCAACACAAATATTTACATTTTGAACTTAGCGAGGTTACTATGGCCATAAATGCAAGTATGGGTGGTAAGGCCCAGACCTGATGGCATCCCTGTGGACCTTTTTAAATCTAACCTGGCATTATGGGGTCCGCTTTTAACACAAGTTTTTAATGCATGTAGTTTTAGTGGTTTTCTGCCAACATGGAATGAATCTATTCTGGTCCCCATTTTTAAAAAAGGGGACAGGGCAAACCCAGCATGTTATAGGCTAATCTCGCTGTTGGACTCTACAGTCACAATTATAGGGCGTGTCCTATTAAATAGATTACAGGAATGGGCGGAGGACCAGTCGATCATAAGCGATCTACAATATGGCTTCCGTAAGGGCCTGGGCACAGTAGAACAGGGCCTCAATCTTACTGTCCTGTTAAGTAAATACACCAAGGCAAAAAAGGGGAGACTATTTTTGGCATTTGTCGACTTAACAGCGGCATTTGATTGTGTCATTCATGACAATCTTTGGAGAATTTGAGAGGGGATGGGGTGGATGTTGTTTTAATCTCTTTCTTGAGGTAGCTTTATTCAGGGGCAATGGCGAGGGTCCGCTACGGGGTCGGGGGTGAGTGCACCAATCATTTTAGAGTGAGGAGAGTAGTGAGATAAGGCTGTGTTCTTGCACCTTTTCTTTTTACGTTGTATACAAATGATTTAGGTAACACACTGATACAGGAGTGCAAGGACTTACCGGCAGTTGGGAAACGACCTATTCCCGCACTTCTTTACGCGGATGATGCGGTCCTTATGGCCCGCACGTTGCTGGGACTTCAAAGGGTTGTTACTAGTTTTTCTAATTTTATGTCAGATTTGGGCCTATCAACCCCTCAAAGACGTTCGTAATGAACTGCGGGGCAGGCTGCAATAAGACTAGATCATTTTTCATTGATGAGAAGCGGATTGAATGCACAAAAACCTTTTCTTATTTAGGAATTTTATTTGATCGTACAGGGTCCTGGACCCAGGCAGTTAAGGCCAGGAGGTTACTGTTTATAAAGACTCTGACTGCGTTATTAAATTTTAGCAGAAAATTGGGCAGAAGGCCGCCGATAGAACTGCTACACATATACAAGGCAAAATGCGTAGCAGTCGCCTCTTATGGAGCGGGCATCTGGGGATATGCAGATGTGAGCTCTATACAGACTGCTGAAAATATGTTTTTTAGGTTCCTGCTGGCTGTTCCAAGCAGTACCTCCACCTACATATGTCATACGGAATTAGGCATGCCATACATAGAGGACATTATAAAAATTCAGCCAGTCCTCTTATGGCACAGGATCTGGACCTCTGACCAAACGGTGTTCAATCGCCAGATATTGTCTGATAGCCTGGGGTTGGATGGGGTGAAGCATATTAGATGGCTAGAATATGTTAAGATTTTCTTATTCAACCTAGGTTACCAGGAATACTATAATGATCCCACTACGTTGTGTAAGATATCCAGGAAAGATCTTAAAAATGGCTGTATGTGCTTATTGGGGGAAATTAGAACGACAACTGAAATGAAAAAATTAACGGTTCTAGCCCACCATTTCACCCTGACGACCTTAACTATTCAGCCATACATTAGTTTGACCACAGGCGACTATGATAGATTTTTATTAATGCGTTTTCGCCTGGGAATTTTACACAGATCATTAAGCTTCCCAGAATTAAACGATTGGTCCAAGATGTTAAACAAATGTCCGTGTGATGATGCATCTGTACAGTCGACTATTCATGTAGTATTCTTTTGTAAATTTTATTCGGCCCCAAGAAGAAGGTGGATAGTTCCCGTATTAAGAGGATTTGGTATGAGACAATGTCGCCCAGCTTTTGTGGTTTTACAATCTTTAGAAACAGTATTTGTCATCGCCTCTGTGACCGCTTTCTTAAAAAAAAAAATTAAATGTAGAAAATCTATTATGATGTGATTTTACGATATGTATGATTATGTGCCCGGTCCCTTCTTATTCTGTAAATGTGTTATGATTGTATCTTAATAATTTTTTAGGAAATTTTAATATTGCAGATATTGTAATGTGCTTTTATGGTTATCTTCTAAGTAACCGAATAAAGTGCGTTTGACTTGACTTGAGTCCAAGGAGGTATGGCTTGCGTGGATCCCCAACGTTTCCCTACCCAGAATAAAATGATACCTCACTTGTGCGGTTGGGGCAAGGGTCTGTGACTGGGAAGAGCCAAAAACATAGGGATTAATGGTATAGCACAGCTAATTCTAAGCGCTACATTTAAAAAAAAATACGTTTTAGCCACTTTTGCATTGGACACCCACACAAGTGAGGTATCATTTTACTCAGGAGACTGAGGAGAACGCTGTGGGGTAGGACATTTGTGCCAACACGGTGATCCCACACAAAAATATGTGGAAAATGTGTTTTTTTTCAGCTAAATTTGAGGTTTGCAGGGGATTCTGGGTAGGAAAACATTGGGGGGGTCCATGCAAGCCATACCTCGCTGGACTCCCCCGGGTGTCTAGTTTTCAGAACTGTGTGGATTTGGTAGTTTCCCTAGATGGCCGCCGAGCCTGGGGCCAAAAACCCAGGTGACCCCCCCTTGCAAAACCTGGTTGTTTTGTGAT